>JBBBDQ010000135.1:0-600000 GCA_037127315.1 Ascarosepion bandense
GTTTTTTTGTTTTTTTGTTTTTTTGTTTTTTTTTTTGTTTTTTTATTTTTTTATCAAAATACCAGTCAGGCTCCATACGTCAAACAATTAATGCACTGTAAAAGATCCCTTTTAGGTTCATATTTTTATTGAAATCGTAGTGAGCATCGGCGATGCTTGCGCATCGTTCCAAACATATCCGAGCCCAACACAATTGAAAGAATCAAACGGTGGAACAAAAAATAAAAGGGTATTGTTTGTATTAATAAGTGTGAATTTATTTAACGAGTACAATGACATCTATTTTGTTGTTTTGAAATGCCAGATATGTTTAAACATTCTGTATAAAGTTTTTTTTTCTGTTCAGTTTTCGTACAGTCAGACGAAAAAAAGAAAAGACAAATCTAGTGTCGCTAATGTGTGCGTACAATTGTAGTAGACGAGCGGAACTGATGTCTTTGTTTGTCTTCTTTTTTTTTTCTTTTTTGTTGCTGCCGATAAATAAATACGAAAGGGGGAGAATCAATTAGTGCGGTGTGAAAGAGAAAGTGAGAGAGTGTGAAAAATTGTCGGACACCTAGACTTTTTTTCTTTGTCGACAGTACATGAGGAAGAAGGAGAATCAATGAATGCAGCGCGAAAGAAAAGGTGAAAGAGTAAGTAAATGCAGGTCGCCCGGACTGGCATCCGGTAGACGACCCGTGGCTCTCTGAAGAAAAAGTCACGCGTATTTATACGTTTGTAAAGAATAGTATCTTTTAGATTTTTTCCTTGCATTTGATTGGCCAATACATAAAAAATTATATCCATTTTGTTTTCGCCGACATCAGCACATGATAAAATATAATGAACCAACTGGCTTATAAAAAGAGCTTTTTATTGATGAATGTATCGATGCATATTCTTTTTTATTGGTTCTTGAAAAGGTATAGGTATGTGTACTGTAAACTCGGATTTTCTCTCTAATCAAATTTTATTAAATCCGACAAAATTACTTCTATTATCTTAATGTGGAATATTTTTTAACAAAAAGTGATGAAATCATATAAAGAAAATAAATGAAATCGGCTTGACTGTATACATGAACATATTTTTACAAATTTAAATTTAATATTTCAGCATCCTTTCTTTTTCAAGCATATGTGAAATGACACCTGCGTAAATATCACTTTAGACAATGATGTCCTAAAAGATGAAACGCATTGCACTAAACATTTTGTCTACTTTGTCATATATATTCCTAAAATTGTTCTTATGTAATATAACAATCTGGCCCCACCCGAGGAATGCTGATGCAAGCGGGGGTGTTTCCGGTCGTTGAAAGGAACGGGTGTTTGTTTGACCTTATTTCCGGCAGTAAGCGGAAATGGCTACAGAGGCAAACAGAACAGGTGTCTCTGAGAATTACGTGGGCGTGCGTGGGCGAGGCAAAACCGGAAGAAAAAGTCCCGGTTTGGAGATTATAAAAAGACCTCGGCGCACGGATTCACCAGACAGACCAGAGTAGCAGGAGAGAGAGAGACACAACAGATACGACGACACTCCCGTCAACCCTTAGAAGCGCGCTCTCTTAATTCTCTGTCCCCTATGCTACACGGTTCATCGTCATTAATAAAAATATAACTCATATTTTTATATATATGCGTGTTTGTTGTTTGTCGATATACAACACTTATATATGAAACTTTAAATATAGTATTCACATATATATATGTGCGTGTGTGTGTGTGTGTGTATGTCTGTGTGTGTGTATGTGTGATTAAATCAGCAACGATCAAGTTCTTGATCTAGCCGTCGTAAACGAGAACTTCACCTCATATAAATCTATTCAGTTTTATCATTATTTAATTGTATGCTCCTAGGATTTTTAAGCATGTTCACTCCAAGCAAGGTAGTAAAGCCACTAAGACACAAGGTGTTACTGTGTGTGGAGGAACTAGAAAATAGAAACATTACTAATAAGCGGAAACAAGGATGATTAATCAAGAGGAAAATAGATAGCGATTGACATTGCATTTAACTTTTTGAAAATTAAAATTAACTGGAAATCATGGAAAAAGAAGAAAGTTCTACAAGACAGATAAGAAACTGTTAGCATAGAATATACGGTTACTTATAGCTAACTCAACTGTAAATTAATGATACCTCGACGCCAGTCTAATACTGCGCTTAGATTAATAAAGTCTAGGTACAATAGTGAAGAGATTTTCTGAACAATTACAACGAAAGCATTTATAGAAAAGGCACTGGGAGGCAACTTTACGGCTGTGGAAAACTGGCTGAAGTTGAGATGTTAGATCCAAGCCAATAATATTGCTGATTCTTCTTTGGATTTTGTCAAGGAGCGCTAGATTCATAACAGGAGTTCCGAATTATATGTAGCAACAATATTCTAAGCATGAGCGAATGATAGACATATAGATATGCAAGATGCATTCTGGAAATATAAATTGTCTAACACGGCACAATGAACCAACTTTCTTAGGAGATGACCTATCAGTGGATTCAATATAATCATTCCCCTTCATGTCAGCTGAGAACGTTAGCTCTAAAATCCACAAGTCACTCTCCCGCAGTTTAGCATCAACCATGCTAATAAAAGGCAGAAAAGGGGTCTCTCAGATTATCAGTCAAGTGCAGTTTAGTTTTGGAGGCGCTAAACTTAACAAACCATCCCATTAAAAACAAAGACTGAAATTTGTTTTTGACATCAGCTTCCAATTTGACCTTATCGAGCTGATGAAACTATCAAGTCAAGAGTTTGTGCCATCAGTATAGATACCAAGTTTATAGCTGATGTTATCAGAAAGTTCGCTGATGAAAATTAAAAAGCAACGTAGGACCAAGAATAGATTCCTGGAGTGACTCCTGCATTAGTACAAAACATGTAGAAAGGTGACCGTTCAGAATAACTTTCATTTCACGTTTAAGAAAGACTGAATCAGCTCAATTCATTTTACGTTTAAGAAAGACTGAATCAGCTCAATTCATTTCACGTTTAAGAAAGACTGAATCAGCTCAATTCATTTCACGTTTAAGAAAGACTGAATCAGCTCAATTCATTTTACGTTTAAGAAAGACTGAATCAGCTCAATTCATTTCACGTTTAAGAAAGACTGAATCAGCTCAATTCATTTCACGTTTAAGAAAGACTGAATCAGCTCAATTCATTTCACGTTTAAGAAAGACTGAATCAGCTCAATTCATTTCACGTTTAAGAAAGACTGAATCAGCTCAATTCATTTCACGTTTAAGAAAGACTGAATCAGCTCAATTCATTTCACGTTTAAGAAAGACTGAATCAGCTCAAAATTTGGCTGAAGACACCGTAACCTTTTCAACTTGTGAAGAAGATCTGTATTCCCAACTCTGTCGAAAGCTTTCGAGATGGCGCAAGAAACACCCCGAACTTTACCATTCTTATTTAGAGCTTGATAGACTCTTTCCGCAATTATCGTCAGTACATCAACGGCTGACCAAGAGAAACAAAAGTCATATTGATTAGTCTGAAAAAGGCCCTGCGATATGAAGAATTTATTATAAGGTTTAGAGAGAACAGGAACCAGGTTCAGGAGCACACTTCTTAAACTCTATTACAGTAATATTATCAGGTCTGCATGCTTTGTGAGAATCCAGATTAGAGTTGATGGCAAAAGCCATAAGCGGTTATATACATATTACTCAACGGAAACTCGTTTATAAGTAGAAAGTTAAGCAAGAATACTCTAAATGTGTCAATTACATAGTTTAAGGATAATTTACAAGTGAAACATTCAGTTTTATCAGCAAAAAATATTAACACCTCAAATTAATTAAAAAGAGACGGAGTAGATAACCTACACTTCTTTAACACATTATTACACAGCCGCCAGTAATCACGAGGGCGAAAGGTGTTAGATGCAATACGGTGCCACATTTTCTCAGTAAACAATATAATTGTGGTTCCCGGTTTTCTCTTTTCCAATCTTGTTACTCCTTTTTTTTCAATTGGAGTAGATAGACTAAACTATCGCCCGGTTCACACTCCACCCACGTCTATTGAACAGGTGAAGAGGCTCATCCCTTGTTCCCTGTTTAGGATGTGGTCTCCGGTTTTCTCTTTTCCAATCTTGTCACTCTTTTTTTTTTTTTTCAATTCACCCACGTCTATTGAACAGGTGAAGAGACTCATCCCTTGTTCCCTGTTTAGGATGTGGTTTCCGGTTTTCTCTTTCCCAATTCCTTACGTAGCCCCCTGTACATCAGTGGCGTTACCGCCTTGCACGAGGTGACATGATTAAAAAAAAAAAAAGACATTTATAACGTGCAACCACTAATAGGCGCATATTGTTTTGGAACTGTCACACTGGAGATGGAAATAGTAGTTCTGTGGACTGTAGCAGTAGAACATGCTGGTGGGATCTATGGAGAAGATTAATATTTCACCTGGTATTTCCGATTTATTATCTGTTTTTATTATGATTTAATATACATTTAATTCATTAAATTATTTGCTATCAGCAACAAAAGCATGTCTTCTTATCTCGTAAGCCATTACTAGCATAGTGTGCTTAATTCTGATATTTGTAGTTTGTTCTTGAATAAGCTAAGTTTAATAACCTATTTATTAACCTAATGAAACGCCAGTGATACACGCTTAAATTTGTCACCTTGATTATCCCCCCCCCACACACACACCTTTTTTTTCATTTTTAGATTATGAACATGGACAATTTTGAATTCCTAACCCAAACAACTTCTCCATTAGTCTCAAAGATTGATATCATGTAGTGACCTCCTTGATCACCTTTGCCCCTCTTATCGCTGAATCATCTGTAATTCATGCCTACTGACCCTGCATCATATTATTTTCTGAAAACGTGTTATTTTAATATCTGGGGAAGCAACACGAGCAAATATTTTAATGAGTACTTAAACAAAAAGAATCAAATATAAAAAAATACATAGTAATTTAAATCGGGATCAGTGATGTCCCTTTGTTAGCCTTTAAATACAAGGGCAATGTGTTTATTTTACTCTCGTTGAATATGATTGTCTACAGATATTACCACAATATGGCAGAGAAAGGTTATTAAGGCTATTAATAATCTAAACCTACCTTCGGACAACACAAACTTTCAAGAAAGACAGGACTTGTCTACTAAATATTTTGGTGCAACACAATCTTCCTACAGATTGTGTTGCGCTAAACTATCTAGTCGGGACGTCTTGTCTGTTTTGACAATAAATATTAGAGATCTTGGCCTGTATCTGTATGTGGATGCTAACCGCTGACAGCGAACAAGCAGCTAGCCTTACAATACTGCAAAATATGTGCAGGTGAATATTATTATAAGAATGTTGCAAATATATAAAATTTGGAATGTTTACCGAAAAGATTGCGAGATGTTGAGAATTTTCTGAAAAACACAAGACAGATGTGAGAAATGGTCGCTTTCTTTTCTTTCAGTTTTCGACTTTATGTTTATTTAACATCATCAAACGTAATGCGGTCGTTTGATTTCACGATATCAACGCTTGTTGGACTAATGTTGAATTTAGCTTCCTTAAATGTTGAATTTAACTTTGTACGACACACATTTGCAAATTATTCTAAAAATCTGGACAACTAGATTATTAATCATTGATGCATGGTTATGTAACTAATCTCTTATTTTGTATGTATACTTACGAATCTTGGATTAGTATCGCATAAGTTTAATGAAAGGGAGCGGAATTAGGAAAGTTCTGCTGTGCTAATTTTTATCGTAAGGAAGGCCTGCGAGTCTTCAAAATAACTTTTCAAAATCCTGCCTTCTTATTGAAACTCAATTCTACTATTTCTGCCACTGAACATTAGCTCCAATGTCATTTAGTGGATGTGAGATCAAAAATAATGACGTCAGACTTGAATAACGACAGCAGTCAAGATTGTTTTCACTTTTTCTTGCTGTGTGACTTGATCATTGTGGAGAAATATTCATTTCTATTGTGTTTTATTTACTTTATTGTTAGCAACAAATTTATTTCAGCCATAACTGCAAACCGAAGTAATTCTCTCCCCACGCACCGCAAGTTTTTTAGTCCAAAATTTTACTGTCATGTATTCCAAAAAATTCGCACCTAAGAAAAATGCTGTTTTAATAACAATCAAACCTGTTTTGAAATATTTAGAACTTGGACACCCACGCTTGTTCCTGTGGTGACTTCAAACATATTTGTGTGGTTGAAAGTAATACAAAATAGCTACTATTTGAAAACCAAATATAAAAATAGCAATCAATGAACAGTACTCACATACTTGTCTATATAAATCGTTAGCAGAGAAGAATGCTGAAGTTAAGGAAGATATAATTTACCCCCTCTTA
The DNA here is from genome assembly GCA_037127315.1 of Ascarosepion bandense. Taxonomy (NCBI): domain Eukaryota; kingdom Metazoa; phylum Mollusca; class Cephalopoda; order Sepiida; family Sepiidae; genus Ascarosepion; species Ascarosepion bandense. The sequence goes on from JBBBDQ010000135.1 coordinate 6,327, forward strand.
TTCATTGTTTCTGGTTCCACTGTTTCAATTATCTGCGTTGTAACCCAGAAATAAACAATTCATAATTTCATTTTGTAATTTTTCCAACGTGCAAGACTATTTATGCTAGGAATTTGGAAGACAAACTCTAAAGTCTTTCCTCTATGAGAAAAAATGAAGGTTAACTCTATGATGAAAGAAAAATCCTGGTGTTGCTAAGATCTATGAAAGAATGAATTTTCTATCTATCACATAACTTTTAACAGAATTTACTGTTATAATTGTAATATTTTATTTATTACTTATTGTTGTTAGTCTCTTATTGTGTCTAATAAGATCAACGGAAAGAACGAATCTTCTATGTGTTATACAACTTTTATTACAGTAAATTCTTTCAGTTGTTCCATTTTATTATTAGTTATTGTTGGATAATAAAACCTAGGGTAAAAATCAAACTCTTATCTGTCACATTGCTTTATTACAGTGTATTGTTATAATTGTTCTATTTCATTATTATTTGTTATTGTTAATATGTGTTGTGCCTCATTAGATCTACGGTAAGAACTAATTTTCTATCCATCGTATCATTTGTATTGCAGTCTATTGTTCTGAATGTGCTATTTTACCAGTGTACACGTACTGTCAAAAACATGTCAATTGTTAATAAGTTTTAATAGTGAAATGCAATGAAATAAAAGTCTTGAAATAATGTATTGAGATAAAGAATTCACGACTAAAATAGAGGCCAATGAACAGTTTAATCAATCCGTTCCCTTTTAAAATGTTAGACTTTCAATGCTATTTATGATTCATTGATTCCTCCTAGTATTATATAAATCGCTTTTTGCTAAACTTTTTTTTATGTTAGAAATTTTATATGTTAAATATAACAGTGAAATGGAAATATCTCTCGGAATAATAAGATTAACAACAGAACGACAAAGACGGTGATGACAAAACCTATTCCAAGACGAAATTAAAGCAAGACAATCACTTAACAGACAAAGGTATCTGAGTGCCTTACGTGAAAGGCTTGAACAAATAAGACCTCAGTCTAAGAAACGAAGAAGTAAAGGAGCTGATTAATTAAACTGTTCATTGTGCTCAGTGATTAATTTTATCTAAATGAAGATAAATATTTCATTTGTATAAATTATTAAAACGACTAAAGTTAAAAATTACTCATAAATTTAATAACTTATGTTGATTTACCTCCCTTCCCATTACAGTTGAGATAGGAAATACATAACTACATCCAACGAAAATGTATAAGTAGTAGTAGCTCTACATAATTTTCTTTCCCTTGTAGCTCTTAATAAATGTTATCTTTCTCTCTCCTAAACCCTATTCCGCCATCCACTTACTCACTCTCACTATGCATTCAATCTTTCCTGTGAGTATCAGATATTTTAAGCCCTCTTTCCTCATAATGTGTTCTAGAAATTTTAAGGGTTCCTTTTGGATGTTAAGTATAAGTTTCCTTTTTGCTTCCATTTCCTTCGTCGTTATTCACGTATTTGGTCCTTGGTATCCTCAGTACTCTTCTGTATAGCCACATTTCTGTTGCTTTACGTCTCTTCTTGATCATTCAGGAGATTGTCTAGTATTCACTGCCATATAAGAGAACAAATATCACGTAGCAATTCACTGCTCTTTTTTTCTAACGAAGGTTCTTTTGTTTTTGAATAATCTGCTTAGCTTTGAGAATGCATCTTTGACTATTCCAATGCGCCTTCGGATTTCAGTGATTTCGTCCTTCAGAAGATAAAATTTCGTATAAGTACGTTCACATTAGCGAAAGTATTAACTATTTTGATCTTTAAATGTGTTTTTATATTCAGACTAACGTAATTTCCTCTGATAGTCTCTTTATTAGTTATGTAGTACAATAAACAAGGAAATAAAATTACACCTTTTTCACTGTAATCAATGCTACAGCGCTATGCATAAAAATCTGAACTTATGTTATAAAAAATCTGATTCACTTATTTTATGATCTTCAATACTCATCTGACCTACACCGAAATTATCATTTTTTGAGCATTTTAATACTTTTTATCCTAGATAAAAGATTTGACAAGAACTTTTATGAAGATAATATATTTTATTGGAAAACACGTTAAAAATGTCATAGAATTAAATTGAACATATGTTTGTAAAAAGGTATTTTAACGTGTTTGAAAATGTAGTATTTATTTTCTTATTCATAATCGGTCATTTCATGAGAAGGAATTGAATGCAGTCAAAAGCAACCGTAGCATGTGATTTCTATCAGCTGACATTAATGGAAATCTTTTGGCAAACGTTGTTGCTTAGCAACAGAGAAAAATCTATTTGAATAAACTAATAGAACTTCATTACTCAAGGAACAAGCTGGAATATTTTGAGATAGCATGAATACGACACGTCTTTTCTTTAATTTATAAGAATAATTTTATTTTGATATTTTAACGTTGAAAATATGACTGAAGATAGTGTCTTAAGAACATAAAAATAACATGGAATCGACAGAGAGGAGCCGTATTGATAAAATCAACCAATCAAATGTGGACACACACAAATCTACAAAAAACATGCATTCGTGTCGTGGGGGTGGAAAAGAACCTCGCAAGAAAATATGCGGTGACTTGATCAGTTAGAAAACTTAATCTAATCCTTCTCACAAAATGAAAATGATGCATCGAAACAATAATGCTATCCGAATATAGATTCCAAAAATTATGTTGGAATAGATCAAGATTTGTTTCGAAATTACCAAAATTACCATATTTAAAGATAATTATAACTAGTACAATAAATAGAGCGCTTGGAAAGACTTCCAAATCCCTCTTTTTTTAAAAAGACCAATTTAGAAAATAAATAAAATTGTAACAGTTCAGTCCAGATGATGTAGTAAAAATATTCGGAAATGCCCTGAAGGAGACATTTTGACAGGTCACATGGAAATAACTGGTGTAATTTTAGTGCGAATAATATCCGCGCTAATTGACGATCCGTGCCCTGAAGAGCTTCCCCAAAAATATGGAAAGTAAAGGGGAAAGAGAGTCTCGAACAGCCGAGCAGAAAGATTGATAGAAAACAGAGATCGAAGTGTGAAATAATTATAGAAATATTATCGCCCAATTGACTGAAGGAAATAATTATAAAGGTGTTGCGTAGAGATTTGACAGGATTAATACCATTGTAAAAATAGTTAAAATGATTTGAGAAACCTAGTCTCATTGAGTACAAGAACCAATAATAACAATAGAAATTTTGCAAGGAAGAGAACTGCGATAATAAATCGGGAATAATCTTGATAATGAATAATGACATCTTGATAATGAATCATTAAGTCGATAATCAAAAAATTATAACTAGATATTAAAAAGATAAATTATTGTAATTGAAAAATGTTTAAATAACATTTATTATAAAAGTTCAAAAAGAAAATACTAGTCATTCTTATTTTATTTCATAGATATATATATATATATATATATATATATATATATATATATATATATGTACATACTAGAAGTATAGCCCGGTGTTGCTCGGGTGTAATGAAAGCTTTAAAACTAATCCATGGTCCTGGACCTCAAACTCAGCCTAAAAAATATTTGTGTGAAGTTTGGTGAGAATCGGATAAAAATTGTGGATTTGTATAAAGGGCATACAAACAGATAAACAGACACACACACACACACACACACACACACACACACACACAAACATCTTGTCTTTTATATATATATATATATATATATATATATATATATATATATATATATATATATATATAATTTATTCATAAATTATAACATGGATATGTTACAATATCACTACAAAAGTAGCCATTTTGTTTCAACTCTTTTGTGTCTTTTCAAGTGATGTGATGGTTCTTCTGAAACAAAATGGCTACTTTTATAGTGATATTGTAACATATTCATGTTATAATTTATGAATAAATAATATTATTAGCTCTACTTTTGTATTGAGCACTTTCTTAAAAATAGTGTTTCTTTAGACAAGGAATATTATTCCAACAATACTTGTATATATATATATATATTATCGATTTTCTGCACTATTGTAAGAACTGCAACCTTGAAACTTCTGAATACCGTTCCTTTGTCTATGACTGTATCAAATTTGATTAAAATCGGACCACTCCTTCTATAACCCGATTTTTACGATTATTGATTTTCAATATTTATCGGGGGTACCTCGACACAAAACCTAGCTAAGAACACTCGCAGATGCTTATAGTACAACTGCGTAAATTTTCAAGAAAATTGGTTCAGCCGTTTCGGAATCTATAAGTAACGGACACACACACACAGACACATACACACACACAGACAAAGTTCCATTTATATATATATATATATATATATATATATATATATATATATATATATAGTCTTTGGGTAAAACAATTAAAAAAATCAAGACAATAAAATCACTAAGACGCATGGGGATACTCAATAAAGAATATGAAAGAAAAATCACTATTAAAGAGAGAGAATACAAGAGAAAAACACTACCAAGGAGAGAGAGAACTAAAAGAACAAAACTTAAGAAGATACAAAATAACTATTAAAATTGCATTTAAATTTTTGAAGATCAGTGTTGACTGGGAAGCAAGAAGCCAGAAGAGTTCCACAAGGGAAAAGTTTGATAGAGAAAACTATTAGCGTAGAGTTTACGGATATATCTATTTCATTTAACTGTCAAATGATGAGACTTTACCGCTAATATAACACTGCGTTTAAATTCGTAGTCTAGATACCATAATGGAAAGTTAATCAGAACAATAACCATGAAAGTATTTAAAGAAAAGGCACAGGGTAGCTATGTTATGACGGTGGGAAAGGGACTGAAGCCGAGATAAGAGGTCAGGAATGATAACATTGAATATTCCTCTTATTTGGGTGTTATCAATAATAATACCTAAATATACAGCAGGAGCCCCAGACCATATGTGTAAGTAATATTCGAAGTAAGAACGGGTGGTAAACTTATAAATATGTATGATAGATTCTGGCAAGAAAAAGTGACTAGCATGAAACAATGAACCAAATTTACTAAATATTTGTTCGTTTTTGCCCTGAGTTGTTAATTTTCTTTTTTTCTTTTTTGCGAAAGGCAGAGTGATGTTTTTTTCAGAACGTAGGCGATCATGGCTTTCCACGTCTCCCTATCCCTGGTAGCTCTTAGCACGCTTTCTCCTGTAACGTCTCGCAGCCCCCGTTCCATCATCCACCTGATTAGGTCTTTCAAATATGTTATCCGTTGCTTTCCCCTGTCTCTTTTTCCCTCTATCTGGCCTGTTAGTATCAGGTTCTCTAAGCCCTCCTTCCTCATTCCATGTCCCAGAATTAGCATAAAAAATATGCTTTCACGAAAATGCGTATTATATTCTGTTTGGATGCGCAGAATACGCAAAGATTCTAACTCCAAAATATTCCTTCCCAAAAACTTAGCAAAAACGCTGATGTTGCAAATTTCATCATCCGTGTATTACAAGACACACAGATGTTGTGAAATATTTATTAAAGATAACAATATTAGAGTCTTTTTATCAGTTAAAAATCTTTAAAAGCAGTTTTTTTATGATATTTCGATTTGAAATTGTGAAATTTATTCCAAATGAAGATATCAGACAATTCGATCAGTTTGATTGTTTGTCTACTGATAGACTTCTACTATTGATGAAAAAAAAATGATCACAAGCCTTGATAACTATTTTTTCTTCGATCATGATTTGCAGAAAAAAGAAACAGGAAGGTAATAAAGACGGCACTGAAACAGTTCCGCTTTCGTTGCTAGGAATAAAAAATGGAAAAAAGTATTACGTTTTAATAATTTTTTTCTTGATTTATGAGTAAAAAGAAAAAAATCTCTCAAAAGCCGAGTATCGTTTCCTCTGTATGTTCTCGTTTTAAAGTCGCTGTCATTTTCGAGACATGAGATAGTAATCACTCTTCGCTAACTGTTATTTGCCTATCTTGTGTGTGTGTGCATCTCTGCCGTTGCTGTGGGAATTTACAGCACGTGTGTTAACAGTTGCACCTGGGTCTTTGCTTTTGATAATTTTCGATGTAAGAGAATATTCCGAGATGTATTTTGACAGAAAAATAAAGTCGCATTACCAGTCATCTTGCTGATGGGCAGTAAATACAAACACTTTTCATTTTCATCATAATAACTCGACTAGCCATGAATGTTTTGTTGTACGAAAATAAAATCAGTTCATTTTGCAATGACTTATAATGTTTTATGAGTTGTTGAAATCCCAATTTATTCTTAAAAAATAATGAATATATACAGGCTACTGAAAGAGAAATCGTAACAAAGAACAAATGATTTTCAAAAGGTAATCTTAGAATCTTTCTTCACAACAAAATATATAAAATAAAGCAAGAAAAAATATAAAGAATATAAATTGATAGTGTAACTTCAACAGCAAGGTGGACTGACCAGCGAAGCCGAAGGATTGTGGGATCAAAGAATAAGTCACTGCTATTTGTATCATGCCAGGAATAAATGAAGGCTCAATACATTGCAAAGTTTGTAAACAACAAAGTACAGGTCGTCAGGGACTGATGTAGATTTATCCCAAGAACTTCTTGAAACTATGAAAACATTTTAGCTTGTTCGACCTCCAAAGACATGAAATTCAGAAAACATACCCCACATCTTTCTTCTCATTCTCCATTCTAGGCCCGAATAGTTAAGATCTGCTATCAACAACAGCATAGCGAGTTACATTATTTTCTACTACTGTCAGTGAAATGTGTAAATTATTTACCCAAGAACACTCTCATATCCCCAATAAATATATATGCAGAAGATACCACAGTACGTTGGTTCACCTGCTTATATCTTGATGATGGCAGCTGGTCTCTCCTCTGGCTTAACTCTCACAGCCTAATGAAGAAAAATCTGGCTGGTAACATTCATTACACCTAAAAATGAACTAATAACTTTTCAACATCATTGAACAGATCTTAAAGCTGCATTAATCTCATGAGTGGTCATACTCTTAATGAGGCTCTTTGTCGCAAATGTCTATTGGGTTTAAAACTCACTTTCTATCTCAAGTAGAACGCGTATATTCGTGTCATCGCAAAAGATGCTGAAAGAATGGTCGGTTCCATGCATTGCTCTAGGAAATATCCAATCTTTACAAATCCAATCAAATCGGAACAAAAATGGAAAACTACTGCTATACCTTGACTGGTACTGCCCAGTCCTTACTTTTCAGCTTCGACAGTGTTCAAAAACGCTTATGTGGCCTAATGGGTGATTAATTATTCACCACCCTGTAAGCCTTATTCTATGGACGATACCATGCTCTCACTACTCTATTGCTATTACCATGGCATAAGTTCGGACGAGTTACATTCCTTAGTTCTTCTAGTTCAGACCTTAACAGATAGGATCCGCCACGACACCGTTCTCATTCTCATCATGTTCCTTTGATAAAGAGGAAGATCGTCTCAGACAACTTTTTTCCCAGAATTGTTACTTTTTGTTTCCCTGGTAACTAAATTCTTGGTCTCTTCAAGTTCAGGATCAACCAATATATGTCCTACACGTCTTTATAATATGTAACTTATTACTTTTTCTCTCTCATTTGAGCAGTCTTCTTCAATAACCCTCTACTTTGAGTGGCCCTTGAGCTTTGCATCAGGTGAACTCAAGTAAAATCTATGATTAAAATGCTGATTTTCAGGACTGCCGTTCTCTCTCTCTCTCTCTCTCTCTCTCTCTCTCTCTCTCTCTCTCTCTAACACTATTTGATATTCGCTAAAACCGGTTTAGTAAATATCATTAAAATGTGCCTTAACAGAAATAACGGCATAGGGGAAAAAAAGTATGATTTTGTTCGGTTGGTTTTTCATGGAAGAAGCCAACATAGACACAAAATTAGACGCTTGATATCAGAGGTTTCAATTCACGGTTATGAGTATATGGTTTTAAAATTAGTCAGAAAAATATTACTGCATGTAAAGTCCGGAAAGTCCGCAAAATACGAAAAAACTGTGAGAAAACTGGCGGTTCCGGTAAAACAGAAATGATGAAATTAAATCAGAAACAACATTCAGATAACAAGCATTTTGCTTTTCAGTACGTTAAAAAAAGACAGAGGAAAGCATCTGATAACCTATTTACAAGGCCTGAGCAGATGGAAGACAGAACGGAGTCTGAGAAAGCGTACTAAGAGCCATCAGGGATAGGGAGATGTGGAAGGCCATGATCGCCTACGTCCTGAAGGGACAAGGTACATAAAAGAAGAAGAAGAAGAATGATCAGTTACTCACTGTAACAACGTACAATAATTGTTGCCCCACGTTCTAACGATTCATAGTAACATAATTCCCTTTAAATATGAGAGAGGAAATTTCGGAAAGGTGACTTGGAACGTGAGAAGATATCCTTCTTCATTGGGAAGTTTTTGTAATGAATAGTAATTCTCTCATCATTTATACATAAATATTCAACTTCTTAGCGTAGAATACTTTCAACCGCGAACCAGAATTATCCAGTTCGTTGGCGTAGGATACTTTTTTACACCCGCCAAAAATAGTTAATAACTTCGCATAGAATCCATTTATCCGCCAGGGAGAAATATTCAGTTACTTAGAGAAAAATCTTTTCCTCACGCACCAAAATTATTCATTTTTTTATGATAGAATCATTTGTTCTTACCGCCAAAAATATCCAGATACTGAGCGTAAAATATTTTACTACTCCAGTCAGAAATATTCAGTACCTTTGCGGAGAACCCTTTCTTCCTCCCGTGAAAAATATTTAATTTCTTAGCGTATAATTCTTCCCTCCTTTCTTTTCCTTTCTTTAATGTAATTTTCTCTCTCTCTCTCTCTCTTTCTTCCTCTGTCTCTTTCATACTTCTCTATTTTTAACATTATATTCTTCAATGAACGTCTGTCCACACGTGAATGTATAACTTGTTAGAAGTTTCTTGTTCCGGGGAGTTAATTTTTCTTGTTTTGATATGTATCTGCCATTTACACCTCGTTTTTGTATCCATTCTAGTTAGCTTGACATTCACTACCGACCATAATTATTAGGCAACCCCAGTGTTTTAAAAACATGATGTATTTCATACTGTTTTTTGTATTTATTGCCAAGTGAATAATTGTAAATGAAAATAGAATGGTTCTTTTGTTAATATTGCACTATAACATGTACATCAAACAAATTTATAAATATTTAATAATTACCTATATTGCAATTTCATCAATGAAAGAATGAAAAAAATTAGGGTGATTCCAACGAGTTCATCTTTGCTTCCTTGCCTTGTGAAATTTTGCAAAGTAATAATAACAAAATAACCATTCTATTTTCATTTGACAATAAATACAAAAAATAGTATGAAATATATCATTTCTTTAAAAAAAACTGAGGTGGTCTAATAATTATGGCCGGTAGTGTATATAGCTTTAGATTAAATTTGATCATTTCGCTCGAACTGGTTTTTTCCCAAAAATGGGATCTTTTTTCCGTAGAAATAGAACATATTCACTTTACTGGTAATTATTTATTGCGTGCTGCGTTTTTGTTTTCTTAGTAACTTCTTTACCGGTTTAAATCCTCTACCCAATCATTAACAGATTTTCTGACTTTAACTAAATTAAAACTTAGTAAATTTTTTCTTTTTATTTTTTCTTTTATTATTTTCTTTTTCGATTGGAATAGATAGGCCCTCTTATTGCTTGACTTATACACCTCCTCCTTCTTTGAACAGGAGTAGAGGTTCATCTTTTGTTTCCTGTTTAAGAATGAGTTTACCGGTTCTTTTCCTCCCCTCATGCCTTAATAGTGATGCTTTCACGAGTTTTTTGTTTTTTTTGTTTTTGCTTTTTGTTGTTGTTTTTGTTTTTTTGCGATGTGTATGGTCGGTCGCAACGTCTCTTCATACTGAGAATACCGGGTTGGCAGTTTTCTGATTTCTGCTTCCGACTGGTAGTTAGAAGCCCGAACTCTTGCATAGCCTCTACAGCACTCTGCTGACTTTGACCCAAGATGAAACCTCACCGGCGCATTTCTTAATACGCAGATTAATAATATCAATCATCTGGTGTGTAGAAGAAAGTCACAAAGTGAATCCCAATCAGTACGCTGGTGCTGGAAACTGGTTTTATGGATAAGCAGTTTCTGCCTAAGATGACTGGAACGAAATAACAATAGATACAACAGAGTAATTCAAGTTGCCAAGAGGAAAGTGTTGCAAAGCTCAGCAAGAACTGGGAGGTGGGATAAAAAAAATAAAAAAGAAGCTTATTGCTCAGATTTATTAAGAAAACGACTAAGGAAGTCCAGGATTTGACTAACTGACCGAGTAATGAAAAAAAAGTATGAGTACCGGTATCATCAGTAACAGAATGTTTAAACCAGGTTTTGTGATGTGCATTAAATCACCGAACACAAAAATGTTCATAGATGCATAAAGAGAGAGTTTAGTATCTGTAATATACAGATGTGCTTTGTGGAGCAGTGGATATCGGCACGGAACGAGAAATCGGGGAGCCGAGTTCGAATACCAGTTGAATTCCTTGCATTCATTTACGCGCAAATATCCTTAGAAAAGGTATTAATCCATTTCTTCCTTCCAGTTATGGGTTAAATAACAGGACAGATTGACAATAACTGGCAACCAGTCTACCGCAGATGATTCTTCAACTGTGGGATAATCATCTGCCCAGTCAGTCATGTCATTCGAGACATGATTGTCCAAGCGTGTATCACGTATGGCACTTAACTGACTGATTGAATATACAGATAAATAATGTATAGATAGCTAGAGGATAAATAATTAGTGTTAACTGATAAATTTCAATTAAATTATGTGGTGTTATATTGGATGTACGTTGTGGTGCATCGGATATCGGCTCTGAACGAGAAATCGGGGAGCCGAGTTCGAATTCCAGCTGAATTCATTGTATTCACTTACGCGCAAATACCCTTGGGAAAGGTATTAATCCGCCTATTCCTTCCAGTTATGGGTTAAATAACAGGACAGATTGGGTTCTATAGCCTTGGTCGGCAACCAGTCTACCGCAGAAAGCAATGGCAACCTACTGCGGGATAATCTTCTGCCCAGTCAGTCATGTCCCTTTCTGTATCACGTATGGCACTTAACTGACTGATGTTATATTACCATGTCTTGTCTCTTTCTGTTAAATGCTTAGCAATACTAATATGGCGAAAGGTGCTAAAGTTTAAACATAAGTGTTTAAGCTTAATCTCATTGTAAGTTTTTATTACTATAGAACCAAACGAACTGTTAAACTTAATACTTGATGTAAAAAACAATTATTGTTCTTATCCAACTAAAGAAATATCGTATTTAAGGAGACAATATGATAACACTTGATCTTAAAAAAATAAGTTATCAGTTAAACATCTATAGTATTTCTAAGAAGCAATAAAGTAAAGTAAAAGAAAAATAAACATTAAATGTACAACTTAAGCAAATTCTTCTTTTTACATAATGCAGATTATTTTAAATAGCAAGAGAATATAGTGAATAAAACATTTCAATAGAATTTGAATTCCTTAATAAGGACACCTGAAATTCATAATTAAAGTTACAAGATTAATATGTTGAAGATATTGATTTTAATCCAAATCCATAGGTGACTTCTTCGATCGATAGGAAGATGTCAAGATTTGGACTTCTCTATTTAAAGAGAGAGAAAAAATATATATGCGCATGCCCGTTCGAATAGAATATAGTGCAAGGGATTTTTTAAAGTGGGACTTACACACGTAAATGAGATTGGTAATTAAAAAAAACTGTCCTGCATTTCAATTTAACTTTCAGGTGTTTCCTTAATCAACACAAATTAACTTTGATTCTCCTTTCGTTTAATGAATTACGTGAGGTATTACCTGGTGATGACATCTCACCATCCTACTGAAACAATAATTTAGTGAATTTAAGAAATAGAATCTATCGGATAAATCGTCACGGGAAATTTCATACATGCACACTATTGTTTAGATGACTTAATGATGACGTCATGTCTCCAACAGCAACATCCGTTAAAAGAATGAGGATATTAGTTCTAAAATAAGTTATTAAAACTAAAACAACATGAAAGGAAACTAAACCCAAGGTACATTTACACATTTATTACAGGCCAAATAGTCAACAAATATAAGACAAAAACATTTACATTAATCGGAAATATTTAGAGTTTATAAGACTCACAAAAAGGTGGTGGAATTAGTGTTCTTGTAGCTCAACTCATGTTGGAAATTTTCAACGCTACCGTTCACCTCCTTGTCCAAAGGCTCACTCTCAATCCTACACTGCTCAAGGGCAGATTACCCCTTTCCGGTCCTTTTTATTTTTTGTCCCCACATCACTCACCCCCAAAATACGGAGTATCTGTAATAGAATGTGATGAGGAAAAACATCGAAAGACGGAGGGAATACACTTTTTATTTTTACGTAGCAACAAAGTTCTTTAAATGAGCAGGCCATCTTACGTGTCTGCCTGAACGTGTCTTTTTTTCTTGAGGGCATTTTTCCAGTGTCAAGTCTACTGGCATTGAGGTTGAGGTTACTACTTCTAAGTATTCGTCCTCCAATGTTGCAGGTTTTAACCTGTCTATCGTAACGTTTTGTTCTTCGTTCTTAATGAGAACGCTGAAGAACTTGTTGTTTTTCTTGGTAACTTTAAATGGACCACGATACGGTGGTTGCAGGGAATGTGACCTAGCTGTATCTCGGGTAAATACGTGCGTACACGTCTCTAGGGCCTTTGATACATATGTTTTAATGCACTTGTTTTCTCCTGAAGGAGAATAGGCCATCTTGGCTATGTTTCTGGTCAGTCTATCCACGAATGATGTTACATCCCATACTTTCTCCGGTGTCTCAAAAAAATATTGTGCTGGCAGGTGCAATGTGGTTCCATACAGTGCTTCTGCTGCTGAGCATTCCATATCCTTTTTTACTGCAGTGCGTAACCCCAACAATATTAGTGGAAGATGTTCTAACCACTTAGTATTGCTGGTAAGCACTGCACGTAAAGAGGCTTTTAAGCTGCGATGTAATCGTTCGACCGCACCGTTTGCTTGTGGATGGTATGCTGTCGTGTGAATATTCCTGGTGCCCAAGAGTGCCGAGAGTTTATGAAACAGTTCGGACTCGAACTGTCGACCTCTATCTGTTGTCACCTTCTCTGGGACACCAAACCTTGCTATCCAACCGGCAAGAAATGTCCTGGCTGTTGTGTATGCCGTCACATCCGGCATCGGTAACGCTTCAAACCAGCGCGAGAATCTGTCAATGCAGGTCAACAGATAGCATTGACCTTCACATGTGGGAAATGGACCGGTGATGTCAATGTGTATGTGCTTGAATCGCTCATCTGGCACAGGAAATGTGCCTAGAGGTGCTCGTGCATGTCGACCAATCTTGGCTTTTTGGCACTTCACACACTTCTTCGTCCACTCTCTCACATCCGCTTTCATCCGCGGCCAAACGTACCTGTCGATCATTAAGCGTATTGACGCATTAGCTCCAGGGTGCGATAGTCCATGTACAGCACCGAATATGTCTTTCCGTAATGACGCTGGGACATATGGGCACAGTCTGTTTGTGCTGATGTCACATACTATTTTCTTGTTGCTGTTAGGATGGGTAATTTTCACCAGTTGCAATGATGTCGCATTATTCTGCAGTAGGTTTTTCAGCTGCTCATCCTTTTCTTGTTCTTCCCCTAAATTGTTGACATCGATGGAGGGAGCCAACGTGACTGTATTTATCCTACGTGACAAAGTATCTGCTGGGATGTTGTCTGCTCCCTTGATATGCCTGACATCCGATGTGAACTGGAGGATGTAGTCCATCTGTCGAATCTCACGAGGGGAGTATTTATCCGAGGAAAACTGCAAGGCGCCCAACAGAGGCGTGTGGTCTGTGAGTATGTAGAACTGCTGACCTTCCAGGAGTTGACGAAAATGTCGCACTGCAGAGAATGAGGCTAACAATTCTCTGGAAAATGTGCTGTAGCGTGTTTCTGTGTCTGTCAATTTCCTGGAGAAAAAAGAAATAGGTCTCCAATCACTGTCGCATTTCTGCTGCAGGACAGCTCCAATTCCAGTTGCAGATGCATCCACTGCCAGACACAGTTCATGGTCTGGTTGAATGTGGGATAATTTGACGGTGTCTTCTAACATGGCCTTCACCTTGTTGAATGCCGTTACTGCATCTTCCGAAAATGTAATGTCACAGTTCTTCACATTTGTCAACATACCTGTCAATGGTAAAAGTACTTGGGCACAGTGAGTGAGGAACCTACGGCAAAAATTTACTAGCCCTAAAAATTGACGTAACTATCTCATTGTAACAGGAATAGGGAAATCCCGGATAGACTTGACTGTCTCCGGCGCTGGGGAAATTCCCCTCTCTGAAATATGGTGTCCCAAAAATATAACTTCGGATTGACCGAAAGCACACTTTGATGGGTTCAAAACGACTCCATACTGTTTCAAGCGTTTAAATACTTGACGTACATGGTCGATGTGTTCCTGCATATTTCTGCTAGCAATGAAGACATCGTCAATATATGCGCAGACGAATGGCAAATCGCACAAGACCTGGTCTATAAACCTTTGGAATGTCTGTGCTGCATTCCGCAACCCAAACGGAACTCGTACAAATTCAAACATTCCAAACGGCGTAGTAATAGCCGTTTTGGGAATGTGTTCGGGCTCCACTGGTATTTGGTGATATGCTCGAATTAGGTCCAATTTTGTAAAAACCTTATTATTCTGGGCTACTGCTGTTATGTCTTGATATGTGGTACAGGATACCTATCAGGTTTAGTAACAGCATTCAAAGCTCTGTAGTCTCCGCATGCACGCCATATGTTAGGACCTTTACTAACTAAATGAAGAGGTGAAGCCCATTCGTTCTTTGACGGGCGAACTATGCCAAACTTCATCATCTGTTGAAATTCTGCTTTAGCAGCTTTTATTGTGCTAAACGTCTAGCTTTGCAATGGACGGGTGGGCCTGTTGTCTCTATGTAGTGTGTTGTAGAATGTGGCAAGATTTCCTTATTAAAGGAGGGTACAGAAATTGAAGGATATTCCCTCAAAAGTCTCAGGAAAGCGTCATCCTGGACTGCTGGACATAGCGGAGTACCAGTCTTCAACACCCCACATGTTGTAAGTTGTGTATCTGGATCTCTTAGACACTGGCCTGTCATATCTACAACAAGGCCGAACGCTTGTAAAAAGCCCGTACCTAAAATAGCGCCATTTACATCTGCAACTATAAAAATGTGGGTAAATGATTTGCGTAAGCCAAGATTGAGGTCCATACACCTCTCCCCATAAGTGTGTATTAACGAACCGTTTACGGCTCGGAGTGTAAATTTACAGGGAGGAGATCTTTTGTCAGCTGATGTTGCAGGGATGAGGGACACCTGTGCCCCACTGTCTACTAAAAAGGACGTTCCCGTGTTTTTATCTACTACATAAAGTAGATGGCCAGAGCCGGCTACACCGACAGTTGATGCCGCTGTCTTCTGTCGGTTTAGGCTTTTCCCTGCCCCTTGTAATTACAGGGTGGTATACAAGAATTTGCATTTTCTCCTGATCTCTTGTGTTTCCAACAAATCGTCTTTTCCTGCCCTCGTTCCATAGACTGGCTGCGTGTATCCCTACTCCTTTGTCCCTGCTTCTGCTTCAGTGTTAGTCTGGCGATGTCTTCCGCCATCTTATTCATGCGAGCTTCCATCCGCTGCTGTCCCTCCATTAATTTTGAGAACAGCTCATCCCTATCCAATGTCTGCACACTGGATATAGCAGGCGATTGAGTGGATAATATGTCAGCTATATGGTCTGCTATGACAGCCAGCTGTTCGACAGGCGTGGACTCGTCCTGTGCAGCTATAGCCACCTTATATTGTGTCGGGATACGTTGGAGGAATATATGTTTAACGATGCTTTTATCCATCGTTCCCTCCGCCAACTTCTGTAGCCGTTTTAGAAATTGTGACGGCTTGCTGTCCCCTAGAGTTTCCTGCTCTAACAACTGTGAAATACGTTTGTGCGTTGAAGCTGTCACAGAAACTGTTACTTTCTCTCGAAGCACATCGTACGGCTTTTCCGTAGGTGGAGAGATAATTAACTCACTTACCTCCGTAATTGTGTCCTGAGGTAAGATGGACGCGACGTAACAGAACTTCTCCGCCTGATTAGTGATTGCTTTTTGCCTAAAAAATAAATCTAGTTGTGCAAAAAACAAAGCAGGGTCATCGTGCACCAACGACGCATTTAGATTAAAGGCTGGCGTCGCCATTTCACAAAAATTTATTTTATTAATTAGTACCGCACTTGTTGGATGCTTAGATGCGTTAGCTTCAATCGTAGTAGCAGGACAGAGGGAGAACAGTAGTATACTAGAGAGGGAAAGAGAGAGATAGGGAAAGAGCGTGACGTAGACGTTTAGATCAGCCAATCACAGATAAGGCGCCGAGTATAACTCTGAGGAAGAACAACAGACGGCCATATTGGAAACGAAATTTTCCGATTAAGAAAAATATTTCGCCTGTGACGGCTTGTTGTGTTAAACCCGTTTGCAACAAAAACCTAGTTCCTTTTTTGCTTTATTAATAAAAAGAAACATTATTATACTTTTACATGGTTTACTACGAATGTCGTTTTTGTTTAATGACCATGCTACTGAAATTCGTGATATTTTTTTTATACAAGGAAAGTATTAATTTTAAATTAAGACGTTTCCTTTTTTAAATTTATGAAGACAATTGTTACTGCTATTGTGCGCGTTCATTTTTTAGTCGGGATCACCAATTCTTAGTTCTAAAGGAAGTTATTAAAACTAAAACAACATGAAAGGAAACTAAACCCAAGGTACATTTACACATTTATTACAGGCCAAATAGTCAACAAATATAAGACAAAAACATTTACACCAATCGGAAATATTTAGAGTTTATAAGACTCACCAAAAGGTGGTGGAATTAGTGTTCTTGTAGCTCAACTCATGTTGGAAATTTTCAACGCTACCGTTCACCTCCTTGTCCAAAGGCTCACTCTCAATCCCACACTGCTCAAGGGCAGATTACCCCTTTCCGGTCCTTTTTATTTTTTGTCCCCACAACGAGTTTATTTATCGACCGATTGTCGAGTTGAATGCGGTATGGCAAAATTATCAACAAGAGATTAATTAGTACTTTTCTTGTAATCTGTATTTTTTTGTTTATTGTTTTCATGTTGTTTTTTTTGTTTTTGTTTTTGTTTTTGTTTTTATTTTTATTTTTATTTTTGCATGCTCCTTTCGGAGAGCTTGTATTGAAATAATTTCTTTACGCGAGATTAATATCCAAATTATCAGTCAAATGAATGCACAGGTGTTTCGATGATATACAACTTTTACTTCAAAATTAGCATTCAAAATACTGGAACTTAACCAAGAATATGACTGCTCATAATTATTTATCTTTTAATTATTAACCACATACACATTCCGATTATTTGAATATTAAGACCTAATTAGGTAGACAACCAAAATGTTGTTTGTTTGTTTTTTTTGTTTGTTTGTTTTTTTTTTGTTTTTTGTTTTTTTGTTTTTTGTGAATAATTACAATTTCACTAATGGAAACCACCTCTGTCATTTTTATACATATTCCCAATTTATATTTATCCTAACATAGATCACATTCCATTTAATAAAGCTGAATTTTGAATCGTGGTAATCCAATCTTCTTGTAAATGGTATGCTGGTAGCGTAGTAGTTATCAACACAAAAATGAAATTGTCAAGCCGAAGTTAAATTCCAGTCTATTTTGTTGCGTTCGCTTTATCTATCACTAATATCTTTTGGAAAGGAAAGATTCCATCTCTTCTTCCCCACTCCAGTAAATTCTTAAATAGTAGAGTAGATTGGATGCACTAGATTTAGGCAGCAGCCAGTCCAAGAACATAACTTTGAGTTCCAAAACCGTAAAGAAGGCATCGATAAACCATCCAATCTCTTTTCCAAGAAAGAATGGCAATTCACAGGTAATTAAAATAACGTACAGAACCATGATCGCCTACGTCTTGAAAGGACATGTCATTAAAATAAAATGCAGGAGTCAAACAAGTAAACGCCCTTATTTCTTTTCATGTTTGAATAGATAGATAGATAGATAGATAGATAGATAGATAGATAGATAGATAGATAGATAGATTATATTCAAGTTTTCAAACAAAAATTGTGTAAGAGTTTGTTCATCTCGTGCCAAACAGAGTTTCCTTATTCTAACTAGTGCTTGTCGTCTTTTAAACCCACAAAAGTTAAGCTTTCAAACATTAATTTCCAAATTAGACTAGCCCGCTCCGCTTGCAAGATTAGCACAACAGAATCGTCCACTCCTTTTCCAGTTTTTCTTTTGTTGTGCGAAGCAAAATTTCATAAATATAAATTTTCCAACACATTATTAAAGCAAGATACATCGGTGATCTAATATCTACTAAACCTAGCAGTCATATCACAAGTATGGAGCACCATCAAATGCTTGCAAAACTTGCTTGTGATCATTGTGCTACGGCGAGGCCATTATGTTGATCCTCACACGCTTTCAATGGTGAGCAGTAAATTTTTGTATAGATTATTTTACACTGTAATTAAGTTTTTTTTTCGTTGATATTATTGATTTTAATAATTGCAGTAATGATTTTTTAAAATAATTAGCTGATCTCAAGCGTCTCAACAGAGCATGACTTGCAATCCCAAAATGCAACATAGTTATAGAATTATTAAAAAAATATAATAAAAATCTGAGCTTCTATAATATCGTCTGTTTCTTTCATCTCAACGTCCGGTTGACATCATAAGAGATTTAAACGAATGTGGAAGATTTATTCACTCAGTTGAACTTGCGAATTATCAATTACTTGGTAGCTCTTTACACTGATTGCTTTCCATAAAGAAACGTGAGAATTATTTTTTTAAACTTCGAACGTTTTGAAATGAGAAAGGAACTGGCAAGATATTCTAACAAAAAATAGCCATGTAGCTCAAATATCAAATCGATCAGATATCATGCGAGGAAGTAACGGTAAGCAAACTTGATGAACAGGTAGAGAACACTAGTAGAGAATGTTCGATATTCACTTGGTGCTCGACACTTTTGAAGCAAACTTTAGATTGGCAGTTCGATCTCATCATTTTACTGTTGAAATTACTAAATGTAAGCATAAGTTCTATTCCAATGATTTCTTCTCTGGTAATACGTTTTTCAATTTAGAGTTGTCCTTATACACTAGTTACCAACCATGTCTCTAGATCCTAGTCTTCCCTTCTATTTAATCTATAGATGAGGAAAATAAATGCATTCTTACCTTTCCTTGTCCAAAGGTTATTTATGCGAAAGTATATGTAATGAACTCAATCAGAATTTGAACACGGCTCGCTGATTTTTCGTTCCGAGCCTCGAACACCTTTCTACCACCTGCACTTCCTAATTAATCTTAGATAATATCTTGACAGATTAACTATTAAATACAAAGAAATAGATCAACCTTCCAACTGAGTGCTCCACACACGTAAGATTGTCAGATTGCACTAAGTTTCGTAAACGCTCCATGTTTCTATCGCTCAAACAGTGTCTTCGTGAAATATCCTTTTTCATTCGGATAATTTAGCCGGTAAGGAGAATGCAAATTTAAAAAGCATTTCAGATATTTTCTAAAAAAAGAAGACTTTCTCCGCTTGAAATTCAAGTTAAATTTCAAATAGTTTTTTTTTATCTGAGTATAACCAATCATTTGCTAACCTAATTACAGATTTAATTACTAATTATAAGTTATATAACAGCTATGAAATGTCTCAATCCTTTTTCTTGATATACTTAGGTTGATTTAAATTCTAATAAATTGTTCCCAATCAATAAAATCCAAAGTATTTCCTCCATGCTTAGATCTTGGTTTTAATATGTGCAAAACTGTAATAAGTTGTAAAATTGTAATGTATATGTGGCCTTTATCGGAAGCATGCACAAAAATCCACCGTTTTAAAAAAATGACATATGGAGTTAGAGCTGCATGCATTTTAATCTGATAGAGTCACCAGATATAAGCCAGGGTTTCCAACGCTGATTTTCTAAGTAAGCAGATGCTTTCCCACCGGATTTCTAGTGAAGAAAATGGATAGAAACCCAGAAAGAATAACTACAATACCTGTCAAAGGGCAGATTAACTTTCTCAACACCCTGGTTATGTACGCAACTACAGAATCACTGAGCGGGGAGCTTCCTAAACTGAAGTTAACAGTCACAGCGGAGAATTTTATTGATGGAATCAACGGCCAACCAAGGCGAAGTTGAATTACATCGTGATGACCAGAAGGGGATGGGCTCCGCCAGGTCTAACTGGCCAATGTATGTTATGCATAAATGAATATATCTTCGGCTTTTAACCCAAATGTGGATAGAACAGGTGCTCAGCTGTACATGGGACTAATCATGATAACGATGATGAACTTGGCCATTACTGTTATAAACATGCGTATGGTAACACGAGAGAACAAATAAAACAAATATAACCGCTGAGGCGAAAGAAAAAAGCGACAAGAATTCTTAATATGAAATTATTTGTATTGACGATACAGAGGATATGAGCAAAATGTTCCTTTTTGGATAAGAGAAACTGGTTAGCTCTTGAGTTGATGCGTTTGACCAAGGTCACGAGTGCTTACACTGAGAGCTTGCCGGGCGTCGACAGCTGCTTTGTGATCCGCGATTCTGCCTCAAAGCAAAATGAAATGACTCCTAACCTCGTCTTGTTTTCATGTTTCTCTTTGGCAGCAGCGTTCGGGATTAGCTTCTTTTATTTTGTGTATTATATATATTTAGGGGATTTATTGTGTAAACTGACTGTGATGCTTCGAACCTCTGCGCAGAGGACGACTTTTATATTTTTGTTTTTGCTTTCTTAGTGTTCAGATCCGGCCAATATGTAGAGTGAATAAGAGAGTGAGAGAGAGAGAGAGAGAGAGAGAGAGAGAGAGAGATAATTTGAAGCAGAGTATAACATTACTAAGATGCGTGACTACTTAAGTACATAAGACACTGTAAGCAGCCTTGTGCCAGACTAAATAAAACGTAGTAAATCAAAGAATGTAATGCTCGATGAACCGGATGTGAATCAGTTATGGCAGAACCTCTTCAAAGTCTGGAATTGAGTTGTGATCGTTCGTACTGAAGTTGAGTAAAAGAGAAACTTTCACTTAAAATGGAATAAAACAAAAAAGAAAATTGGAAAAAGAAGTCCAAATATGTCGAAAAGAATCAAGTTTTGTGCTGATAACAGAAAACAGCGCAGACATTGAAAATAACTTTTGCTCAGGGATTTTATGCCCATCCTATAAGAGAAAAGTAAAAAAAATTAAATATCTTCTTTATTTGAACAAAAAGATCGAAAAGAATGGCGTGTACGACAATCCTTTTCATTTTACTTTGTTATTTTTTCCTTTCTCTTTTGATTTTTCTTTCTTTTTATCAAAGTTGCCTGTCTTGTTCGATACTGAAAGACAATCATGGCGATTTGAGCCTAAATAGAAGGGAGACTCCAGCCGACCGACGGATACGTGACGTTTTCAAAGTTTTCTCGACTCCAACATGGCTGCGAATCGGTTGGCAACGTTCCAAAAATCTAAGAGAAAGTTTTTCATAGAAATGATATCACGCTCTGACAAATAATGTGTGTGAGTGAGATTGTTGTGAGTCAAAGTCAAATTTTAATTGTTAAACACGATCAGTGGGTTAGCGCGTATCTCGATGGACGTGTTTATATACATACGTCTCTGTAGAGAGCCTGCAGAATGGAACTTCGTTAAATTTCACAAACTGTTGAAGTATGTGTTCTCAAATCTAAAGTATATATATATATATATATATATATATATATATTAAATATGTCGGTTGCTAAAACCATTTCATTAATCTTCGGTACTTTCCGTAGCATATATATATATATATATATATATATATATATATATATATATATATATATAATGTGTGCATACAGGAGAAAGTATAAAATTTCTTGACCCAAGCAAATTTAAAAATTTAAGGTTTCAGTATTTAGTCAGACTTTTCGAGCGGACTGAGAAAAAATCTTATATAGGTACCTCCAATATTTCGG
The DNA here is from genome assembly GCA_037127315.1 of Ascarosepion bandense. Taxonomy (NCBI): domain Eukaryota; kingdom Metazoa; phylum Mollusca; class Cephalopoda; order Sepiida; family Sepiidae; genus Ascarosepion; species Ascarosepion bandense. The sequence continues at coordinate 28,493 of JBBBDQ010000135.1, forward strand.
CATAAATTTTCGATACCTAATGTTCAAATTAAATTTTTAAGGTGAAAAACATTCTCGAAGATTTCATTTTAGATTTAATTAAAAGCTTAATGATTAAATTTATTATTTCCATTAGATAAAAAAGTTTGGTGTATTCAGATATAGATTGGAATGTTACATTTAATTTCGATTTCTTAACATTTTCTTAAAAGCGGCCATTTTCTTAATTTTAAGAAATTTGTAAACAAACAAAAATTAATCGATTTTAAAAATATTTCAAAAGATTTTTGACACTTTATTTTACTAAGATTAGAAAATTGAAAGTTAAATTAATCTGATTTTAAAAAAATACTTATAACATAAAAAAGTAATATACAGCAAATTATTAACGATTAATCGTGTTCATCTGATCGAATGTATGACGGACTATTAAATGACGAAACGATGAAAGCTGCTACGCATGACCATAAATGACAATTTTCATAAATCTAAGTGAAGGGACAAAACTCTTAAATTACGTAACCTTTTCATAATAATGGCAATTTCAGTCTACCATACATTAAAATAAGTTAAAAAAATACAAAATTAAAAATTATTTAAAAACTAGATAGCGTAACTACGTTTATTAGTCTTCGCAATTTTGGACTCGTAAAGTTTGTTTCTACTGAATTACTATATCACATCCAATAAATACTCCAATACAGAATTTTACACGATTTTCGACTATTATAAATTATCATAATTTAAGTGTAAAAAAATGAAAAATTATTGTAAAAATGCATTGTTCATCAGAAAAATTTTAATTCTTCAGACAATAATGTCCCTAATATTACTTATTTACAAAAACAGTTAAAAGCTTTTCTAATTAAGTAATGTCATAGTTTTATTGGATTCATTATTTTTCAACTCAGAGCAGATTTTCACTTAAATTGTACAAATTTGAAAAAGAAAGTAGGTGATTTATAATCTCCAATGACTCTTACTTTTAACAAAAAAAATAATTTCAATAAATAAGAAGGGTTTGTGCAAAATTTCATTAAATTAAGTAAGTTTTTTTTAAGTTGTTTTATTAAAATTTTATAAAAAAAAAACACATGTCATAAAAAATTTCATTCATTTGTGAATAAGTCCTGAAAATGTCATTAAAATTGAACAATTATTTGATTTTTACAAGAATTTCCAAATGTGTTTTCAACGGAAAACAAGCACAAAAAAGTCAATGTTAAAAGTTGGCCACGGCGATGACGTAAACAAAACAAGATTTTAAACAAAATTGCGAACGGATTATAAAATTTCAAAAAAAAATTAAAAAATACTTTGGTCTTTCATCTTAATAATAACATCAACATTTTGACGATAAACCTTTATTTTCGTTAAGTTTGTGTCCTTTTTCGTTACGCTATACTGTTTTTCTCGCAAAATAGTGAAGGTAACTAATCTTATATATATATATATATATATATATATATATATATATATATATATATATATATATATTTGAAAATGAGATATTTTCGCAGCCTATTTTTCAACATTTCCGTATTCATAATAACTGATTTTTCTGTTTTTTAAACGCACGAACAGGGATTTTTTTAGGGACGTGCGACTGAAATTTTCAAACAAGTAAAAACTCATCAGTACGGCTATACATCCGATTGCTTCCAGTCAAAATATTTTTTATAAGGCAAAGTTTTTCTATATTTAAAGGAATGACTGTAAATTATTTCAAATTTTTAGATCCTTTGCTTAATGTTTTCACTCGTTCGAAATTATGTAATTTATCCTGGAAACACAAGAAACAATATTTATCAGTATAATCACTGAATATATATCAGGCTCTTGATAAGGATGGCAAAGCTCGAACAGATGCTCTTGATATCACGAAAGTATTTGACAATGTTTGGCATGCTGGCCTTATGTGCAAGCTCCAGTGAGTGTTATGGCATTTCCGGACATTTGTTTGACTTAATCCAATCGTTCCTATCAAATCGTTAAATGAAGCTCTTTTGAATGGGTAAACTTCCACATCCTTTCATAAAATGTAGAATTCCCTCAAGGCTCTATCGTAGGTCCTACGCTTTTTCTGATCTTTCTTAATAGTCTTTCTGTTGTAATCAATGTTCAAGTTGGAATCTATGCAGATAACACGATCATTTACGATCATTTACGATCATCTCTGTAAAAGTCTGACAAAGTCAACCTGACTGCTGCACTTCAAATGAGCATGTGATTGAATGGGATAGGAAATGGCTTGTAAACTTCAATGCCTCCAAAACGAAGCTGCTCTCCTTTAACCACCATAAAGAATCATTCCTCTTATCATAAGAATGGATGACATTAGTCTCCTAGAGAACAACGTACTGCGCTTTCTTGGTCTCACTTTTTCAAATGACCTCAAACAGAATGACTACATTGAATCCATAGCTGCATCTGTGCTAGGAAGGTTGGGTCACTGTTTCAGGCCAGGAATATTTCTTGTCAGAATTCATTTTGCACATTTATAAATTTACCATTGAATACTGTTGCCATATATAGTCTGATGCTCCTGCTATTTATCTTGAGGTTATTGATAAAATCCAATGGAGGATCTGCAATATAATTGATCCTGACTCGATAGCCCGCTTTCAGTCACTTTTTTTTTACCGACGTGATGTGGCTTTCCTCTGTCTTTTCTACAAGTATTTTTATAGAAACTGCTCTGACGAGCTTTGTTTGTTGGTACCCGACCACGTGTATTTACTCGGACTACCAGATTGGCATCAAAGTCTCGTTCTTTTACTGTAGAAATAGTTAAATGTAACCGCTTCTTCTACTCCATCAGTTTTTTTCTCACGCTTCCCGTTTGTAGAAGTCATTCCATTCGCTTGCTTCCCTGATAGCTACAATCTTCAAAAGTTTAAATTCAGCGTCAATTGCTATCTTTTATCTACTTGATTCCCATCCATTTATCTTTTCTTGGACATCCCCTGTACCTTTTTCTCTCACTGTAACCCCTTTGCACACCAATGGCATTTCTGCCTTTTTGTGTGTGAAATGATTACAAAAGTGAACAAAAGTTTGATTCATATTAGAGTCAAAAGGGCAGATTTTCGTTTATTTTATACCCGAAATTTTAAGTGTCCACCTGGAAGTTCGCGCTTTTTGGGAGTAGTGACTCCGCTGTAGGAGATGCTATCAGCTTATTCTAAATGCCACACGCACACCAGACAGAGAAACCGAAGCCTGGAGTGAAAAAACACGCTTATAAAAATACTTTTTACAAAATATCCCTCAACAAAAATCTATCATTACAGAAAAACAAGTTAACTGATCGAAAAATGATGTGGAATAAATGTAAAAATCAAAAGGAAAACATTTTTAGATCAGGGGTGAACATCTTCTGTCACCTATGTCGTCATCAAAGAGTGGGAAATCGAAACAGGAATTTGGAAAACTAAAAAAAAAGAAAACTAAAAAGGATGACTTCACTAAATAATTTAAACACGCTTAACAAAAACTGCACTATTCTCCTTTAATTCGGACTGGGCTAACGAGTCTTCTTCAAAAGGGCAAAATCCATAACCAGTAGCTTCAAGATACCACTCTAGATTAGTTCTTCCCATACGGCACCTACCGTTCGCAATGACAGCCTCTCTATACATTTTCATATAAAATTTAGGCTTATTCTTAAAGTAGACGACCCGAAGATGTGGAGAAAGAGAAAAATTACCATGGTCTTCTTTTTTCCCAACACGACTAATAAATACAAATATCCAGTATTTCTTCATCTCACACAATGTGTCAGAATTGGCTTCACTGCAACAGATGTATTCTGGCAAAACTACCAGTTCCACGGAGATGACCATTTACTGAACCAGAGTGCGCCTCAAACCACTAGACTCATAAAGGATATTCCTTCATTATTGAAGCATCTCAACCTAAGTGCGCAAAAACGTATGAGTTGATATCCATCTTTATTTTGCCGGGCATCTCGGGCAAATCGTTTCACACGAGCACAGTTACGTGATACAAAGCGTTTCGTAAAAACGACCGCGTTTCACATAACCTGTCAACACTCAAAATAGGAGACGTTTTGAGGAATATGATGGATCACCTCGCCATGCAAGCGCATACTTCTCAAAACCAGAAAGCTTTTCTTGGCATTTTCCTTTCAGAATCTGGCACATTTACCTTGTACACGCATCCGACCTATTAAATATAACAATAATGAAAGATGGAATCAATAGTTTTTTTCTGAAGCAGGAAGTATTTTTGTCTGGGGGTATTTTTTGTTAAGATCAGACATTTTGCACCTATTGGTAGCAAAATGACACTAACCTGAGATATAGAGATTTAATCACATAGTCTTAGGTGGGCTTGATTGATTTGCTGTTTTTTTCTGTCAAGCAGAAACAAACATAATTTTCTTTCTCCATGGTCCTAAATTCGGGCTTATTTACCAGTAACCCATCATCCTTAACTAGGTGAGTATATTCTGTGACCTTTTCATGAAATTTGATTATATAAGAAGAGGTATTCCAGGTATTTTGAAGAGAGTACCCAGTGGTGCTTCTTTGTTTGACTCTCGTTTCGTTTTAGTTTATTCTTTTAGTTTATTTCTTTTTCTTTCTTTTTTAATCTTCAAAATATGCTCTCTTTTCTGAGAGAATATAAATAAGGCTTTGTATATTCTCCTGTCCATATTCCTGCATTTATGGTAGTAGATCAGCAGAAGCTGGTCGAATGTGCTAGCCTGGATAAATTCCTGTCAGCAGCTTACCGAAGAGTCTTTCTCAGTTGCAACAGAAAAGAAAAACAAGTTCCGTTGTGAACATTACCACCGACGATAATGACCGTGCGCAAAATGAAAAAAAGGCAATGCCAGAAAGTCAGATGCAAATAGCCACAGTAGGTACTTCCGCTTCCTATTTATTACCTAAAACACACTACTAAGAATATTGTATGAATAACTTTGGGCGAACAACCAATCAAATCACAACAGTAATCGAATGTCCTTCTCAGTCGCCTGATCTAAATCCAATCGAACATTTGTTGCATGAATTAAAAATTACTGTTCATAAAAGAATTCATTAAATCTGAACAATTTAGACGGATTATTTATAGAAAAATACCCAAAAATATCATATATACTTTATCGAAGACTTCAGATAGTGAGGTGATCGGTAACAAGTACGCGTGGAGAAGGGTTGAATGCAAAAGTTGCTACTGAATCGAGCCACAAGATTAACAACTAGGTCCCACTCTTTTACTGTGAAGCCAATAAATTGTAAACGTAAATTCTACTCCACCAGCTTCTTTTCTCGCACTTCCCGCCTATGGAATTCTCTTCCGCATACTTGCTTTCCTGACAGTTATAATCTCCAAGAATTTAAATGTAAAGTCAATAGTCATCTCCTGTCTCACTAACTTACATCCACTCTCTCTCGCTCTCTCTCTCTCATGCTTTTCTACATCCACCCCACTCCCATCAGTACTCTCTTCCCTCTCCTACTCTCTTCCTGACACCCCCTGCAACCTCTCACTCCTCATAACATTCCTCCTCGTCCACCCCACTCTCATCAGTAATCTCTTCCCTCTACTACTCTCTTCCTGACACCCCCACTCTCATCAGTAATCTCTTCCCTCTCCTATTCTCTTCCTGACACCCCCTGCAACCTCACACTCATCATAACATTCCTCCTATGTAACCCCCTGCACAACAGTGGAGTAAAATGCCTTGCTTGGGACGACACGATTATAAAAAAAACAGTACAGGACGTGGAGATCAAATTCTAGCCTAGCTTTATTTTTGAGAGAAGATAACGTGTACCTTTTATCATTTTTTGCTATAAAATTTAAAAAAACACATGTACACGCTATCTCTAACTTCGCCTTATGACCAATCTCACATGTCTTGAGAATGTCATTCTGCGTTTTATGAGCCTACAAATTTACACTAGTGGAGCAGGGTACTTGGGAAATGAGTGTTATTATAAAGTAACCATTTCTAGACCGGGTGCCAATCAAGACTACTCAGAGCCCACTCTTCCTTGCTATTTAGCCTATAACTTTGGCTAGTAGAGATATATTCATACCTTTAAAAGAGTATTTGTGATAAAATCAATGTAAGTTACTCGACCGGAATTCGAAATCAGATCACCGATTTCTCTATCACACAATAATTTGCTTGAATTGTAAGTAAAGATACATTTTTATAATATTCGCTAGCATCGTATTTTCGGGTTTTGCGAGAAGGCATATAAGATATTTTAAACTTTGATAGTATGTTTTTATTATATAAAATAAAACCTTTCGTTGACTTTCATCTAACTTTTCCCTAGCCGTGCTTTCTTTTTTATTGTCATGTTTTGTTTTTTTTAAATTGCGGTACCAATGGCAGGTACTGTAGTAGTAGGGAGATGGTTAATGTTTATTGAATTGGCCATGTTTGAAACTAACCAAACTTCCTAGAACTAAAAAGTTTATTCAGAAGGTCATCAGAATGGATTTGTGGAAAGTGGAATCTGTGAAAGAATAAAATATTTCATTCGTAGGTTTAAATTTTATTAACTAAACAGAATAACATCAGTTGTGGGAGTTAAATATTCAAAGAGAAATAGTAGTAAGTAGTTAAGTGTATCAAGAGTTCATAGTTGTAACCTGTGTGTATGTTAAGATTAACAGGATAGTAATGAAGTCTGTGTTTCTTTCCTTTTTTATGGCTGGCGAAAAAGTGAAACGGAAGGTACAGCTAAAAAAGAAATTGTACTTATCGGACTTTAGTTTTTTAGAAGTCAGTTGTTGTTGTTGTTTCTTTGACGGCGTGTGGGTGAAGACGAAGAATGGAAAATTGGAAGAAGAGGAAGAACGCATGTATGTCGACGAGACATGACAGTATCGGCGTCTTAAAATTTCTTTTGTTACATTTTAGCATGTCGTCTCTATGCCCCCATCTCTATTTTTAGCATGTCGTCTCTATGCCCCCATCTCTATTTTTAGCATGTCGTCTCTATGCTCCCATCTCTATTTTTAGCATGTCGTCTCTATGCCCCCATCTCTATTTTTAGCATGTCGTCTCTATGCCCCCATCTGATTTACTGGCTCTGCTTTCTTTCTGCTTTTATAGCCCTGTTAGTTTTTCACACTGAACTTTTCTCAGTTTTGCAAATCGCTTCCTCTCATTGGTCAGAAAATTAATTTAACATCTGATCACGAAATCGGTTTCGTCTTTTTCTTTCAGTACGGGGCCAACCCTTTTCCTATTCGGCAAAACAGGATTTCACACGTCATTGTGAATTTTTGTAAAAGTGAAGAAAAGAGAGTTGCTTTTAATTTCATGTTCACTACAGTACTATTGAGATCACCCATATCTATTTAGTAAACCCCAACATGAAACTACACCTGGAACTCAAACTTTATTTTCCAATTCTATTGCGCTATTGAACACTGACCACCTCGTAGTTCTAAACTCAAATTTGTGAATATCTAAATCAGTAGATAATCACACAGCTACAAATAAATAGCACTAGCAGTATAGCCCGGCGTTGCTCGGGTGTAATGAAAGATTTAAAACTAATCCATGGTCTTGGAGCTCAGACTCTTTGGGCGTTGGCACGAAATACTAAAAAGCAATAGTTGTTTCCAGTTAAAGGGAAACCGTTGACTGAAAGAAAAATGAATGGATGTAAGTCAAGTTTTGATTTCCTGATATCAATATCAAATAAGTTTTTTTCGTCGTTAACTGAATTTTGAAGTCTAAATAAGTCCTCTTAGTAAATGGTATCATGTCTGAGACTAAGAACTACAATTATACCTACTTAGAGCCAAACCCGAAGCAGAAACTAAAATAAAAGGACTGAAAAAATACAGACATACAGGCAGAGAAACAGACAGACACACACAAACATATTGCTTTTTATATATATATTATCGATTTTCTGCACTATTGTAAGAACTGCAACATTGAAACTTCTGAATATCGTTTCTTATGTCTTTGTCTATGAGTGTATCAAATTTGATTAAAATCGGACCACTCTTTCTATAGCCCGATTTTTTCGATTATCGATTTTCGATATTTATCGGGGGTACCTCGACACAAAACCTAGCTAAGAACACTCGCAGACGCTTATAGTACAACTGTGTAAGTTTTCAAGAAAATTGGTTCAGCCGTTTCGGAGTCTATAGGTAACGGACACACACACACAGACACACACACACACAGACAAAGTTCCATTTATAAATAAGTTTAGATAAGCTAAGGACCTAATTTTGGAAATATAAATATAATTACGTCATAACCTTTATTCTTGATTATATTTGAATAAAGAATCAGAAATGGAAGCTAACAGACATTTCACTCATCAACATTGATGGTAAGAATAACAATGTGTAAATATACGCGTGAGACTTAGCGGCAAGTATACGAAAGAATGTGGGCGTAATATTTTGAGGAATCTAAAATGTAGGCGTGATATTTTGAGGAAATTATAAAAATAAAAAAATTGTACATCCAAATACATACACCCACACATATATACAGGGTGTGATGGATAAATTGTCATCTAAACTCTGCAAAAATGAAAATAGCACTGGCATCTTAATTTAACAGATATACAGGGGTTGCACAAAATAATGTGAACACCTTCAAAATACAGAAAAATGAATTTTAATACGGGGTAAGACCCTCTTTTGCAGCCTTAATCCTGCAAGGTATGGACTTGTACAAATTTTGAATGGTTTCTAAAGGGATTTTGTCCATTCTTCTGTCAAAACTGCTTCCAGTTTCTTTAGTAATGTCGGTAGTGGATATCGACTTCTCACATTGTTTTCTAATGTGCACCAGACAAAGTGCTCTACTACATCAGAAAGTCCCTCGTACCATTCAGAGACCACTTTAGCTGTGTGGATTGGGGCATTATCATCCTGGAATACTGCATTTCCTTCCGGGGACAGTTCTGAGACCATGCGATGCAACTGGTTAGATAAAATGCTTAAATAGTCCTGACTATTGATTCTGCCATAGAGGGAAAACATTGTGCCGGCGGATTTTCATAATAGTGCCCCCCGCACCCAGATCATCACAGATCTTCCTCCATGTTTCACAGTAGGAAGAAGGCAGTCTGGTTCATGTGCTTCTCTACGTTGCCTCTAGACGTAAACTCAGCCGGTGGTCGGAAATAAAGTGAATGATGATTCATCAGAGAATATCACATTTTCTACTGCTCCATAGAACAGTTCTGATGGTTTTTACAACACTCTAAACGCTTTGCAACGTTTGTTGTTGAGAGCAAAGATTTCCTGATGACAACCCTCCCATGAAAACCTGATCTGTGAAGCTCCCGTCGAACGGTTTTTGTAGAAACTGGATGTTCTAGATGATCATCAAGTTCGGCAGTCACTTTAAGGGTTGTTGTTTTGCGGTCGTTCTTGACAATTCGCGTCAAAGTCCGACGGGCCCAATCAGAAATCTTTAATTTTCTTCCGGAATTGTGCTTCGACGACGATGTTTTGCCGTGTTTTACATATACAGTCATTACGTTAGAGACTGTAGCTCTTGAAACGTCCAGTATTTGCGCTCTTTCAGTCACGCTTGCGCCTGCCATACGGGCACCGACAATTTGACCTCTTTGGAAATCTGATAGGTCTAACGTGTCGACGGATTTCAGTAGTTTCTGATGATTATACTGAAAAAATTAATTTATTAGAAATATAGACAAGCAGCAATAGAAATACATTAAAAAATAGAAATCTAAATGTTTTAGACGGTGTTACAAACAATTGAAAATCGAGTTGCTATTTTGAAAGTTTTCACATTATTTTGTTCAAGCCCTGTATTTACCAAAATTACACAAAAATATCTTGAAATACTAAAAAGTAAATTTATTCAATAAAATCGCCATTTGATTCAACCATCGCTTCCAGACAGATTCGGAATCTCCTGCATCTCTTCCGAATCGTTTCCGTGTTTAAGTTGGTGAATGCTACCATAATCCTTGCTTTCAGTTCATCTTTGGTGTTAAAAGATGTTTTGTTGGTCTTTCGCTCAACTGCGTCCCACAAATAATAACCAAGGGGGTTGCAGTCTGGGGAGTTAGGTGGCCAGATATATGGGGGTGATGTGGACACAGAAATTATCTAACAGCCATCAGTCCTGTTACCAGACATAGAATCTTCTAGCAGCCACTCTGTTGACCTAAAGAAGCACTACCTTCTCAAGGCATTTGATGTAGGCCTCCGTGTTTATTCTGAGTCATTCGCTAACAAAGTAAATTCGGGAGTTCTTTTCTTATCAGAACGATCAGAGTGAGTTTTCCGATCTGCCTTACCTTCATAATCCCCATTAAACTCATCCAACTCTTTCAAAGTCCTCTGCTTTGTCTACAGATTGACACCCAAGCACTCTGAAATGTTCGTATTAGAGCTTCCGGCGTTTGTGTCAATCAGTACAGCATACCGTTTCCAAATTTTTTGCGAAGTGAATTGCATCATGGTACTCTTTTTCTCATAGACAATTCCCAACTGACCCTATCACGCTGTGCAATCGACAAAATAATAAAGAAAACAAACAACGCTCATGCGCCAAATTAAAAATGTAAAATTACGACAATTTACTCATCGCGCCCTGTAGATTTACGCTTACGGCTGTATCACATTGAAACACCGACTCTCATCCGATCAGCGAAGTTAGACAACGTCGAGCCTGGCTAATAGCTAGATGTGAGATCTGTGTTCGAATTCCAGTCGAGTTCGTTACATCCACTTATGCACAAATAACCTTGAAAAAAGAATGAATCCATCTCTTTTTCTGTAGCTACAGGTAAATATCAGGAAATACTGGACCCTGCAGTCTTGGATGACAATCAATCTAGGAGAAAGAAAAATTGAAACTAAGAAAGTTGGGCTGGGAAAGGGTGAATGACTTTTTTATAAGATCAAACGACTAGCATTCAGTTAGGCGATGAAAAACTCCTATTCAGATAACCTGTAATTGTAGCATCATCTGACATGTAGTATATCATGCACCGATATATTACCGATTGTATATGATTGTAGATAACAAACAATTGACTACTTTAGACGATTTACTTGAAAAGGTTTTTTAATTAAAAAGAAACTTAAAATTTACTGAACAGCCATCCGTCGTTCCCGACGGAGAATCAATCCCTCCATTATCAGATATACAGACGATAAAAAACAGAAATATAAAATATTTCTTTTCCTCTGTGGTAGAGCCTCGCTTACGTCAGGAACTGATAACCAAACATCCAGAAGAAAAAGTTGAAATTGTCTTGACACGTCATAAGGGCTAACAATCTTTCCACAGCCATCCTACAAGTTCCTACCTTAGCCAAATGAAGAGACAGACAGAAAAAAAGAATGGGAACATTCTTGAGAAGGCGATGATCCTTCACAGAGACTCAACCATTGGCCTATGAAGTTAACTGGTCAGAAGAGAAAGTTGAAATGGTTTGGGCACCTCATAAAAGCTAACAATTTTTAGAAGAAAGTAAACCAGATGATGTTCTAAGATCTTCTCTTCTTATTATAGTCATTATGAATGGGATTTATGAAATTAACAGTAGTACCTTAAAACTAAATTAGGACAAAAATTCTTAATCCTTATTAATAAACATTTTCCCAAAACTAATCCCCTAACTGAAATTTTTGATAATAATACTTTTTAATTAAGATATTGTTGTCCGGATAGCCTCGAAAATAATTTAAAAAAACGTAAGAACAAAGTCCTCAACAAGCATAATAATTCAAAAGACTTTATGTATTGCAATGATACAGTAAATAATACCAAATATAATAAAATTAATATTAGTGAATGCAATTGTAGAAACTAATGATTGTCCACTACACAAACATTGCTTAGCTAATTTATCTTTGCACTCTTTCTACACTTGAAAATCCTACTATCAAAAAATTTATATTAGTGGTACTAAAAACTTGTTTGATATCTGCTGGTATCAGTATGTACTATTTCTCAATAATAGTACTTATAGATACAGTACTTCGGTACTCAAGCACTTTAAAAGAAAAAAAAATTCCTACTGTTAAATAGAAATTAATTAAAAGGGCTCGAACTTATAATTCCCTATATGCACTATGTTATCTTTGCCTTAATGAGATATTAGAAATTAGGTTTAGACAAGAGTAAACTATTAAACCAAAGAAATGAACTTACTGTTAACTGTAACCATAGTTCACCATTTACCTTACAATATGAGTTCTAATATTATGAATAACTATAGACTATTATCACTAACATCAATTATTATTTTCCTTTATTTGTTGGGTATTTAATCTAACATAGACTGTCATGTTAATATTTGCTAGGTATTTAATCTAGCATAGATTGTCAAGGTAATATTGAATAGTTGTAAATCCTTGGGCATTAATTACACATGGACTCTGGATTCATTATTATTATTATTATTATTATTATCTATGTTAACTTGTGTGTATATATGAATTTTTGTATGATTGTTTCTACTTGTGTTTATATATGAATTTATATACCTGGGTACATAAGTTTATCAATGTATAAACGCATGTGTAAGTGTTCATGTGGGTTTATGTACTAGTATGCACATAACTATATTGATTCACACACACACACACACACACACACACACACACACACACACACACACATATATATATATATATATATATATATATATATATATATATATATATATATATATATATATATCCATGTGATCCAGAAGTAGATAGCCAAATATTTTCACGATTATGACACGCCCAACAATTCTCCTCCGTGCTATCCTGATTTGTATAGCTTGGTATACTTTTAGAACGCTATAGAAAGGGAAAAGCCAAGCAGTATCACCATTGCAAGGATTCGTTGCAAACCATCATCGTAGCAATATTCATCCTGAACGTGAACCACATGGTCTGAGCATATAATGACATCCCAGGTTATATTGGGGCTGTCATTGAGGGAGGCTGAGAGCGATTTTATTGAATTATTGTTTTGTTTGTCTAAATTCAACGTTAGTACAGATACTTTTTAATTATTCTGTTTTTATTGAATATCTTTTCTTTATAATTTCCTCGATCAATTCTCTTTCTCTCACTCTCTTACACATTCTTTGTATACATACACGCATAGATAGATAGATAGATAGATAGATAGATAGATAGATAGATAGATAGATAGATAATCAAAATTTTTCTATAATCTCTAGAACAAATTGTAATCAGGCGGAGGGAAATCTGAAGAACAAAGAGGCTATGGCATTTTTCATGTAATATTTGCTATACTGATATGATGGAAAACCAAAAACATATTATCCTTCAAGAACTGTTTAAATTTCTTAATTACTGATAATGTCTGATGTAAAGGGAACCTACGCAATGCTAATAAGCACTTGCTTTGTGTAAAAATTCATTTTGAGTTATGTTTTCCTCTATTCGTCTCTACTAAGTTGCTGATTCCATCACTTTAAAATCTTGTAAAATATTCGTTTATCTTCACGGTGTGTGTTCACAAGAGGGAGACCGGAGAAATGCTAATGTCCACTCTTGCTTTAGTGCCTAATCATGGGAAACCCATTTTACAAGTGTAGGCACATTTCCAAAATAAGTCGACTGTGAATGGCTTGAATTCAGTTCTTTATCTATAAAACCGTAATAGAACAATTTCTGTTAAGTTTATACAAAATTTGCCTATTGTAACCATATTTCAAATAATACTTATTATTAGACATTTTGAATTGATTTTCAGTAATAGCATTTCTAGAAATAGTTGTTTTACTTTCTTTTTTTTTTCTTTTTTTTTTTTTTTGTCCGTCAATCTTGGTATAAATATATTTTGAACATTTGATTTTTGGGCAGTTTAAAATCTTTATAATTAAGAAACTATTTTGCATTTGATTTTCAGTCATATTTTGAATCACAGGAGTTATTCAATTCTTCAACTCATGTAAAAAAAACTCAAGGTTTTATTGAATAAATATTATTCTTTACATGTACTTGTAAAAAGAAATCCAAGAAGTGAAAATCTGGCTTTCATGACCAAGAGGTGAACTTACTTCTTCCAGTCTATTTGTTCTGTGAATATTATTAATTTAAATCCATCCAAGGTACTTCAAAATGTTTTTATTATTTATGAGTGCATAGTTTTTAATAATTGCTGCCAATCTAGTACTACACTTAAATTCATAAAGTCTAGGTATCAAAGAGTAAATGTCATCAGAAAAATTACAATGAAATTATTTACAGAATAGTCCCAGTAACTAAAGCTGAGATGCCAGGTCAGGATCAGTGATATTGCAGATGTTTTTTTTGTTGAATTTATCAAGAAACTCTACAGAAATATTCAACGCATGGACAAATGGTAGGTTTATAAATGTGTAAAATATATTCTGGTAAGAATAACTGTCTAGCATGATACAGTATATAAACTTTCTTAGCAACAGACATAGCAATTATTAACGGCAAACCTTAGCTTGAGAATTAGCAAAGAGTTACTCTCTTGAAAGTTAGCATCAGCCATGACAATAAACGTGTTATCAAAACTCCCACTGAATCTGTACAATTACAGATTGCAATTGATGGTAATTATTTTCCAGTTCGATGTCCGAGTCGCGTAAGTGTTATCAGCGTGAAAAATGAAACCAGCATGTTAAATTCAAACACAAACCAAGTTATTTTTGCTCACTTCAGATTATAACCTCCAAAAAGCCATGAATCCGTCCTCCTCTAGATATGGGATGAATAACAGAAATGATTAGGCTGTCTAGCATTGGTTAGCAGCTAGTCTAGGATAAGGAAAACTCTGAATTCAAACTCTGGTAAATAATAAACTGGGATGTAGCCGTGGTAGAGTAACCAGTCTAGGTGGATATAACTATCTTGAATAGGGTATGGGCCACATAAGGCCATTTGTCTTACAAACACATGAGGGTGACTAGAGCAAAATAGTTCCATAAATACTGAATTTAGCGATACAGTTTTTTTTGTATAAGCTCAAGAGAAATCATTCTGTTACGGATATATAGATAAAAATTGAATTCAAGCCATTCACAGTGAAACCATTTCTTTTTAATATTTCTATACTTGTGGAAATCTATTCCCCATGATTAGACAATAAAGCAATAGCGGACATTAGCATATGTTTTCCATCTCGTTAACGCATTTCGCTTTTTCGGATAGATTAGGGATCGGTAATGGACAATGAATATTTTACAAGAATTTAAACTGATGGAGACAGCAGCTCAGTGAAGACGAACAGAAGAAAGCACACCTCATAATAATCCTTTACCCAAGCAAGTTTTGCTTATTGTTTATTAGGATTCCGTTGTTCTACTTTTAGCAACTATCAACCAATTTACATTAGCTACCCCTGAGAATCTCTTTGGTTACGGATCACGAAATCGTGATCGTGATTATCCATTGCTAAAAGGTTCCAAAATTGATAACTGCAAAGATCTCGCCAGTGTCTTGCTAGAGAAGGAGGATAACTTTGATATTTCATAAAACGCTATTTACACGGAATTGTCTGCTTTTTAAATCCCACTACATAATCCCCTTTTCGTTAACTATTTCTTTCAATTTCGATTATCTTTCCATTGTAATTATTCACATTGCCCCTCCACTTGCAACGGATGGCGAAATTAAGATGAAAAAATTCAAAAATAATTGTTTGACAATACTTTTTTTTTTAATCATTTCACTCCGAGCAAGGCGGAAATGCCACTGATGTGCAGGGGGCTACATAAATATAAAAAGATTAATTAGAAAAGAGTGAGGAGTACAAACTAGTTAGAAAGGAACAATAGAAAGCTGAGAAAGCAGGTGCGATGACAGATACATAGGTGGAGAGAAAAGGAGGGTTATACGGGGGTGGGGAGAGAGCTAGAGTCCAGTGGTTAGTAGATGAGTATTGACTTTGCATTTAAATTTCTGGAGGTTGTAGCCGTCAGGAAAGCAAGAATACGGGAGCGAGTTCCACAGGCGGGAAGTGCGAGAGAAGAAACTGCAGAAGTAGAATTGTCGTCTGCTTTTGGCTAACCTGACTGTGAATGGATGGGACCCAGTTGCCAGTCTGGTTGCACGAGTAAACACCTGTTGAGGAGGCACCAGTGACATAAGTTCGTCCGAGCAGAAGCCATGAAAGTATTTATAGAACAGACAAAGGGAGGCCACATTTCGACGATGGGAAAATGGCTGTAGTCTAGCCACCTATCACATTACAGACTCTCCTTTGGAGCCTGTCAAGAACACTGAGGAGAACGGCAAGGGCGCCTGACCATAAATGGCAGCAGTACTCCATGCACGGACGGACGGATGGTTGACTTGTATATATGCAGGATGGATTCAGGTAGAAAAAACATCCTGGATCGACATAGTGACCCAACCTTCTTAGCAGTAGATTTTGCTATAGATTCAATATAGTGGTTCCATTTGAGGTCTGAGGACAGGGTAAGTCCGAGGAGGCGTAGTGTATTGCTCTCCGGGAGAATCGCTTGGTCCATGCTTATGGGAGGCAGAAGAGGTTGCCTGTAATGGTTGACAGACAAGAGCTTGGTCTTAGATAAATTGAAGTTAACAAGCCACTTCTTGCCCCAGTTCACCACAGAGTGTAGATCCCGTTCAAGGTCAGCAGCGAGATTGTGTCTGTCCGCCACGACAGGTTTCTTACTGGTGCGGGAGTATATTGTAGTGTCATCTGCGTAGATGCCTACTTGGGAATTGATCTCATCTGGGAGGTCGTTGATGAAAACAAGGAAGAGCGTCGGGCCCAGGATAGAGCCCTGTGGGACACTAGCATTCGTGCTGTAGGACGAAGAGGCACGCCCATTCAGAACGACATTCATTTGGCGGTTATTTAAGAAAGATTGGGTTAGGTCAAGCAGGCAAGATTGGATTAGGTCAAGCAGGCAGATTGGATTAGGTCAAGCAGGCAAGATTGGATGAGGTCAAGCAGGAGATTGGATTAGGTCAAGCAGGCAGATTGGATTAGGTCAAGCAGGCAGATTGGATTAGGTCACTTGTCTAATAATGATAAACTTCACTATCTATTTATCCTTTTTCATTACGAAAATATTTAATTAACTTCTAAATAAACCTATTTCGACATAGCAAACTTCTTTTATAGAGGTGCAGAGTGACATAACAGTTATTACTATGGAGAAACTAAAGTGATAAGCCGTGTTTCGACTACATCTATTTTCGGTTATATTACTCAGTGCTCGCTTCTATAAGCAAACATCTTGACAAATGTCTATTTACCTGCATGTTACAATAAGAAAGTGATAGAAAAAGCATATAAGAAAACTACCTTACCTACCCAGTCATTACTAACAAATATGGTTACCTTCGTTGTCAATTTTGACAGGAGTCAACCATTTTCATTTTGAGTGACTCTATGTTTAGGATACAATAATTGTGTGTGGGTATGCGCATTTCTCATTAAAGCCACTGGCCGCTATTCGAGCACAAGTAAAAATCAGTCTTCCGAGCAATGATTCTCAAGGTCATTCATGCTATAAAGACTGGCGCAACAGCATCTTTCTGGCCTCTACTTGGACTTTTACTTAGTAAATGTTAAAGTCACTCATCAAAAACTGGTTCCCTTAGGTTGAAGAAAAAGTTCTTGATGCCATTTTATCAATGTTAAGAAAATCTTAGAAGTGTCTATGAAGTTTATCGAGTAAATTTCAAATACTGTTCTCCTCTTCTCTTACTTCCACTCGCTAATTTTTGCCACAGTCATGCGAGGTGTTTCAGTTGTGGTTTTAGTAGCAAGTGAGTTTTACAGAGTGAAATTGCCAGCTCTGCGACCAACCAGTTTTGGGTTGAGAGTTGTCCTTCTCTTAGAATGTTTGCCATCCAAAATTCCAGAACCCATTTTGCCCTTCTACTTACGCCATAGTTAAGACAAGAAGAGATTCCATCTTTTTCCAAGAGTATTTTTGCGGAAGTGAACGCAATCAACCTAACCGGAATTAGAACTTGGCATGCTGATTTCACTTTGCGCCATGTTAACCTCTACGCGTATAAACGTCAAAGGTACTTCAAAGTCTCTTTATTGTTCGTGTATGCATACTTTTAATAATTGTTTTCTGGCAATGATAATGTTAATTTCTGTTGATGATGGACATCTAATGGTGTTTCCTCTTCATGGATGAAAATACATCAAAAACTAAGCAACAGGCCTGTAAAGTTTATAGGATGAGTGGCAATGTTTCAAATTAAAAACTTTTAGCTCAAGAACAACAAATTTCTTAAAGGCACCCAGTACTTGAAAAATGATAAAATGAAGGTTTTTGTAGGAAGATACACATCAAAACACATGAAAAGTTAATCCGAAAAATTGTTTGTGACTTTATAAACTTTAAAAATTGTTTGTGGAAAAGTGAAAATTTCATTTTATTTTTATGAAAATTGCGATTAAATATAAAACGTACACTAAGCAATATTTACTTTTCATGTACATTAGAAAGCAGACAATGAAATTGATGGTAATAAAATCAATAGATGTAAAAAAAATGGTTACTAATTTTTGTTTTAAAAAATGGAGATATTTTCAAACTTTAGGCTGAAGAATTTTCTGGAGACGTTAAAAACTTAAAAATCGACAAACTAAAGAAACCTTTAGAATAAATGAATCAACCAACGTCTGAAAGGTGCACTGGAAATCTCTTCATTATACAAATGCGATACAACATCAAAATGGAGCTGGTATTGTAACCTAAAGCTGAGTTTTCAAACAAGTCACATTTACATTGTTATTTATTTCGCGCTTTACAATATTCTATGTCGAGTCATCGGTTTCTCAGAGAATTCAGCGGGAAAAAACCTGGGATCGTTATTTTATGATAAAATAGAGAAGATAGTTGAAAAAAGGTTAAAGGTTATAGAAATTCTTTATCTGCCTAATCTTATATTAGTAACGTTTTATAAGTATACAAGACAAAATCTTATATAAGTAAAATAATTATTTATTTTTAGATTCTGTCAAATTAATATCATCTTATTTTGTTCTTGTGAGAATGCCAGGGATCTTGTTTCTACTATAGTAAGTCGGGACTTTATATAATCTCCTGTTACCCGATTGACCTGCGTGTAAGTGTGCATCACAAGCTCATCTAGGTTCACTTCTTTATTTTTGTTGGCAAACCTACCGACGTCCTCCGAGGCTCGATTCTAATTTTGGTGCTTTGAGATCGCCTTTTAAAACAATTCCCGGGGCCTTAAGTCTTTTGACGTTCTGTTATGACACCGAGTACAAAATTTGAAAGTGCATACTGTGGCCGCCGCAGATCAACTTCACTTAGGACAAGATTTCATTCAGACTATCTGATATTTCCTGGCGTGAGTCAAATACTACATTGGATAGACACGCCATGAATTTATATAAAACAATTTTGTCGAATTAAAATATTCGAAGTTTCGTATCAACGTAAAGCTTAACTGAACGCGACACCCTTGAGAAGAAATACATCTACATTATTTTATCTCTTATATCTATTATTTCATTGTATTCATAGAAATAATTGTGTATTTGGGTAACAATTTCTCTTTTATAAAAATTACATTAAAAATGACTGACAAAGTAGTTCTACTAAGTTTTTTATTGTGTTTTCTTGTGTATTAATAAGAGTTCTTTTCTTCGATAGAGCATGTGTAGAAATTGTCCAACTAAATTTTGATTGCTTTCGACTTATTTTTTGCTCTGTTAAGGGTTGTTTTGATGATGAGGACTTTTAAGGCTTTTCTTTCTGCAATTAGATGTGTATATATGTTTTTCAGCATATATTACGTATTGAAATTGATTATTTTGTATGTCTGTTTAAATGGGATCTTATGCAGCTACTGTTCGAGAGATGTATAGTCAACCATATTCATAGAAACAAAATGTTTCTAAAATAAACCCTAGTAATTATTTCATTTCAGAGACCTTGAATTTTTTTTTTTGTTACTGATTTGAAAGCAATCAAAATAAAAAATCTTGAGAAACAGTTTATGCACCCGTTATTCACTAAGCATAGCTTCATTTTATCCCAATTATCGGAAACCCAGTAAGAATCGAATTCAATAGTAAAGTTCTACGAGACCAGATTGCACCCAGCTTTTTCAAACTGTGACTTTCATATGAATATTATAGACTTTGTTCAATTCGTTCAGAAATGTCTCAACTTTTTCTCAAATTAAATATTAAGATGGCTTCCAGCGAATGAATCTTTTCGATCTTAAAGAAAATTTCATCATCAGACCCTATAGACTGACGCTACAAAATCGCAAAGAGCTTTTACCAAATAACAAAATCCACATTGCTTGGATACTTCCAACCGAAACAAGTTACTTAATGTGAAAATAATGATAAAATCAAAATGTCGACTTCCCACTCTATCTTAAACAAAAGGTTTATAAAGAAAATCCCATTTTTATACTAAGAGTGATGACAGTGAACTTGAAAATCCAGTTTTCTGTAAAGCTGTTTTAAAACAATTTTATAAATAGTAACGTCAATTTATGGTGAAGGCTTCCTACAGAAACAACTAATTTACCCATAACCATTACTATATTGACACTATGGCGATGCGAACAGTAATTAGATAGCAAGCATAGTCTGGAAATCTATAAAGCAAACACTTTTTGTTGGGGTGTTAAACGTAAAAGACAGTAAGAATCCGAAATATGTTATCTTGTGCCTTCAACACTACCTCGACATAGAAATGGATGTCTCTATGATTTCTTAATGCGTAAAACTGATAATCACCATGTAATTTTGATTTCGATGCCAACACTGTTTATTTCTATCAATTGTATTCCTGTCTATCATTGTAAAAGACTTTTAAAGAAGCACTTTTTAAAGCGTTTAAAGCAAACACTCAACATCACTTGCTTTGAAAAGAGTTGGAACGGTGTAGGGGTGTTTCGAAGCCCCCACCCCAAATGGAATTACTACTACTCCTATAAAACAAAAGTTAGAATACAAGCACGCAAAAATATACTAACAACAAACCCAGAGAAAATGGTTAACAAATTAGCCGGAAGTGCTCGGGAAATAATCTCTATGGACAGTTTTACGCCCTCTTTATCTTCATAAAGAAAAATTGTTTGAACTTACGAAATTTTCCTTGTCCCTCACATTCAATGAAAAATGTATAAAAGAAAAAGTAACGCCTCCAAATATATATATATATATATATATATATATATATATATATATATATATATATCCCTACGTCTAGAGCACGACTCTAAGTTTCATGCTCTATGCAATCATCAGGAGCATATGATGAACTGACCGTTCCGGGATTTTAGTTTTTGGTTCTCGCGTGATTCATAGTAGTTATATATTATAATGGTGGGATGATTTTTTTTTTTTTTGTATAATTTAATTTGATTCAAAATAAAATATAAAAACATTAAATTGGAAAGTAAAATATTAAAAATTAAGATAAGGCTAGTAGGGGTGATGGTAATTCAGACATCTTCCTAAAGAAATGTGCCCCTAAACTCTCTCCTGTCCTCTCCAGACTCTACAAATATTTCCTATCTGCTTGCTGTTTTCCTACTTGTTGGAAGTCCTTCTCTGTAGTTCCTATTTTTAAACTCTGAGCAACCCTCTAACACTTCTAATTATCACCATATCAGTATTACCGTGTTTGGCAAGGTGTTCGAGACTATTATCAATGCTGAAATGCTTTATCATCTCACATCTCACAACCTACTCTCTGACACACGGTATGATTTCCACTTCGCCAAGTCTACTGCTGATGTGCTAATGGCCATCACTAAAAATATATACCAGGCTCTTGATAAGAACGTTGAAGTGCGAGCTTTTTCTCTAAATATCTCGAAAGCGTTTATCAGGGCTTGGCATGCTGGCCTTCTGCGCAAGCTACAAGGCTACAGTATTTCTGGACGATTATTCGATTTAATCTAATCGTTCCTATCAAATCGTGATATGAAGGGAAGGTCATTTTGCACGGGCATACTTCTATAACCTTTCATACAAACGCAGGCATACTTCAAGGTTCTATCCTAGGTTCTTCGCTTTTCCAGATCTTCATCAAGTATCTTCTTGGTGTAATCAGTTCTCAAGAAGAAATCTATGCAGATGACACCACTATTTAATTCCCTCTCAAAAAGAATTCTGTCAAGGCTGACAAAGTAACCCTGGCTTGGAAAGGACCTCTAATCTGTGATGGACTCGAGTAAGAAGTAGTTCGTAAGTTTTGAGTCTTCCAAAATCTTTCTACCTTCCATCAGTATGAATGGCGCTAGTCTTCCAAAAAGCAATACACTTCACTTCCTCGATCTCACTCTCTCAACCAACCTCAAGAGAAACGGCTGCATCGAATCAATAGCTACATCTATTGATACGAATTTTGGGTTACTATGTCGGGCCAGGATGTTGTTGTTTTTTGTTTATTTGTTTTTTGTTTTTTGTTTTTTTGTTTTGTTTTGTTTTTTTGTCAGAACCCATCTTGCACATTTCGTCCCTGCATTGAATACCGTTGCCATATCTGACAGGGTGCTCCTGCTATTCATCCCGGCAGCTTGATTTTCTCACCGGTGGCTTCCCTCTGTCTTTTCTACAAATATTTTCATGGCTTCTGCTCTGACGAGCTTCTTTCCTTGGTGTCCTAACCAGATGAATTTATTCGTGTTACTAGATTTGCAACTAGGTTGCACCTTTTTACCGTCAAAATAGTCAAATGTTACCGCCCCTGCTACTCTCTCAGTTTCTTTTTTCTCACTTTTTGTCGCAATTATACTCCCTTTCGTATACTTGCTTTCCTGATAGCTACAATCTCTATTGCCATCTTCAGGCAACTGCCATCTTCTATTTTTTTTATTCCCATCTTTCTCTTATCCTTTCTTCGACATCCAAGATAACTTGTTCCCTATTTCTTTTTATTTCCTTTTCTCTCACTGCAACCCCTGCAAACCAGTACTGTCTCGCTTGTGGGTGAAACAATTAAAAAAATTAAATTAATAGGTAGAATATCTTTATGGCAGTGGTTATACGTTTTGTGCTTATGGTTCAAAGGAGATTACTTTTTATTTTAGGGGAAAACAAGAAATTAATAATAAAAAATAACGTAAAAAGTATCCATTTATGTTAATCTCGGTTAAAGTATTTGAGCAGATATTTATTTCTATGTTTGCATGTAATCATCGATTCACTGTTTTGCTTAGTAAATTAGGGTTATTTAAGTGTTTTATGATAACAATTTTTTGTAAGTCATAAATTACATCTATTTTCTTTTCGATTAATTTCTTTTTCAATTTGATTTTCGCTAATAATTTTTATAATAATTGGTTTTTGCCAATAGTTTTGATAATAATTGGGTTTTTGTTTTTCTTTATTAATTACCAGAACTATTTTGAAAAGGTAGTGCTTTTACTTTTACTTTATTTACTATTACTTATTTAAAGTCATTTGATGATTGTAGTAACGTTATTTCCATTAGTTTTCAATTGAGCCAAAATAAAAATGGATACTAGCTTTGTAAATGATACTTTCGGCTATGCACTTGCCGTTTAGTAGGAAAGTCTTATTTTTTCAGCAGTTACAATTATTTTTAGCAGAGTTACTATTATTTATAATAGAGTTACTACTATTTTGCAGGTTGGACAAGTTTTATTTAATATCACATTGTTACGTTGTGTTATATATTTATCGATCTTCTTAACGCAACTATAACCTTAACATTGTTTTTGTTGAAAATATTTTTTTAATGTAGGAGAATGGTTGAAATGCTTGTGGATTAAGTTTAGGAGGATTACTTCCAATGTTTGTTTTGACATTTCGGCAAAAGTTAGGTAAAACCATATGTTTTGATTACATTGTTTCGGTTTATTTTTACGTTCTTTATTTTTATCTGAGTATTTGTGGTGCAGTGGATATCGGCTCAGAATGAGAAATCGGAGAGCCGAGTTCGAATTCCAGATAAATTCGTTACATTCACATCTGCACAAACATTATTGGGAAAGGTATTTATCTTTATCTTCTCTCTCCAGCTATGGGTTAAATAGCAGGACAAATTTGGTTCTATAGTCTTGGTTGACAACCAGTCTACCGCAGGAATGGCAACTTATTGCGGGAAAATCTTCTGCCCACCAGTCAGTTATGACACTTTCTAGGCATGATCGCTTAAGCGTGAATCACGTACGGCACTTAACTGACTAACTGACTGACTGATTCTAAACTAACATTGTGATTACTTTTTTCTAAGGCCCTTATATATATCATTTTGCTATTGTCAAAAATGTTTTTATTACTAGAGTTATTGATGATAGTTGTTAGGCGCCTTTTTATTTATTTCTCTGTAGATGGCTTTATGGCATGCATCTACGTCGATATAAAAATGGTTGCCTATCTTATTTGATTTGATAATTATTTTATCAGTTTTTGTTTTTTTTTCGCAGAAATGTAGTTTCACGTTTCTTGTTGAAAATCATTGGTAGTATTCATGAATTTGTTTTTGTTGATCACTGAGAATAAGTCTTTCTCAAAGTCAAATAGTTGATCATCACCTGGTGGTGTTTTTGTGTGTTTAAATCTATATAATTTAAATCCATATAATGTTTATATAGACATATGTCTGGAACTCCTTCGTTTTTTTAGTTATTAAGTTTAAAGTTTACAGTAAACACTATTAAATGTACAATCCAAGATACACTCCAAAAATATTTTTTACAATTATGGTGGGTTCCTGGCAACAAAGAAAAGTAAAATGTCCATATAAATATATGTCTAAAAGACCATCATTGTATACAGCAACAAATGTTCAAAATGTCCCCCGCTTTCTTCTACTCACGCATGCACCCATCGGATCAGTGAGTGGCGGACCCTTTCAAATACTCCCACAAGGTGTCGAATAGTTTCACAGACACCAATGACAGGTTGATGAAGGGTCTCTGCATTATTAACGTCTGCTGCATAAACCAATTGTTTTAGGTGGCCTCACATATCAAAATCTAAAGTACTGAGTTCGGAGTACGTACAGTCCATGGAACTATCCAGCTTTAATAATAGAACAATGTGACTAAAAGTCTGGAAGTTTTTTCGAAATAAAATATTTTTGATGCACCATATATATATATATATATATATATATATATATATGTGTGTGTGTGTGTGTGTGTGTGTGTGTGTGTGTGTGTATATATATATATATATATATATATATATATATATATATATATATATAACCTTCAACAGATATTTTCTTCACCGAGATATACAATTAGGTGCAATTTCTATAAAAAGATTGATTGGTTGATATATTGAGTGATTGAATTTAAACAACAAAATTTTGTTTAAATACCTTATGGTATTTATTTTATTGCATTTTCACTAAATTACCAAACATCGAAATCCGAAAAAATACATAAAAAATTAACAAACAAACATTGTCGATTGAATTTAAGAAAAAAGTTTTTAGGTGTATATAGAAAGTAGCGTGTTTAATATATATTAATGATTATTTACGACCAAAAAAGCAAAAAAATACCTATGGTTAAATATCGTTAAATAAATTATACTACTGCCAATGTTTTATTGTTTATCAAAAAAATGAGTGGAAGATCTCATTCGTCTAGCGTTTGTGATTAGAACAAAGTTGACTAAAGTTGATTTCCTTCCACATAAACATCACCATGATAGCTATTGGTCAGTAATCAACCAATCAGAAACCAGAATATTAAAAGGACAACAAAAAAAGGAGGAAATGAGATTTTCTCTTTTTGTTAATACGTAATTTTAATATGACCTCAAAATAAGAACTTTAATAGAGTGGAACGTTCTCGTTTCAATTGGTGTCTTGTTCATAAGATGAAACGATTCTGAAAAATATAATTGCTGATTATTTAGATAATGCAAATATTTTATTCGGATCTTTTAACTGTGAATTTTCTTAGTTTATTTTTATTTTCTAATTTCTGCAGCACTCTTCAACCAAATGCTTCTTACAAGTTTATCCATTGGCCATGAAAACTTCAGTAACTAAAAAAATTACTATTCATCTAATTTAACTCTTTGACGGTACATTGTGTAAATAAATGCCACAAGTTGTGCATTTACGTAATTAAATGTCACATTGAAAACAGCAGTATATAAACAAGTGACTTTTAGGTGTTGCTATCAATCAGGTAAAAGCTTATTCGAGTACAATCTGAAAATCTACGAGGTATAGAAACAAGATTTGTCAAGAAACAAAAAGGTAGTCCTTTTATCGACACGATTGAATTTACTATTCCCAGTAAGCAAAATACTCTGGTGGATTTCAAATAGAAATTATATTGATTGGAATCTAAAATTTTGATATTTTGAAATGTTTTTCAATTTTTCGGCCATTTTTGAGTGATCTACACATTTGTAAACAAAAGTTAATTCTCAGTTTTTAAATTCTTGCAAAAAAATGCACATTTGTGACACGTCATTTTTGAAAATTTAGCAAATTTAAAGTTAAATTAATCTGATTTTAAACAAACTTGTTTATGGCATGCAATTCAGAATAAAATATTTCTTAATCACGGAGATCTGACACGTTGACCTTTTAAGTAAGCGATAACACACCTGTCATCAATTATTCTGCATATTTGACCAAGTATGGTTGACCAGAATTGATATAAATTTATGAAACCTACGTGAACGTTTCGTAAGGGAAACAACCTTTGAAACTTGTAACTTTTTAATGATATGGCACTTATGGATTATCATAAAATTAAGAAATAATAATAATAATAATAATAATAATAATAATAATAATAATAATAATAATAAAGACAGATACCTACACATAAAAAATGTTTTAATTATTTTAAAAATTGTGGTGCGTGAAGATTTGTATTAACCTTTTCAATTTTTAATTAGTAAATATATTCTTCACTTATTAACTTAATAACCTAATTGTGACGATGACTGAAAGAGATTTTAAAAGTTTTTTTTTAAATTTTATACATTATTATAATTAAGAAATAAAGATCAAAACAATTCTTGTAAAAACTCATTATTAATCGAATTTCTTTCTTCATAATATGATATCCTTAATATATATTGTTTATAAAAGCAATAAGAAATTTATCTAAATAAAAATGGCATATTTTATTGCATTTTGGTTTTCACTATTCGGAGCATATTTTCTAAAAAGGAACAACTATAAGAAAAAAGTTATCTATATCCCCCAAGGAGTTCTGCATTTAATCAATAAAACAAAGTTCCGTAAGGGTAGTTAATTTCTAGAAATTTCAAGAAATTAATTAGAGGCGGGAGGTGGTAGCATATATAAAAAATATTTTTACTAAAATTTTATAAAGATAATGATTTTAAAAATAATTTCATTGATTTGTGAAAGTTTCATGAAAATCCGACTATTATTTGATTTTTGCTAGAATTTTCAAAAATAGGAGTTGTGTAATGTTACGTTAGCGGTCGTAAATTCTTGTAAAAATCTTGTCACTCGCTGACGATAAAAGAATTTAAAACAAAATTTCAAACTTGTAGGAAAGGATTAAAAAATTTAATAAAATACTTTTAAAATAGTTTGATCATTCCTTTTAATAATAACAAGCATTTTCATGATAAAACTTTGTTTTTGTTACGTTTGGGTATTTTTAACATCATGCTCTGTTTTTTCAGCGAATTCAAAGAGGTGGTACCCGCAACATAATGGTGACTTATTTCTACCCAAATATACAAGCATCCCGCAACAAATCCAATTGATGATTCTCGCAAAAATAAAATCATCAAATGAGTGTGTCGGATGAAGAAAAAAGTCGGCTGATGCGTTCTTTTGTTCTATTATTAGGCTTGAAACTATAATCAACCGAATTTACCTTACTTTCGCTGCAGCTCAATTTCGTTTCGTGTAATGAGGAAGGTTGCCGTTTTGCTTCATGTCAATTCTTGTAGGTTTTTTCACATTTTTGTTGATCTACTTTTCACTTTCTTATACGAGTGTGATTTAACCTGATAATGATTTTGATCTGAGTGTGTAAATTTCTCTAAACCACAGTAACATAGGTGTTTTCTCTAAAGAAAAAAATGATTGCTATGCGCACTAAACTGATCTGTATTTAACTTTCAGTTTCTAAATTCATTGGGGCTTTAATGCCTGTAATGCCTTTAATTCATTCAGTTTTCCTATCTTTCTTTTTTTTATTTTTTATTTATTGTGAGAATGGGACTCTTCTAAATTTGATCAGAATAATAGAAGATTGGAGACTCATTGAAGTTTGGTCTTTTCAACTAAAGACTACATAAACCATGCGAATGAAGAATCCAACAAGGCGCGTTTTCCTGCGTTCAGTAAAGCAAATGAAATCAATCACCAAGGCTTCCGTTGCTAAAATGTTGTCGCTGTATTACACATGCTCTCGGAAAGTGAGTGAATGTTGGTTACTTGTAACCGGATGTGTGTGTGTGTGTGTGTGTGTGTGTGTGTGTGTGTGTGTGTGTGTGTGTGTCACTTCCTGGTAGATGCTAAAAAAATTTCAAAATCATAGATAAATTAAGACATCTCAGTGTAAATTTATTTTTACCGGTATGTATAACATGTATATCTGCTCAAATAGGTGAACCCACTAAATACTAAATATAACGTTTTCAGTAATAAGAAATAGTGTCGGATTATAAATAAAATACTTAGAAATTACGTTTTGGATGTGACAATAAAGTTAGCAGACATGGGACCGGAACAATCAGTTCAGTACTATACGTGATATATGCGTGATTGATCATGCCTCGAAAGAGACATGACTGACTGGATAGAAGATTTTTCTGCAGTAGGTTGAACGTTTCTCAAATAGTGTGAATGAACTTAAACTTTCTGTGGTTGAACATTTTAAATTACCCCGGGATTTAAGGTCGTTTCCCTTACGAGGGTGGAGCATATTTCAATCAACTTGAAAGTTACTTTTTTTTTTCGAAAAGCCCTTGAATACACAGGTAAGTATTTTAAAAACCGAGATAACTGCAAACACACACGTATCTAATAAATATAAAGTTTTAAAAAAAGAAATTAAAAAAAATAATGTGACAGATGTAAATACAAAGCGTAGTTTTGTAGCGGATAAGAAATTAATTAAATCAACGCCCTTCTTCTTCACTTTTAAAAAAATCACAATGACGTGTGAAATCCTGATTTTTCCAAATAGAAAAAGGATTGACCATCTGCTGAAGGAAAAAGTTGAAACCAGATTTCGCAAGTAGGTGTTAAAATGATTTTTGATGAATGGGAGTGACTTGAAAAACTTGAAAGGACTTGTAGTGGACGAAGGGTCCACTTACTAATTTATGTTTGCGAGTCGACTCGACGCAACCTTGGTCATATCTTAAAGCAGGTTTTAAGAAAGAACAAAAAGGCGAAAGTATCCAGAAAAACAATGTATTGACAAAGGTTACATGGGGTTGAGAGAGCATGCATAAGAAAGTGAAAAGGAAAGAGTCATTCCCCTTCGTCTGTTCGTAGAAACAAAATAAAATGTATGAAGTTTTTACTCTAGCTGAAAGAAAGGTTTGTAACAATTGTTAAGATTATCGTAAAGAGTTCAAAGTCCAAATCCTTGATGAAGAAAGTCAAACAGAAGACAAAGTTCTGTGTCTGTGTGTGCGTTGAGTAGAGAGAGAGAGAGAGACTTACATGCGAATGTAGCAGTCGGTGGATTTCTACTGACGAAGGTTGGAAAAATTGTGGATTTATGTGTAGGAAGTTATTTTATGTAAAGTCCTGTTTGAATGAAAGTTAATGTGCATAGTGTTAATGTAGGAGAAGAAAAATAAAAGAAATTTTTGCGCCACTAATTGCTACACGCAATTAGTGCGCGTGTGTTTGTGTGAGTTAGGAAGACATGTTTGCTCTTGTCCCGGGACGAAATCCTAACTAGTGTACCACGTGATGTTTTCCGTTTTTATTAGCATCGTTTTTGGCGAGAACCAGTCATCACGTGGACGGCGAGTGACCATGCGTGTGTGTGTGTGTGTGTGTGTGTGTGTGTGTGTGTGTGTGTGTGTGTGTGGGTGTCAATGTATGAAACCCCACAGACTCCAGTGCGAAATTCAAAAGGACATATAAATGATTTCACAGCTTCACAGACTCAGATGGGAGCAGCTAAAGAGAGAACACACATCTAAAATGTAACTTCAAGTTTCAAGCGACCCGGACATTGTCCTCTTTCTTTT
Organism: Ascarosepion bandense; assembly: GCA_037127315.1. Taxonomy (NCBI): domain Eukaryota; kingdom Metazoa; phylum Mollusca; class Cephalopoda; order Sepiida; family Sepiidae; genus Ascarosepion; species Ascarosepion bandense. The sequence continues at coordinate 58,629 of JBBBDQ010000135.1, forward strand.
TCTCCTTATCTCTTTCAACAATTACTACTACGAACATTTTGTACGAACTCTTGATATCATTAACTTTCTCATTGAACATTAATTTCTACGAATTCTTGTTATTCCTCCTTTGAATAAATTTCTATTTTAACATTCAAAATGTATATTTTATTATTCCATTCTTCTACACTAATCCACACATTCCAACTGACAACCAACCTTCTAATGATGAAAACCTTCTGATGATAATTCTGCATAAAACTTGTAAACTGTAGGGAGTTTGGTTATGTCTGACACAAGGCGGAATAAAAGAAACATTAACCCAGGTCCCTACGTTACACTGGTGACCACGGCGTGATTCGAACACCCCCCCAACGCTACAGTTTAACATTTTCACACACAAAGCGCAACACTTATGAAGATATGAAGATTGCATAGCTACAATCATCCAAACAGAAAAAAGAATAGCTACCTGCCTTTAAAGGCAGCATTTGAAATATATTTCTACCTGAAATCGAACAGCAGCTACTGAACGTAATGAACATTTGAAAAGGAAAAGAGTTTCATGTACCAATTACGCCAACAGATACGAGGTTCGGTTGAAAAGTTTAAAAGCTGAAATTGACAGAATGATGAGAGACATGTGAAAGCTTACATAGATTAATTTCAACACTTCTAAAGAAGACTTCGAATTAATGCATTCAGAAAGCCCGAGGGTGGGGTGAAAAGTCAATAAGATGACTACGAAGGAATGATGCTAGTGCTGTGAAAACTTACATGTATTAATTTCAACATTTCATAAAATAACTCGAAATTAGTTATTAAGTAGAAAGGTGTAATGAAAAGTCCATAGGCAGACTATAAAGTAATAACGTTAGAGCAGTGAATCTTACATGCATGAATTGAAAGAATTCTTCAAAAGAGTTAAAATTAATGCATTAAGTAAGTATAAGGTAGAGTTAAAAGTATATACACTGACTATGAAGGAATGATTCAGGTGCTGTGCGCTGTTACATGCATGGATTTGTACAATTCTTCAAAAAGGTCAAAATTAATACTTTAAATCCAAGGGTGAACTAAAACATCCATAGACTGACAATGAAGAAATAATTATGGTGCTGTGAAATGTTACATACATGAATTTGAAGAATTCTTAAGAAAAGTCAAAATTAATACATTAAGTAAGTGTAAGGGTGGTTGAATGGTCCATGGAGGTTGAATGGTCCATGGACTGGCTACGAATGAATGATTCCGGTTCTATAAAATGGTATATACACAATTTTGAATGATTCTTAAGAAAAGACAAAATTGATGTATTAACCTATCTACAAAGATAGGTTGAAAGCTCCATATACAGATTATAAAGAAATGATTCTGGTGCTGTGAATTGTTATATGCATGAATTTGAGAAATTATCAAAAAGAGTCAAACTTAATTAAATTAAGTACAAAGCTGGGTTGAAAAGTTTGTAGACCAATTATGAAAGAATGAGTCTGGTGCTGTGAAATGTTACAGAACTGATTTAAAGAATTCTTAAGAAGAGTCAAAACTAATGAATTAAGTAAGTACAAGAGTACTTTGAAAGGTCCATAGACTGATTATGAATGAAGAATTCTTGTGCTATGAAATGTTACATGCATGAAATTAAACCATTCTTAAGAGGAGTCAAAATTAATGCATTAATTAAGTACAAAAGAAGGTTGAAAAGTCCATCAACTGACTATGAAAAAATGATTCTAGTTATGTAAAATGTTACACTTTCTTTAAAAATGTCAAAATTATGCATTAAGTACAAGGAAGGTTTAAATGGTTCATTTACTGAATACAAAGGAATGATTCTGGTGCTATGTAATGTTACATGCATGGATTTAAAGAATTCTCATGAAGAATCCAAATTAAGAAAGTATAAGGGTAGGTTGAAATGTCCATGGATTGACAATGAAGGAATGATTCTTTTGTGGCGATACTTTACATGCAGAATTAAATTACTTCTTGAGAAGGTTCAAAATTTACACAATCAGTAAGTACAATATGACTTGAAATGTCCAGTGACTAAATATGAAGGAATGATTCTGGTGCTGCAATATGTTACATGATTGAATTTGAACTATTTTTAAGAGTTAAAATTATTTCATTCAGTAAGTACAATAGTGGGTTAAAAGGCACACAGACTGGCTATGATGAGATGATTCTGATGCTGTGAAATGTAACAAGCATGAATTTAAAAAGTTATTGAGAAACTTCAAGTTTAATTCATGATTTAAGTACAAGGTTGGGTTAAAATTTTCATAGACTGATTATGAAGTAATTACTCTGGTACAGTAAAATGTCACATGCATGAATTTGAGCAAATCTTGAGAAGATTCAAAATGATTTTATTTAGTCAGTAAAAAGGTAAGCTAAAATGTTCATTGGCTCACTATAAAAGAATGATTCTGGTATGTTGAAATGCTACATCCATGAGTTTAAAGTATTTTTAAGAAGAGTCAAAATTAATTCATTATATGAGTACAAGGGTGGTTTCAAATTCCCATAGACTGATTATGAAGGAATGATTCTGGCGCTGTGAAATGTAATATGCATGGATTTGAACAATTGTTGAGAAGATTCAAGCTTAATGTATTCAGTAAGTACAAGGGTAAGTTGAAATATCCATTGATTGACTATGAATGAATTATTCTGGTGCTGCAATATGTTACAAGCATGAATTTGAAATATTCTTAAGAAGAGTCAAAATTATTTCATTCAGTAAGTACAAGGGTGGCTATGACTAGATTATTCTGGTGCTGTGAAAATGTAACATATATGAATTTGAACAATTATTGAGAAAATTCAAGTTTAATTCATTAAGCAAGAACAAGAATGGGTTGAAATGTCTATAGACTGATTAAGAAGGAATGATTTTTGTGCTGTGAAATATAACATACATGAATTTGAACAATTCTTGAGAGGATTCAAAATTAATGTATTCAGTAAATACATGGGTAACTTAAAATACCTATTAACTGACTATGAAGGGATGATTCTAATGCTGTGAAATGTTATATGCATGAGTTTATACAATTCTTAGGAAGAGTCAAAACTATTTCATTAAGTATGTACTAAGCTTGGTTGAAATGTCCATTGACTGACTATGGAAGAAATGATTTTAGTCTTGTGATATGTTACACACAAGAATTTAAACTATTCTTAAGATGAGTTAAAATTAATTCATTAAGTAATTTGGGTTAAAAAGTCCATAGACTGACTATAAAATAATGATTCTGGTGCTGTGAAATGTTACATTTATGTGTTTGAAGAATTCTTAAGAAGAGTAAAAATTAATTTGTTAAGTAATCAAAAAAAGGTTGGTTAAATTGTCCATTGACGGACTATGATGGAATGATTCTGGTGCTTTTAAATGTAACATGCATTGATCTGAAAAATTCTTGGGAAGATTCAAAATTAATGTATTTAGTAAGTACTAGGTTGGGTTGAAAATTCCATAAACTGACTATAAGAGAATCTTTTTGTTATTGTGAAATGTTACATGCATGAATTTTATTTTCTTCAGAAGAGATAGCATTAATGCATTATTAGGTACAAGTTTAGGTTGAAATGACAACAGGCTGACCATAAATGAATTGGACTAATGCTCTGAAATCTTGCATGCATTAGTTTCAAGTATTCTTAAGAAGAGTTTGAAATAATGCATTATATACAATAGTGTGTTGGACACTTCATAGTTTGATTATGAACAAATTATGATGGAGCTATGAAATCAAAGTCAGTGCTTCTTAAGACATGTTTAAATTAAGGCACAAACTAACAAGCGTGTGTTGAAAGTTTCATAGTCTTATTATGAAGTAATGCTGATTATGCTATGAAATCTTACATGCATTGATTTATTTCAACTTTACTTAAAAAGAATTTGAATTAATACATTAAGTATTATAGTCCTTAGGCTGTTTATAAGGGAATGATGCTAGTGCTAGGAAATATTATATGCATCACTTCACCACTTTTTAAGTAAAGTTCAAATTAATGCACCCTTGTACTTAGTTAAACTAAGTACAAGGGTTGGCTGAAAAGTTGACTACAAATTAAAGATACTAGTGCTGTAAAATTGACATGCATTAATTTCAACTTTTCATAAGCGTTAGAATTAATGCATTGAGTAAGTATTTTAAAACGTCTATAGGCTGACTATGAAGGAATGATTCTAGAGCTGAGAAATCTTATATGCATTAATTTCAACACTTCACAAGAAGATTTCAAATTAATTCATTAATTAAGTACGATGGTGGGTTGACCATTCCATAGGTTGATGGAACATCCTGCCATCCCTGAGAATAGAATGCTCTACTTTATAAAAGACGGTAACAAGCGGTACGAAGATGAAAAGGTCTTAGGCAAAGGCATTCACTATTCGATAGTCGATTCCACTCCAACCCGTGGCTTGTCTATATATGTACTATTGTTAATTGTACCTTAGTAAATAAATCTGTATTTCTTATTCCTGGTGTGGAGTTCCATTCTTCAACTGATCTTTTTATACTGTATTCCTTTTCAGGATATATCAGTTGACTATGAATTAACAATGATAGTTTTTATTTAATCATTTCACCCCAAGCAAGGCATTCCACTGCCACTATTGCGCTTGGGGTTACATGGGGGAAGGTAAATAGAAAGAGTGGTTAGATATAGGAAATGTCAGAAGGGGGTGATAGATAGTTGGGTGGTGGGAAGAGTGTTTGAAAGAATGGAAGCGAGTTAGTGTGTTAGGAGGTGTCTATTGACCTTACATTTAAACTCCTGGAGATTGTAGCGGTCGGGGAAGCAGTCTTGTGGAAGGAAATTCCACAGTCGGGAAGTGCGAGAAAAGAAACTGTTGGAGTAGAAGTTGTGGTTGCATTTTATCGGTTTCACTGTAAAAGGGTGGGATCCAGTTGCTAATCTAGTATCTCGTGCAAATTCGAACCTACGGGAACACCAGTGATCTAAGTACATCAGAGCAGAAGCTGTGAAAGTATTTATAGAAGAGACACAGGGAAGCCACATCGTGCTGGTGAGAGAGAGACTGCAGGCGGTCTGCTAAGTCAGTATCGATCACATTACAGACCCTCCACTGTACCTTGTCGAGAAGCCCAAGGAGAATAGCAGGGGCACCCGACCAGATATGGCAACAGTCTTCAATGCATGGGTGGATGGTAGATTTATAAATGTGCAGGATAGATTCAGACGGAAAAATCCTCCAGGCCCTGCACAGAGAACCGACTTTCATAGCAGCGGATTTAGCAATGGATTCGATATAGTCATTCCACTTGAGGTCCGCTGAAAGAGTGAGACCAAGGAGGCGTAGTGTTTTACTCTCTGGGAGGCAAGCCTGGTCCATGCTAATAGGAGGTAGGTGCGATTGTCTATGATGATTAATTGATAGTAGCTTCGTTTTAGAAGCATTAAAGTTTACAAACCATTTCTTACCCCAGTCCATGACGGATTGGAGGTCCTTTCCAAGCTTGGCTGCAAGGTTAGCTTTGTTGCCCACACCAGATTTTTGATCGAGGCGAGAATAAACTGTGGTGTCATCGGCATACATACCTACTTGGGATCTTATGGTATCAGGGAGATCATTAATGTTGATCAGAAAGAGCATAAAGATAATACCACGGTTCATCCAAGTCGAAACGAACCTTCAATTGCAAAATAATTTACACGAACTACTTAGGTTAGTGACAAAACAAATAAAATAAAAATTCAACAAAAAACCAAAAATTTAAAAAATGAATAATTAAAAATTAAATTAAATTAAATTAAAAAATTACAGAAAAGACAGACTGATTCCGGGTGAACTTACCACGAGGAGGTAACACAGAAAGTTGATTTAATTAAATTTCTGAAGTCAAAAATAAAATTTAAACATTTTTTCAGAATATAGGCGAGCTAACAAACACATGTATACTAGCTGCCCGGTGGGGAGTGAATAACTCAAAGAACAAATCTTTACTCATTTACAAGGCAGAACTAATGGAATTAAGATAATATCACGGTTCATCCAAATCGAAACGAACCTTCAATTGCAAAATAATTTACACAAACTACTTAGGTTAGTGACAAAACAAATAAAATAAAAATTCAACAAAAAACCAACAATTTAAAAAATAACTAGTGCTGTGAAATCTTACATGCATTAATTTCCATAAGAGTTAGAATTAATGCATTAAGTATGTATGAGTGTGGGTTGAAAAGGCCATAGACTGACTATAAAAGAAGGGGACTAATGCTCTGAAATCTTACATACATTAATTTCAACTATTCCTAAGATGATCTCATAATAATGCATTATGTATGAGGGTGAGTTGCAAATTTCATGGGCTGACTATGAAGGAATGATGATAGATCTCTGAAGTTTTACAGGCATTACATTGAATGCTTTTTAAGAAGAATTCAAATTTATGCATAAAGTACAAACAAGGGTGGGTTGAAAAGTCTATTGGCTGACTATAAAGGAATGAATCTTGTGCTATAATACCTTATATGCATCATTTAAATCCTTTTTAAGAAGAGTTCAAATTAATGCACTCAGTATGTAATGGAAAAGTTCATGGCCTTACTTTGAAGGAATGATGTTCGATCTGAGAAATCTTATATGCATTAATTGCAACTCTTCACAAGAAGGGCTAGAATTAAATCATTAAGTAAGTATGGTTTTGTATTTAAAAAATTCATAGGATGACACGGAAGGAATGAAACTAATGTTGTAAAATCTTACATGTATTATTTTAACAATTTTTAAGAAGATTCCAAATTAAAGCATTAAATAAGTATGAGAGTAGGATGAAAAGACTGTAAGCTGACTATGAAGGAATAATTTTAATGCGGTGTGTATTTGAAGGACCTAATCAGGTGGATGACGGAACGAGAGTTGCATGGTGTAACAGGAGAAGGCGTGCTCAGAGCCACCAGGGATAGGGAAACATGGAAAACCATGATCGCCTACGTCCTGAAGGGACAGGGTGCATAGAAGAATAATCTTACATATATTTATTTGAACAATTCTTAAAAAGAGTTTGAATTCATTCATTAATTACATACAAAAATATATTGAACCATCCTTAGTCTAAGAACAAATTATGCAAGAACTGTGAAATCTTTTATTTTTTTTTTTTTTTATAAGCGTTTCACCCCGAGCAAGGCATGTCACTGCCACTACTGTGCAGGGGGCTACGTAGAGTGGAGAAAGGCTGATTAAATATAGGAAATAACAGAGGGTGGGTGATAGGCGGGTGAGGATACCGAGAATGAGGGTTGGGTAGATGAGAGTGTTGTGAGAATAGTTGGGAGTTAGTGTGATAGGAGGTGTCTAATGACCCTACATTTAAACACCTGGAGATTGTAACTGTCGGGAAAGCAGACTTGTGGAAGGGAGTTCCACAGGCGGGAAGCGCGAGAAAAGAAGCTGTTGGAGTAGAATTTACGGTTACATCTTATTTGTTTAACTGTAAAAGGGTGGGACCTAGTTGCTAATCTAGTATCTCGTGTAAATTCGTGCTTAGGCGGCACCAGTGATCTAAGCTCATCGGAGCAGAAGCCATGAAAGTACTTGTAGAAGAGGCACAGGGAAGCCACATCACGCCGGTGTGAGAGCGGCTGCATGCATTAATTTTAACTCTTCTTACTAACTGTTCAAATTAATTCCTTAAGTAAGTACAAGTGTTGCTTGTAAATTCCATAGTCTAACTATGAAGGAGTGATTCTAGTGCTGTGAAATCTTGTAAGCATTAATTTCAACACTTTTTCAGAAGAGTTATAATTAATGCATTAAGTACAAGGTTGGGTTTAAAAGTTCACAGGCTAAATATGAATGAATGATCCTAGCATTGGGAAAACTTGCATTCATTTCATCTATTCCTAAGATGTGTTCAAATGAATACAGTAATTATGTACAAGGATTGATTGAAAAGTCCATAGGCTGATTATGAAGATATGATGCTTGTGATGTGAAATCCTATATGAATAAATTTCATCTCTTCATAAGGAGTGTTTGAATTAATGCATTAAGCATGAGTGTGAGTTGAACATCTATAGGCTGACTATGAAAGAATGATACTAGTGCCGAGAAATCTTTCATACATTAATTCCAACTCTTCTTAAGAAGTGTTCAAATGAATTCATTAAGCAAGTACAAATATAGAGCACTCACCGAAAAACAATCTCATACATACTCATAATTATTTCCAACTATAACTCTTTGCTCATTACCCTATGACATGATGCATAGATGTTTACTAAAATTAGTCTGGTATAAGACCATTGCAGCATAGTTAGTTGCAATGGTTAGCTATATTAGATTGTTGCAGCAAGGTGCCCCACTTATAATACCATATCTTATTATTTTCAGCATGCTAAGAATTTTTCAAAATTATTTTAATCATTTTGTGTCTTGATATATATTTTATATGTCTAACTGAAGAGTAAAAAATATAATTACTTTACCTGAATATTTTTCTTTCAAAGAGTGCTGGCAGTGAAGGAGAAAATTATACTATCTGATGCTATACAAAGGTACTTGTCTAAAAAATTAAAAAAAGTTAAAACCATTTCCCAGGTCTTATTTACAAACTTGAGGTATCCTTAGGTTAATTATTACCTATACTGATTTCACTTCTATCCCTGACTCTTGCCATGCAGCTCTGCCTTCTGGGCAACTCTGATCATGCTGTGGTTTCCATTAATATATTTTTCTATTCCTCCTCTTCCAAGGGACCTCCTACCAGCAGAATATCTTACTGTTATCAGAGAGTAGAATAGGAGTTGTTCATGATTTCCTTTGTGATGTCCCTTGGAACAAAGTGTTTAGTCTCCCTGTTGAAGACTGTACTTCCGAGAGCTCCTCCTGGGTGAAAACTGGCATTGATGCTTTCATCACAGCCAAGAAGTTTAGAATTAAACTTCATTCATCTCCTTGGTTCTCTCCTGATTGCTCAGCTGCTATTACTCACAGGAAACACTTCTTCAAGCTTTACCATTTGACTACAGTAGGAGCTTTTTAGTCTTTGCTCATAATGAATGCAAGCAGACTCTAAATGATGTTAAGCTGTTGTTTGTTGATATAATGAAGCAGTGTATAGCATCCTGCAAGTTTGGCTACAAAGACTACTGGCAGCTCTGAATAAGTTTGTTAAACAAAACTAAACTACTGATCCCTCCTTTATTCCATAAATTTGAGGTCATCACAGCTACAGCAAACAAGGTTGAGTGCTTTACACACAAATTCTCCTCCAATTTCACATTTGACTCATCTGGAGTACCCATACTTGACGTCCCATAAAGAACTGAGGCTGAACTGAATGACATATACATAACTCCCTCTCTGGTCTCTAACATAATTTATAAGCTTGACTCCCATAAGGTGAGCAAAGGTGACAAGATTCTAGTCATCATCCTAAAGAAATATGACTCTGAACTCTCCCCTGTCCTCTTCAAAACTACAACTTGTGCCTCACTGCTTCTTGCTTTCCTGCTTGTTAGAAGTCCTTCTCTATAGTCCTTTGGATCTCATCTTCATCGCCAAAATTGTTGTGGAATTATTTTTGCGGTGGAGGCTAGTATTTGTGCTAAAGTCGGTCCTAATCGGTTCAACGCACAAAACGTTAGGAACTTGATATAATATGTCTTATGCAGTGTAATCTTGCCAGGTTGCTGACTAGTTTTGTATTCAACTAATTGTCGATTACTATCATCCAACATCAACTGACCCTCGTTCCTCTTACTACTCCTACTTAAATTAGGTGGGAGAGTCTATTCATTATAGAATAGGTGTGTTTCACCATAACACAGTGAATCCTGAACTGTTTGTCTGGAGATCTCAAAAATGTTTGACAGGGTTTGACATGCTGGCCTACAGTGCAAGCTACAAGTCTATGGTATAACTGGACCGTAGTTTGATTTAATCCAATCCTTCCTATCAAATCACATAATGAAGGTTGTATTGAGTGAGCATGCTCCCAGATCCTATCATACAAACATGAGCGTCCCTCAAGGATCTATCATAGGTCCTATGATTTTCATGATCTTCATTAATGATCTTCCTGATGTCATCAGTTTCCAAGTAGGCATCTATGCAGGTGCCACCACTATTTACTCCTGTCTCCATAAGAAATCTGTCAAGTCTAACAAAGTAAACCACACTGCTGCACCTGAAAAGGAGTTCCAGTCTGTGGTGGACTGGAGTAAGAAATGATTTCCAAAATGAAGCGGCTCTCCTTTAACCACCATAGAGAAACTTTCTTACCTTCCATCAGTATGGATCACACTGGTCTCCCAGAAAGCAATATACTTCACTTCCTCGGCCTCACTCTCTCAGCTGATTTCAAGTTGAATGACTACATCAAATCAATAGCTACATCTACTGCTAGGAAGGTTGGGTCACTGTATTGGGCTAGGAATTTCTTCTTGTCAGAATCCATCTTACACATATACAAATTTACTATTCATCTGTGCATTGAATACAGTTGCCATATCTGGTCTGATGCTCCTGCTATTCATCTTGGGAGTTTTGACAGAATTCAAAGGAGGATCTGCAATGTAATCAATTCCAATTTGGCAGCTCATCTTCAGTCACTTTCTCACTGACTGGATGTGGCTTCTCTCTGCTTTTTCCAGAAATATTTTAATGGCATCTGCTCTGATGAGTTTATCTCACTGGTGCTCTGTCAACACGAATTTACTCAAGCTACTAGATTGGCAACTAGGTCCCACTCTTTTCCTGTCAAAATAGTCAAATGTAACCGTCACTTCTACTCTATCAGTTTCTTTTCTCACACTTACGGCCTGTGGACCTCCCATTTGTATACTTGCTTCTCTGATGGCTACAATCTCCAAGAGATTGGCAACGTCAATTTGCCATCTTTTATTTCCTTGATTCCCATCTTCTTCTTATCCTTTCTCTGATACACCCTGTACATTTTTCTTTTATTATTTGTTTTTGTTTTTTTGTTTTTTTCGATCTCCTCACATGTAACCTCCTGGTCACTAGTGGCAGTACTATTTTGCTCAGTGTGAAATGATAAAACAAAAATCAAAATTGTTTTGTATAAGTTTGTTACTGGTTGATCAACTAACTTTATGATGTTGTAAAAAAATTCTCAAGGGAGGTAACGAATAATGCTAACTTATGTAACGACTGCTGCTGCTACTGTCACATAAAAAAAACAAATTAAAGTAAACTTGACCATTGAAAACTATATATATATATATATATATATATATATATATATATATATATATATAATTTAGTTTTATAGTCAAGGTTAGTTTTATGCTTAAGGTTAGCGTTGAAATTTTTTACAAAAACTTAAACGATTTTGTTCATAATTATAAAATTAAAATTAAGAATATATACTACTAGCAACTAATAAAAAATCAGCAAATTTGTTCTTGGTCTTCCTTTATCTAATTTATGTACGAAAAATATTATTTCGTCTGAAGAATTATTTGAATGTTAATGACTCTTCTCAAAATTAGAAAAATATCAAAATAGTCATTGTTTAAGAGAATATTTATAACTTATCTACAAATGTGAGCCAATTATTCCCAATTAGCCTCATGTTTTTGCGTTTGTTTGTTTTGTTTTTTATACATGTTCTTTACATATCGCCTTTGAATTTTTTTCCTAGTAGCATATGTTGAAATATCTTCTCAATACACAAATTCCTATATCACTCACCAAAATTTTCATTAGCCCACCATTTTCTGTTCAGTTACTTATTGTCCATCCAACTGTTAAAATTGCCCACCATTGAGTGATATCACCCAAGTTAAAAACCCTGAAATACATTGAATTTAGTTAATGCCGAATTACCACAAATGACAGCAGTTACTTTTAAAACTTTAAATATCAAACATATTTTCTGTTCCAAACTATTTTAAAACTTTTGTTTGTAGAGCCAGTCTTCTAAAATAACTGTGGTTTCATCCTTATGAAATTCAATTCATTAGCTTGTTTCATATCACGTATCAAGATTCCCAGTATTTTCATGATCTTTATTGTCGAGAAGAGTGTAAACAGAGGTGCGTCATATTGGTTTTTGTATAATATAGTGTTAAAGTGTAGGGAGCTGGTTAACGTTTCTTTAACTCGGCCTTGTGTCAGACTTAACAGAACTCTGTACAGCCTACAAGTTTTATGCAGAATAATATTCATCAGAAGGTTTTCATCAGAAGGTTGGCTGTCGGCAGGATGTGTGGATTAGTGTAAAAGAGTGGAATAATAAAATATACATTTTGCATTTTAAAATAGAAATTTATTGAAAGGAGAAATAACATAAGTTGTAGAAGTCAATGTTCATTAAGAAAGCTAAGGTATCAAGAGTTCGTACAAAATGTTCTAGTAGTAATTGTTGAAATAGATAAGGAGAAAGAGAAAGAGAACAAGATGTGACCTGACCTTATCTCCGGGTCGATTTGAAGTGGGTTACATTTTAGATGTGTGTCAGCAAACCACATCCCCTTAATGACCGCCGTGACCGGTTAGAGACCATCCTTAAATATTGAATCCGGTCACGTGGGGTGGCTCCAATATTATTTTTTCTTTAGCTGTGGAAAAATCGTTTCTCTGACTTATTTTGAATTTTGCGATTTGATGACCAATCAGGATCCAGAGTTCCGCTACAATGTAACTGATTGGACTGACGATCTTATAAATATTCGGGATTTGTTATTATCAAGATAGATTCAAATATGTGTTTGTTGTGCCATTTTCTCTCATAAATAATCTAATATTGCATTTGATTTCATTTATATGCTATTCCTATTACGGTTATCAGCACAGAAAATGGAATAAACAAACCAAGTTCAAATTCCGTCCTTGCATGTTGCGTTCGCTTTGCATTAATTCCTTATGGAAAGTTCATTTTCTCTCCCCCCCCCCTCTGCTATAAGTTAAACAGCAGAGTGGCGTGTACTTTCTACTCAAGTGTGACAGAAAGGAGAAGGACAACTTTAAAATTCATTATATTAAAAAGAAATAGCTATGACAATTCGCAAATTAAAAAAAAAGATTTTTTAAATGTCTTTATAGCCTACATACTGAAGAAAGATGTGCGTTGTGGTACAGTGGATATCGGCTCAGAACGAGAAGCCGGGGAGCCGGGTTCGAATTCCAGTTGAATCCATTGTATTCACTTACTTGGGAAAGGTATTAATCCGTCTCTTCCTTCCAGTTATGGGCTAAATAACAGGACAGATTGGGTTCTATAGCCTTGGTCGGCAACCAGTCTACCGCTCTTGCAGAAAGCAATGGCAACCTACTGCGGGATAATCTTCTGCCCAGTCAGTCATGTCTCTTTCGAGACTTGATCGCCCAAGCGTGTATCACGTATGGCACTTAACTGACTGACTGAAGAAATATGGTATTTAAAAATAATTTGTACCACTCGAAATGTCGGTTTTATGAACATTTGTGATTTACTGTTATCAAGATGACTTTTATAAATGTGTATTAGATTTCGCCCGAATTTTGCCGTTCTTATTAGTAATATGCTTACTCTCTTTACATTTTAGATTTTTCCATTCTTTTCTAAAAAGATTTGATGTAATTGTTCTATTAAATTGCTGTTTTGTCTTCAAACTTATGCAGATCTTTGAACCATGATTATTCTAAGAAACTGGTCTCGTTTGTTAAAATGCATTGTAATTATAATATTTCACCTGCATAACATGCATCTTAATTTAAGCTAAAATACATTAAAATTAAAAGTGCAACGCTTCAAATTTTTTAACAGAAAAATGGCATTTAATTAACAAGAAGTAACAATGTTAGGAAAATTGAATATTAAACAAAGTGACTAATATTGGAATCTTTGAAATCTAAAAATTATTAATTTTCCACAGTCTCAGAAAATTCTATGATTATGGTAACTCAACTTTTGCTTACTTCAAGTATTGCCAAATCTCTTTTCCGTTTTTGTAACGGAAAGATACTTTTATAACTGCTAACTTAGATCTTTTTAATAAATGTTTTATGCAATGTGAACAAATGTGTAATGCTTCTGATTTTATAAATATTTTCCATCCAAAGCCAATTATAGTCAATTCTTATTCGATGATGGTTGCGTTCAATATTGTGAAATATCATAGCAACTGCTATCTTCGACTTCTATCAATTTTCAATTGGTACGTGAGTTCTTGTCCTGGTAAAAGTTCCAGGAGGTGAAACTTGGTGAATGGGTAGCAAACCGTGCATTGCTGTATAGGTACATTCTTCCGGGTAGGCGTAAGAAGGGTGGGCTATACAGTTGAGGTGTCCTTGAGGCAAACGGGATGAGAAGAGATCGGGTGACGGTAATTTCTACGGAAAGAAAACATAAATATATGTCAAAAAATAAAAACTCTTTTTTATATATATTTATCAAAACTAGGGTAATCCGTGGGTATCAGAAAACTTACCAGTATTTATTATCGACGGAACAACCGTGACAATATACACGTTTTTCTTCTGAATTTGCACAGTGTCGTGTACGACGACACTGCAAATTCAGAAGAAAGACGAAATGGCTATTAGACAAGCTAATCGAGGAAAGTAAGAAGAAAGGACTAAACATTCGTTGTAAGAAGGCCAAACGCATGTTGATTAGCAAAAGAGGCAGTTCAAGATGCGAGTTACACATTAGGGATGTTAAAAGTTAAACATTTCAGTTATTTGGGCAATGATAACAGATACTGAAAGTACAGCATAGAAATGTGAAAGCATATAGAAATAGCAGCAGACACTTTTCAGAAACTCAAATATTAAATGTTCAAGAAAGGACATTAGCAACAAACAAAAGAACACCGAACTTTCACTTGATATATTTCGTCTAATATGACAGAGAAAGCTACATGGTTTCATTACAAATGAAAAAGACATGAAACGGCCAACATGTGTCCTACTGGCGAATGTTGAGTATACCAATGAACACAACGTATGAAAAATGAGAAAATTTTAAATAGAAGTTAAAAAGAAATGGTTTAATTATTTAGATGTAATTGCAAATTCTATTTTAATAGTTTCTTTTTTCGTAATTCTTGCTTGACGAAATTTCTTCCGGTGCTATGCTTTCAAGCAAACTTTGGTCTTCAAAAACTTAAATGCAATGTCAATCGTTATCTACTTCTGATTACTCTTTTTATTGTTCTCGCTCCTTAACGATGCTTCTGTTTTCTAATTATTGTATTTTAGTGGCTTTGCTCTTTGCATGGAGTGAATTTGATAATCAGAAAGAGATGACTAATTTTTTTGCATAATACAGAAAGAAAACATGACATCTAATGAAAATAAATTTAAAACTCAAAACAACTCTGCATTATTACACTTCCCAGAAGATTTTATGATGTGAATAAATAAATAGCAAAACATGTTAACTGTGTTAAAAATTTTCCTACTTGTTACTTATTTAATCATTTTGCCAGATCTAATTCATATCTTCAATTCAACATACGATACGTAGATGACAATGTGATGCTTGCAGATTCAAAAGGAAGAACTGTTAGACCAGGTAGTCGAAGAAAGTAAGGACTATAGAATGCATAATGGTGAGCAAAAGGGGCAATCCAAGGTCTGGGTTACACATTGGGGATGTCGAAATTAAGTAAATACACCAATTAAATAATCTGGACAGTGCCTAACAGGGACATAGAAATCCAGGGGTGCATCAAAATATTGAATGACACATTTCAGAAACTGAGAAAAGTACTAAGAGTTCAAAAAATAATATTAGAAAGGAAAAAGGTATTCTGTGTGGTGAGTACGTGCTATATAGAGTTATGTGGTGTCGACTGGGTATATGGACTGCAATATAGTGTCTACGGGGTATATGAAGTGTTATATGGTGTCTCTTGGCTATATGGACTGATTCAGGGTGTATACAGGCTATATGGACTTCTATGTAGTATCTACGAGCTATGTGGTAGTGAAAGCCTGAATATTTTCTCTCAGATGTAAAACAAAACTTGAGTCAAATGAGATTTGGTTCTATCGGTGAAGGTTGAGAATACCAAAGACAGAGTATGTAAGAAATGAGGAAGTTCTAAGGATCTACAAAGAAATTATTGTTAAGCGACAGATCAACTATTTGGGCATACATAATAGGGGTAAAAGTCTTGAAGAATTCAACACTCAGAGGATATATTGAAAAAGAAACAAATATTTGTACGAATAAACAATATCTCAAATGAAAAAGGGGTCATAAAAGAGGAAAGATTATTGATAGCAACAAAATACAGGAAGCTATGGAATGCCATGAATGCCCACACCCGGAAGAGACATGATATATCGAGGAATAGCGAAAGAAGGATAGTATCTCACAGAATGAAACCTTACTATGTTTAACAAAATAGCCTACCAGCTTTCTGCTCATAATGTGTGTCCATATTCACTGAGTGTGTAGCGTAGGGAGCTGGTTAATGTTTCTTTGATTCAGCCTCGTGACGACAGACATAACCGAACTCCCTAGAGCTTACAAGTTTTATGCAGAATTATCATCAGAAGGTTTTCATCATAAGGTTGGTTGCCGGCATGTTGGAATATGTGGAATTGTGTGGAATAACGTACGAAGAATAAAATATACATTTTGCATTTTAAAATAGAAATTTATTAAAAGAAGGAATAACAAGAATTCGTAGAAATTAATTTTCAATGAGAAAGTTAAGGGTATCAAGAGTTCGTACAAAATGTTTGTAGTAGTAATTGTTGAAAGAGATAAAGAGAAAGAGAAATAGGACAATGTCTGAGTCGCGTGAAGTTGAAACTACATTTTAGATGTTTCGTCTCGCAGCTCCCATCTAACTCTCTGACTGACTGACTGACTAACTGACTGACGTTGATGAAGTCCTTTTATTGCAATCTAGATTTTTCGTCCTTACTCGCGAAGTCCTTTTTGATCTTGCACGTCGCTCCTATTCGTCAAAAATCATTTTAACAACTACTTGTGAAATCTGGGTTGACTTTTTCCTTAAGCAGATAGTCAATTCTTCTTCTATTTGGGAAAACCCGGATTTCACATGTCATTGTGAATTTTTGTAAAAGTGAAGAAGAGAGTTGATTTTAATTATTTTCTCATCTGCAACAATTGTCCCAAACGTGACATGCGTCAGACTAATATAAATTTAGAAGATATCTATGATTCCTCCAGTTCAATGGTTCTTTTTTTTTTATACGATTTTTATTGATATAAATGATAAAGATTGTCTGGCACTGCGCCAATCTTTAAATTAAGGATATTCTACCTGTCTGCATTGAAGACCGGCATTCAAAATTATTTTTGCCTAGGTTCAAATACGGACCACTTGAAAATATGTACCTGTTTCAGCATCAAGTTGTTTTTGTTTTGTTTTTGTTTTTTTGTTGTTGTTTTGTTTTTAATATTTTTGTTTTGTTTTGTTTTGTTTTTAAACATATCATTACAAGCAAGGCAACAAAGCCACTAAGTGTCAAAGAATTATCATATTTTAGAAAATATGAGGAAAAAACACTATCAAGGAGAAGGAAAAATAAAAGAACAGAAATTGAGGAAAACAGAAGATAACGATTGACATTGTATTTAAATTTTTAAAGATCAAACTTGACTGAAAAGCAAGAAGCCGGAAAAGAGTTCTACAAGAGAGAATTACAAAAGAAGAAATCATTAGCATAGAACTTACGGTTTCCTCTAGCCATTTCAAGTGTAAAATGATGAGATATTGCCGTCAATTTAGTACTACGCTTAAATTCATAATGTTAGCGAGTGTGAAGGCCAGAGCCAGAATGGTCAGCGATTGGTCGGAGGGCCTCGCGGCCGGGATATTCTGACAGTGATGGATTGCCTTTGTCTGGGTTTTGAATAAATCCAAAACGGTACGAATTCAGCAGAAAGTTTCGAGAATTCTGAGGCGTCGATATGCCTCATACACTTAACCGGATAATATCACCAGCGAAGGGGTGATTAGACAACGTGCGACATGAGTTCCTGTGACATCATTCCTTCTACTGCCTCTTAAGTTCCAAGCTGTCACTCTTAACAAAACGAATACCAAAAATAAATTACTCTTTGCATAGTAAGCTTGGGGATCCGGAAACAATACAAAAGATAACAATAAAGTCGAGGTACCATAGATAAAAGTTCATCAGAACAATTACCATCAAAGTATTTACTAAAAAAAAAAAGGCATAAAGAGCTACTTTACAGCGGTGGAAAAGTGGCTGACACCAAAGTGCCAGATCAGAACCAATAATATTGGAGATTCTTCTTTGAATTTTATCAAAAATATGTAAATACAAAGCGGCAGAACCAGACCAGATGTGGCAGCAATATTCAAAGTTACCGGAAGCTTGTATTTCTTATACCAAATTTACTTCATAACAGTACAGCATAACTTGTTTTTGTGTTTGTTATTTGTTTACTTATATTTAGCTATGTATTTTTTCATCGCTTTTATTTTATTCTATTATCGATCAATAAGACGAAGGTATGCGTTTACTTTCTCACTGATGTCGCTCGCTTCTTTTTGATGCGGTCTTCGGGGGCCTGGTAAGGAACGGGTATCGACTCCACAATTTTTTTGCATTTGCGAAAACAGCAAAGACAATGAGGAGACGGAGGCGAAAAAGTAGAATTTAAACGCCAATTTTTCTAAAAATGACGAACAAACAGTTGGAAATCGGAAAAGGCTGGAGCTTGGGCAGCGATTGGCAGGATCAGCCCAAGCTGGAATGTTGTCATCGGTCGGCGAAAACGTCGTCAGCGTCTGGTATGAAAGGCATAGGCTAGAACGTCGTCAGGAACGATGTCGGCGTGTGGCATGAACGGCACAGGATGGAATGTTGTCAGCGTCTAGCAGGAAAGGCGCAGGCTAGAAAGTAGTTAGCCTCCTCTTAGGAACGTCGTTGGCATGTGGTATGAACGGCACAGGCTGGAACGTCATTGTCGGTAGGCAGCAACGTCGTCAGCCGCTGGCAGTAACGACACAGGTTGGAATGTTGAGGTCGAGTCTCGGCTGCAATTGAACATAGTCCGAGGAGAATGGGTGTTTAGCTAGCACGTGCACACTCCCAGACAGATGGGCGAGCTAGCATGTGTGTGCTTCGGCCGTGGGCTGCCTCGTGTTTTACTTCCTTTGCAGGAATCGGCTGCGATTAAACGGGATCGCTGCGAGCTAGCACTAAAAAAGCCACGATAATTGAACTTGAACAATCGTTGTCTCCTTTGCCGGATTGACTGCGGGTAACGAGATCTCAAGCAGACTAAACCGTTCTATCTCCGAAGCAGAGTCAAACCTAAAGCGGGACCGGCTACTAACTAAAGCGTAATCACTCCAGGAATCAACCGTAGGTAGCGGAATCGCAAAGGAAGCGTACAGTTAGAACTGGAGGTGGCCAGAGAGCGGAAAGTGAGTATTGGAGAAGTTACTACACTTTGATCCTACCTGGGATTTACTCTACTCCCCCACTGAAGCGAGTTGTGACCCACTGTCAGTTTTTAACGTGGGTAATTTTGTTTTTAATATTTTTTGTTTGGTTTGGTTTTGTTTTGTTTTTAAACATAACATTAAAAGCAAGTGTCAAAGAATTATCATATGTTAGAAAATATTTGTGACCCACTGTCAGTTTTTAACGTGGGTAATCTGAGCACGTACGCACAGGCCACTGGTAAAAGATTACCACCCCCGCCACCGCTTACGCGTTAACTGTGTACAAAACTAGTCTTAGCTGGTCATAGTTTGTTAAAGCTAATCATTGTCTTCCAAACCTGCACACGCACCACCAGGTAGTCTTACCCTCCGGGCCACGAAAAGCCTTTATTTGCAATGGAGCGAGATGTGACATAAGGTCGGTTTTTAACGTGATCAAAGATTGCCCAGACACCGCTTACGCAGTAACTGAGTACTAAGCTGGTTTGCTTAGCTGATCGGGATTCATCATGCTCCCCTATTAGAGCGATTTGTGACACAAGGCCAGTTTTTAACGTGGGAACTTTAGCGTGTACGCTCAGACTACAGGCGAAAGATTACTCAGCCCCCATCTACGCGCTAACTGGGTATAAAGCTAGTCTTAGCTGTTCAATGCTTGTCAAAACTGGTTATTGCTTCCAAACCTGCCTACCCACCACCAAGTGACGAGTGCTACAGGCGGCTAGCGAGCAGGAAATGAGTATCTGAGACTAGATACTACAGTTTAATTCGGGATTTAGCCTACTCCCCCACTGGAGCGAGTTGTGACACAAGGTCAGTTTTTAACGTGCGGAACCTGGGCGGCTACGCTCAGGACAATGGTGAAAGATTACCCAGCCCCCACTTACGCGGTAACTAGGTACAAAACTGGTCATTGCTTGTCAAAGCTGGTCAAAAAGCTAGTCTTAGCTGGTTATTGCTTCCAGACCGGCGAGCAGGCAATGAGTATCTGAGAACAGATACTACACTTTGACCCTCCCTAAATGACACTGATAATAAGAGTTCACTTATTAGCAACATCTCCTGGCTGTTGATTTTGCATGCGAGGTCAAGGTCTTAATTTTGTTGAAAATCATGACAAGTGGGAGTACTGTGATAATGGAAATATTTTTTCATATTTTTTTATTTTTTCCTGAAGGAGCTACAATTACAGTTAACTGATTGCACAAGTATTAACGATCTCCACAGACACTTCTAATATTTCTCTAATATTCCACAAAATAATATCTAAGAACTTTTGCATCGGTCTTATAAAAAGCGTTAAACTGCAACTCCTGCTACTCTGACAAATTTAATAAACGCTTTGGAAAAATTGTTCAGAAACTCTGTCCTTCGATGTTTTTCTAGTAACAATTCAAGCATGAAGCAATGTAAAAAGAAAAAAAGAGAGAGTTGTATATAATTGCAGGAAATTGAAGTGACGCGGATCTCTAGGGTACAATAATTGCTTGTCATACCTGCTAAGGCGTTCTTATCTATTTACGGGAGAGTGGAGCGCTTTTCTTTCAAACTTTTTCTTTACGTTTTTTGTTGCAATCATTTAGAAACGAATTTCTGTGCAATTATTTGCGGAAATAAAAACAAATCTCAGTGATTTGTCGCTTAGAAGAGCGAGTACTTGGCTGGGGGTCCGAAAGGTTTGATGTTTAAACATTTTTACTTGCAAGAAAAGATGTTCGCCAGTGGTGTTCGAAGAAGAGATAACTGGTTATCTCGAATTCAAACTTTATTTTCTCTTTTTAAAAAGTACAACAAATGACATTATTGAGTTTTCTTTTAACGCAGTAACCCTAGTTAACAACAAATACACAATACCAGTAAATTTTACAAGCGGATTCTAGTACTTTTTTTTTAAAGTAGAAGAAATACTTTTATTTGTAAAATTATTTGATGTTTTTAAAACCACGTTTTGACTGATAATTCTTCATCATTTTTCAGGTTTACGGTATAATGACTTTAGAGTTCGCTTATTTGTTCCGTAATCTCTCCTAAATATTGCAATCTTGATTTGAAAATTGGTGGGGTTGATTGTTTGATGAATTAATTTGTTTTACAGTTTATCAGCCCTTTGTGTGTTATTTAAAGCCGACAAATATTTTTTTTAATTTTGTAAGAATATTTTCTTTCTCAATTAGTGATAAAGGCACGAAAAGAAAGCCATGGTAAACCCTAGCCCACTTCCCTACAAAATCATGCGCCTCCATTTTCTGTTTACTAGTTTGATTTGTGCTTTAAAAATTTTGTTTTACTGACGTTACTACCAATCAGTGGTCTTTATGCATTGGTCAACCGTTTTCTATTTAATAGTAAGTAAGCCATCAGTTAAAATTAGTACATTTATCTGGTCCTTTGTTTTTCATTGGCTACATATTACATTTTTAGTTTTATAAATCATTTTTAAACAAAAATCGACAGAAATTAAATTAAAACTCTAAAACTTAAAAATCGAACAATAAAGATTTGATTTACATACAAAACTCAAATCTATCTAATTTAGTTTAATTTCATAACAGAATACGATAGAAATGACCTTCGAGATGAGCTTGTTAACCATCTCCTAACGGAGAGAAACATTATATTTACTAAACGTAGCTAAGTCTGACACAATGCTATAAACAACGGAGGACCTATAAGGATAAAACTCACTACAGTAGTAACAATCTGTGAGATCTGCTTGCTTACCATTGTTCAGCAGTAAGGCACCCTTATTGATATTTAGTAAGCTTTGCACATGCACAAGACCACAGTTGTGTAGGACCCAATGAGAATCGGACTCATAACAAAAGTAGCTATGAACGAGACTGGCTTCCTGGATCTTGACAAGCTGAAGTAACCTTTGACATAGTGGATTAATCTAACATTTGGGATTGTTATATTAGATCTTTACGTCAAAACCCTAAAGGAATAGATACTTTGAAGAAACGTTTAGACATTTTCCGGTCTTCTGGTGATAACTTGACGCCAAGATTCAAGACTACACCTAAAGGACCCTTTTCTCTTTCGTACTCGGTAAATCTCCGAACGATATTCGTGTTTCTAACATAAAACGCGGTTGCCTATTGTCATCAACTTCCCTAACAGCAGTTGTAATTATAGCCTACGTCATTTCCGTCGACCAATGGAATTT
This sequence comes from Ascarosepion bandense, assembly GCA_037127315.1. NCBI lineage: Eukaryota > Metazoa > Mollusca > Cephalopoda > Sepiida > Sepiidae > Ascarosepion > Ascarosepion bandense. Next base: position 81,178 of record JBBBDQ010000135.1, read on the forward strand.
TGCAAAAGTAATATTTAACAAGTGCTCATGGGAGAAAATGCTCAGTTGTAATATCCGGTCATCTGGCGTGCTCGTAAAATGAAATCATTAATATATTTGATGGAACGATGTAAAGTAAACTAAATTTTATAACGCATGCGTACTGTATTCCCGGAAAATATTGAACAATAGCTCTACCTATTATTATTATTATTATTATTATTATTATTATTATTATTATTATTATTACGAAGAATAGCTTGTTAGACTCCCTTTGAAAACATGAGTGTACAACAAATATAAAATTCTTTATTAAGATATTCTCTTTTAGTTTTACTTTGGTGTAGAGACATCTTATGACACTTTGTTTTCGATGACTAGATCTGGTCGACAAGAAAAGCGACAACCACCTTGAAAGGGCAGCGTGCCAACAAAGTGACGCTGTGGTGCTAATATACAAATATACAGTATATCCATCATGGCACCCAGTCTGATAAGGGTATATCCCTCATTACAGCTAAGATCACTTTTCTTGGGTATGACGATAATAAATGTGCGATGGATAAAATGTCGTCTGGTTTCCGTAGGTACGCACGCACAGCCATACGCACACAACCAAATGAAAATAATACCGAGATCTCATTTTAAGTGGTTGAAAAACGCTATCACTGATGTTGCTGGGGTCCAAACTCTGACATTCTCTATCATTCAGTCTCTCACGCAAGTGATGGATCTCTCCACGCGCTTCCCCAGTAACCCTGAAGGACACGCGTCCCTTTTAAATCTCTTCTTTACTTCTGTCTTTTACGTTTGTCTTGCCATGCCATTCAGTCTGCCCTCTTGGCAACTCTGATCATGTAGCAGCTGTTAATATCTCTTTCCAACCCCCAAGAACCTCCTACCAACAGACTATCTTACTACTATCAAAGAGTAGACTAGTTCTAATTTTGCGATTTCCTGTGTGATGTACCTTGAAATAAAGTTTTAGTCTCCCTGTTGAAAACTGCGCCTCTGAGATCTCTTCCTGGGGGAAAGCTGGCATTGATGCTTTCATCCCAGCAATGAAATTCCGACTTAAACCTCATTTATCTCTTTGGTTCTCTCCTGCTTGCTCAGTCGCCATTTCCCACAGGAATCACTCCTTCGGCTTTACCAGAACGACATGTCTAATTACAATAGGCGCCTTTTTGTCTCTGTTCGTAATGAATGCATGCCTGTTATAAATAATGTTAAGCTGTTGTTTGCTGATAGAACTAGCAACTAGCAGGTTTTTCTTTAAAGATGACTGGTGGCTTTGCAAGAGTGTGCTGAACAGCAGCAAACCCTCAATCCCTTCTCTATTCAGCAGACAAGTTTGAGAGTGCTACACCTGCAAAATCTATTTCAACCCCACACTTGACGCATCTGATGCAACTATACTCGATTTCCCACCTAGAACTGAGAAACTGAGACTGAACTGAGTAATATATATATATATATATGTAAACATTTGTAATTACAAATTGTCGGTTGCTTATAACCAAGTTTCGTTAAATTTCGTTAATTTCCGTAACATGTTTACATTTGTCTGACATTACGATACATTACAGAGCAGATATGGTTTATTTACGATAGATCGAAAATTGTGTTATATAAGCATGATAAAAAAAAACCTCGTCTGATCAAGAGGCTATCCATGGTCGAGTGGTCAAGACGGTACCAGATCAAATGGTATGCTTCCCCTATGTAATAGGGGTCGCAGGTTCGAATCCTACTGGGTAGCACACATTTTCATCATAAAAATTTATCGTCAAATAATCAGGCCGGTAGATATAAATATAAAATACTGTTTAATTAAAAACAGAATATCTACTTAAATACGAGTATCGGTAAAAATAATGTTCAAAATAATTCATTATATATATATATATATATATATATATATATATATATATATATAATACCGTCTCTGGTTTCTAACATAATTTTAAGCTTGACTCCCATAAGGAAAACGTAGGTCAGGAAATTGTCATAAAGGAATGCGCTCTTGAGCTTTCTCCTGTACTCTCTAAACTCTATAACTACTGCCTCACTGCTCCTTGCTTGCCTGTTTGTTGGAAGTCCTCCTTTGTAGTTCCTTTTTTTAAAAAAAGCTCGGACAGCCTTCTGACCCCTATAATTCTGTCCTATTACTATGACACCAACCACCTTCTGTCTCATGGTGTATGTTGCATGCGTTAACTGGCTGTAAGTTAGTCGGACCTGAGTCTGCAGCTGTTTGCTTCCATTCCGCCCCCAGGTGATCGAAGATGTCAAATAATCGGTCGAAATCTTTTACTTCCCATGCTACATTGTGATTTCTGATCTCAAAGAAAGCTACGGAACTGAGAAGAAAAAAATGGCGGTCGTCTTCGTGCTGCATTTCTCTATAACTGAAAATCAAGGGGCGGTTAGGTGCATAATGCAGAAATAAGGGAAACAGACACAAACAGAAAATATCAAGATAGTAACGAAGGCCAATCTATGTGGTCTAATGATTATATTGTATCTCTTTGTACAGCAAAAGAGAGTAAAAAAAAAAGTAATACAGTCTTTATGCTCCCTTTCTTTTGGGGTTCTGCTTATAAGCGATGTACATGTTACTAGCGCGGTAGGAGAGAGAGAAAGGAAGAGAGGAGGACTTTTTCCGCGTCTTTACTCCGCGCGTTCCGAGCGAGTCTCTCACCTCGTCTCTCTGACGTATCCATGGCGTTCTGACTTGATTTTCAAACCCGTTGTCTTTTCGTTGAAACCGTTTCAATATAGTGTTGGGTGGTAAGTGATCGGAATGTTTCTCCATTAAAAATCTAACATTAACTTCGTACATCTAGCTTAAATCACCCGCTTACGGTTTTTGTCATCCTGGGAGTTTGGAAACACGATTCTTTTGACTGTATATATTCACCTGTCAGTGTTAATTACAACTACATCCTTACCTGGATGGTCTCCTTTCAAAACCGATAATTTCCACTTCCAGTCAATCTTTTATTTCCCTCGTCGAGAGAGAGAGAGAGAGAGAGAGAGAGAGAGAAAAAAGGAAATAAAAAAACTAACAAAGAAGGAAAAACAGAATTCTCTCTCTTTCGCAAGGCCAGCTTTGACATTTGGTCATTGTTAAATTGTTATTATATCACCGAATTTATATACCAGGCCCATTGTTATCACTTGATAAGAACAGCAAAGCCTGAGCTGTTTCTCTAGATATCTCTAAAGAGTTTGACAGGGTTTGGAATGCTGGCCTTCTGCGCAAGCTACAGGGCTACGGTATTTTTGGATAATTGTTCCCTTTAATCCGATCGTTTCTACCAAATAGTAAAATGAAGGAAGTTTTGAACGGCATGTGAGCGTTCCTCATAGCTTTAACCCAAGTCCTACGCTTTTTCGGATCTTCAACAATGATATTCTGGATGTAATCAGTTCCCAAGTAGGCATCTATGCAGATGACACCACCATTTTCTCCTGTCTGAAATCTACCCAGGCTGATAAAGTAAACCTCGCTGCTGCTCCCGAAAAGGACTTCTAAACTATGTTAAAATGAGGTAGAAAATGGCTCGTAAATTTGAATGTTTCCAAAACGAAGTTGCTCTCCTTTAACCATCATAGGCAAACTTTCCTGCCTTCCATTAGCATGAATAACGCTAGTCTTCTAGAATGTAACACACTATATCTCTTTGGTCTCACTCCCTCAACCGAGTTCAAATGGAACGACTACATCGAATCTATATGCATCTACCACTAGGAATGTTGGGTCACTCTATCGGGTCAGAAAGATTTTTTCGTCAGGATCCATCTTGCACATTCATAAATTTACCATTCGTCCGTGCATTGAATAATTGTCATATCTGGTCTGGTGCTCCTGCTATTCATCTTAAGGTTCTCGACAAAATCCAAAGGTGGATCTGCAACGTAGTTGCTCCTGACTTAGCAGCTCACCTTTAGTCACTTTCTCACCGACGGAATGTGGCTTACCTCTGTCTTTTCTACAAATATTTTCACGGCTTCTGCTCTGACAAGCTTTTTTCTCTGGTACCCTGTCTACATGAATTTACTCACGCTATCAAGATCCCACCCTTTTACCGTCAAAAGAATCAAGTGTAAGCGCCACTTCTACTCTATTAGCTTCTTTTCTCGTACTTCCCGTTTGTGCTTTCTCCAAAAGTTTAAATGCAACGTCAATTGCCATCTTCTACCTCTTTAAATCCCAGCTACCTCCCTCCCCAAATCCCTAAATCTTATCCACCTTCTATCCGTTTTTCGGGATCCTCTGCACTGTGATTTTCTCTTTAATCTCTGCGCACCAGTGGCAGTCTTGCCTTGCGTGGGGTGAAATGATTATGGAAAGTAAAAAAATATTTATCACAATTACTCAAAATTATCTTGAAATATTAAAGGGTAAATGTGTTCAATAAAATCAACATTGACTTCAACAATGGCCGCCAAACGACTTTGAAATATCCTGCAATTCTTCTGGGCGATCTTCTTGTTTAATTGTTTACTGCTGTCATAATCCGTGCCTTCAGTTCATATTTGGTGTTACAAGGAGTTTCGTTGTTCTCTCCCTCTTTTAACTTTGTCTTACATATATTAATCAAAAGGACATAATATTTTTCCAGCAGCCAGTCTCTTGACCCAGAGTTGCACTACTTCTTCAAGGCACTTGATTTAGGTCCCTGTGTTGAGTCTGAGGTTCCCATCAAGACATTCCTGAGTTCTTTTCTTATCAAAACGATCAGAGGGAGTTTTCCTTACTGCTGTACCTTCGTAATCACTATTAGACTCATCCAGCTCTTTCCGAATCTTATTCACTGTCCTCAGATTTACACCTAAACATACTGAAATGTTCCTATAGGAACAAATTCCAAGCAGTACAGCATACAATTTCCAAATTTCTGGCTGTGTGAATTACGTCATGGTGCTCTTTTTTTCACAGACAGTGCCCAACTGCCCCTACTATAGTCGACAAAATCAAAACGACAAAGTACATCTGTAGGGTAGGATGAGGGGGGGAAAAAGAAAAAAGAGAAAAAGCTGGTTAGTATGTATTCTTTGGGGCCAAATCCTAAAATGAATCTCTACTCTGATTAGCCAAAGGAACACACATGTAAATTTTTATATCTTCCCACATACATACACAGCAAACCAAAGGTTTTTGTCATTTAAATGTAAATCATCTGCACAACCAACCGCAACATTGCCTGATGATGAGAATCTATCTCGAAACATAGAAATTTCCGTGTCGCAATGTACAATTCTTATTGCTTTAATGGCATTAAAGCAATATATATACAGATAGATGTGTGTGTGTGTGTGTGTGTGTGTGTGTGTGTGTGTGTGTGTGTGTGTGTGTGTGATTATAGTTTTTTAGTGGTACCATGAAGAAGGGATACAAATTAAGGTCATCCAACCCGATAGTGCACTTGAGTACAGGGTTCGAGCCAACTCGTATCCTAACTGCGAAGGCTTTTTTTGATGTTTCTTCGTCCCAACTCACTTCATGATTTTGTCCCCACATGCAGAGTACCTCACACACAGACACTAAAATCCTAGAAATAACAACTTTCCACGAATTTTTTTATCTATATAAAGAGTGTGACTAACTAACCACTGACGACATTTATTCAAGACATTTTGGATGCTGATCAAGACAAATAAACGAAGAACCTTCCCGGTAAAGAATCGAAGACGCCTTCTATGCGGCCAAAATATTGGGTGGATCAAAAACACAGTTCTTCAAAGGACATGTAAATTTTTAAATAATATTGGTTCGCTGTAGTTCGGATCTTGCAGGTGAATTGTTATTTTTGGAGATGAGGTTAGCAGTTTTAAATTTTGTGTAATAAATAATTAATTTAAATAAACGGGAGTTGCGTATTTTCGGGTGATGTTTTAAAATGAGGATGCGTCCTGTTTATAATCACTATGCATTTGGTTTTTATAGAACATATTAATGTTATTGTTTTTTCACGTTTGTAAATAATTGCATCAGACACACTAACTCTTGATTGACGAGAAGAATCACGTTGCACTTCTCAGACCATTGCAAAATTCGATCTCATTTAAACACACAAGGAGACCTATCAAAATCTATCAATAACATACAAATATATATATTATATACAACATAATACAAAAATAATAGAATCATCCACATAAAAAAAAAATAAAAAGAACATAAGCATTATTAATAGAAAAGAAAAATCCAAAAATTAATATCAACTACGAACACGGAAACAACGTGCTTTCCGCGTTCGGGATATAATGCATACACATGGTTTTACGCACATACATAAACACAACGCATATTCAGTCACACGTAAAATAAATTTCATCCTCGATAATGGCAAAAACACAGCAGAAAAACGTTTGGAAAAACAAAACATGTGAACAAGTTTTACATGATTTGTTCTTGAAATAAAAAAATCACAAGATTACATGAAAAATTACATAAAAAACTTAACCATAATAACTTATTTGACATTTTTAATGAACCTATATATATATATATATATATATATATATATATATATATATATATATATAGTGCAGTATTAAAATGCACTGTTTAATTATAAAAAACACTATCCACTTAAATACGAGTATTCTTTAAAAATAATGTTCAAGACAAATAAATTTAAATAAATATTTAGGTTAATACCAATTTCGTAAATTCCCGTATAATTTCGTGATGTATATATATACAATTATAGGGTAGGTATGGATGGAATAGAATTCCGTATCCAAAGAAAGACTATTTTTATAAAATTGCTCATTACAAAATAGAGCGATTAATATTTTTTTAGAATTTATAAAATAAATATATTATGATATAGTAGCCATTTTGTTTCGGCACTATCTGTGCCGAAGTGATGAGGTTTATTTCTAGTTGATGAGTTTTAAAAGGTTCAAGACTAGCCAAACCCCCTTAATCAGGGAGGTATTGTTACATAAACAGAGTGGACCAATCAAAATAAAGTAATTTCTAATTTGAAGAATATGAGAACAGACTCTAAAAACAATTTATTGGGCATTAATATTAATATTTGATGAAAATAGAGATCAGCATTGTTAATCGACTATTAGATTCACTTTACTTTATTTTTATTGTGAATTTTAAATTCTAATTTTAATAAATCATCAGATTTAGAATATTATAAAGTTATTTAGATATTATACGAGTAAAAGACGTGAACGTACACATATTCAAATCTATAGACATCCACATGTGGACAAATAGACAATTATATACACATACGAACATATACTGGTACACAGACACATGTACAGATGAATATACGCACACACACACACACACACATATATATATATATATATATATATATATATATATATATATATATATATATATACGTACACAAATTTTATAATTTTGTTTTTATCGACGTGTCAATATATCCGTTAGATTTTAAAGCCACGTTTGGAAAGCATCTGTAAAGGCTACAATATTGGATACATGTAAGAGCGAATTCGTAAGATGGCAAAGAGCCTTGAACAAACAAGGTCAATACAGACAGAGTTTTATTTCAGTGTACGAACAAATAAATTTAATTACATACACGCAAATACACAAGCTAAAAAAGTATGCGACAAAAAACTCCACAGATCATCATATACAAATTAAAAAATATAAACACATACATTAAACTACTTTTACACAAACTCTGGCATGAATATACGCAAATAAAAGCAGGAATATTCACACAGAAGCATACGCGCATATAAACGTGCATAGACAATACATATGTGTGTGTGTGTGTGTGTGTGTGTGTGTGTGTGTGTGTGTGTGTGTGTGTGTGTGTGTGTGTGTGTTTAGGTATCAAATACAGAAGATATGGCAATAATAATAATAAAAAGAAAATATATAGGAAAATTATCTGGCTTACTCCTCCTTACAATATGATGATTACAACTAAATTGGAACATTATTAAACCATATTAATAAGTACTTTCCCAGAGTTAATCCTCTTAGTAAAATATTCAATAATAATGCTCTCAAGTTAAGCTATTGTTGTACAGATAATTTAGAAAAAATAATTAAAGAACACAATAATAAATTCCTCAACAAGTATTGAAATACAAAAACTTGGTACTTTACAATGCTCAAATAAACTATACCAAGGATAACAAAACTAATACAAGCGGATAGAAATTCTAAAGAATGCCCACTGCATAATAAAAGCTTAGTTGGTAACATAGTTTATCTTTGTACTATTTCTACAATTGAAAATCCTGATACTAAAAAGTTTTATATCGGATTTACTAAAAATCTCGTTCAAGACCCGCTGATATCTTTTAATAATAGTTTTCCTATAAATGCAAACATTCGTTATCCAAGTACTTTTGGTGTTTAAAAGAAAAAAACACCTACAGTTAAATGGAAAGTTCTTACACAGAATCGAACTTGCAATTCCCTCCGTTCACCTTGCTACCTTTGTCTCAGTGAGAAGTTAAAAATTATCAAATTTAAGGACAAGGTTAACTTGTTAAGCCATAGAAATTAACTTACTGTTCATTGTAAACATAATTTATTATTTACTTTACAATCTGGGTTGTAATCTTAAAAATTCATGGATACAATTATATACACATACGAACATATACTGGTACACAGACACATGTACAGATGAATATACGCACATATATAAATACGTACACAAATTTTACAATTTTGTTTTTATCGACGTGTCAATATATCCGTTAGATTTTAAGGCCATGTTTGGAAAGCGTCTGTAAAGGCTACAATATTGGATACATGTAAGAGCGAATTCGTTTTTGTTTTTATCGACGTGTCAATATATCCGTTAGATTTTAAAGCCACGTTTGGAAAGCGTCTGTAATGGCTACAATATTGGATACATGTAAGAGCGAATTCGTAAGATGGCAAAGAGCCTTGAACAAACGAGTTCAACACAGACAGAGTTTTATTTCACACACACACACACACACACACGCGCGCGCGCGCGCGCATATATATATATGTATGTAAGTATGTATGTATTATCTATGCACGTTTATATGCTGTCAGTTGTTATTTGCCTTTATTTGATGGACATTTTTATCTGATTTGGATGTTTTAATTAGTTTTTGCTAGGTATTTAATTCGGCATATATTATCATATTAATATTTTCTAAATGTTTAATCTAACATTGATCGTCAAGTTATATTGTTATAAAGTATTAAACTAACATTGATTATCATGTTAATATTTGATAGATTTTAATCTAGCATACATCATCTGATTAATATTTAACACGTTTTATTATAGCACTAATTTTTAAATTAATATTCAATAATTGTGATTTTCGAAGCATCAATTTCATATTATTACTTAACTTCTCATTACTGCCTGGTTTTAACTGTTTGTGCTTATGAGTATATGTACAAGTTGGACTCAGTCGGAAAAAGAAACTTCCTGGCCAGACAGTGTATATATATATATATATATATATATATATATATATATATATATATATATAGCGACTCCGACTGACACCAAATCGGTCGAGTTTCGATCCCGGCCAGAGGCGAGTGGATGCGTCTAGCCATACTGATGAGCTGTGATACAGCGAAACAGGCTTGTATGTGGATGACTAATATATTATGCTCTCATTACGATTGAGCTCTCTGGAGAAGAAAATTTTAAAAACAGTTTCCATTTCAGCTATATGCGTGACTCTTCAGACATGAATTGAGTTCTCTCGGTGACTGGCGTGTGTAAACACTGCTGATATACAACACGTTAAAATTTCCCTTCTCTGATACCATGCGTCGATGGCTTAGGGTGGTAGCGACTCCGACTGACACCAAATCGGTCGAGTTTCGATCCCGGCGAGTGGATGCGTCTAGCCACACTGATGAGCTGTGATACAGCGAAACAGGCTTGTATGTGGATGACTAATATATATGAAGTATTTTTTGCCCATCGTCAAATTAAACCAGTAAACAGTTGTATCAAGTGTGCGCAATACATATTTTCAAAAATCATCAGTTGTAAACATCATATTGTAAATCATCAAAAATCATCAGTTGTAATCATCATATTGTAAGGAGGAGTTAGCCAGATAATTTTCCTATATATTTTCTTTTTATTATTATCATTGCCATATCTTCTGTATTTGATACCTAAACACACACACACACACACACACACACACACACTTAACCTTCAGATCTTATAGAGTTATTTTATATTTTATCATTATAAATAATCAAGTCTCATAAAGAAAACTGACTTCATTCATTCATTCATTTGTTTTTTACGGCTTATTTAATTTTGGTAGTTTATTTACAGCTAGAATTTTTTAAGTAATGTTTTAGGAGAATAATGGTTTACCGATACAAGTCCCAGTAATTAACCCATAGCTGGAGAAGAAGAAGTGGAATCAAACCTTTCTCAAGAGTATTTGCACGTAAGTGAATATAACGAATCTGATTGTAATTGGGACTCTGCCCTTCTGTTTTCAATTCCGTGCAGTTATCCATATACCATTCGCACGTCCTTGTATTCTCAAACGCTCACCCAGATAAATACTGACCAGGCTCGACAATGATCAACTTTGATATGGCCGTAAGCCAAAAATCTGTCAGAACATTCTGACTGTCCTTATCTAAATTTTATTGTTTTTCTTTTATATATTTTTGTGTAAAAACGATCTCTTACTCACAATGATTATATAGACCATAAGTTCCTAACACAGACTCTCTAAAAATAACATAATGCCAATTTCTCGTCATTGAATAAGATTGTATGTCTTGCTTTAAAATCTATTATTTATATGCTTACCAAAAACGTTAGAATTGATCAAGCAAAGAGAAAGATCACAGAAGTTTTATAACGTTTTCTAATCCCCAAAAGAGTAATATCAAGTTGTTTTTCAAGTGAATGTCATAAAACTTTTAGATACGACGTCTATCATAAGCATACTTACTGCTTTAGTCATTTGATCAGTGATTGATCCATAGTAATGTTCTTTCAGTGGAATTGCTTGTGACAATACCGTACCCAGCGGGGCGTGGACTTGATGACCCCCGGAAGAATATATGCTTTCAGGGGGCGAAGTTACCTGAAATTGAAAAGTGACACACGTACTAGTCGATGGAAAATTTTCAACCCATTTTTATTTTTATTATCAACTGTAAATAGTTTAAAACGAAAACGGTTTGCTTTAAACCAGGCCAGGTAATATAGTGATTGTTTTTATTTCTCTTTTTTCTCTTCAAAGCAAAACAGACAACAACTTGAACAGATAAAATTCTATTTTCAGACACAGCACCCTTACTCAATATAACTGCGCAGTTATTTAGTGTGATCTGTTGTTGACAATCTGGAGAAAGCTAAATTCATTTATTCGTTTCTGTTTCAAATTGTTGTCGCATAATACCTTAATGTCGTGAATTTCGGAAGCGTGTTTGTAGGTGTGTGTATATGAGCATGCTAGGTGTTTAGATTCGATTAGGGTAATGCGTTTATTCAAGTAAAAATTGTGAAAACTTTATCCACTCATATTTATTGATATTGTTTCTATTATATATAGAAGGGTACTTAAAAGTGGTCGGCAGATCAAAAATACTTTTAAAGTGTGTCTGCTTCGAGTATCTACTTAAAATAGCACTTGAAGTAATAAAAGTGCCAGATTACTAATAAAGCCATTAATTCTTTAGGAACTACTTTGATTACATTCAGATACGAAACTGAGAAGATATGAATTTTTCGAGAAAAATATCTTAGTAAGGCGATATGCTTTCCTTAAAAGGGAAAACAGAGTCTTGCTGAACTGTGACATTCTCTGTAAGCGAGCGGTAGCGCACGGCAGATCAAAAGATAGTTTCTCCCACAAAGGGGGGCGCAGGTTTGCTTCCTACCAGAAAGCACATTTTCTTTCTCCAGGATTTCTCCCAAAATATGGCATCTTTTTCAAATTTCGAGTATCTACTAATAACGTTGGAATATATATATATATATATATATATATATATATATATATATATATATATATATTAGCAGTATAGCCCGGCGTTGCTCGGGTGTAATGAAAGCTTTAAAACTAATCCATGTTCCTGGAGCTCAGACTATTTGGACGTTGGCACGAAAGACTAAAAACCAATAGTTGTTTCCAGTTAAAGCGAAACCGTAGACTGAAAGAAAAACCCGAAGCAAAAACTAAAATAAAAGGGCTGAAAAAATAGACATACAGGCAGATAAACAGACACACACACAAACATCTTGCCTTTTATATATATATATATATATATATATATATATAACATCGATTTTCTGCACTATTGTAAGAACTGCAACCTTGAAACTTCTGAATATCGTTTCATATGTCTTTGTCTATGAGTGTATCAAATTTGATTAAAATCGGACCATTCCTTCTATAATCCGATTTTTTCGATTATCGATGTTCGATATTTATCGGGGATACCTCGACACAAAATCTAGCTAAGAACACTCGCAGACACTTATAGTACAACTGTGTAAATTCTCAAGAAAATCGGTTCAGCCGTTTCGGAGTCTATAGGTAACGGATATACACACACACACAGACACACACACACACAGACAAAGTTCTATTTATAAATAAGTTTATATATATATATATATATATATATATATATATATATATATAGTGGGGAGGAAATCTGGTAAGATATTTTTAGTATCGTATGCGTTCATTGTAGGTTGACTCTTCCCTCGATGCATTTCAGTAAGAAATCTTTTCGATTTTAAAATGAATTTAAGGGACACTCGCTTTCATATGACAGTGTCTGAAAGCACGCCCGTTCAATACTACCTTCATTACATGATTTGAAAGGAGCAACTGCATTAGATCAAATAAACGTGCAGTTATACCAAAGCCTTGATACTTGCGTAGAAGTCCAGCATACCAGACTCTGTTGAATGCTTAGGAGATATCTAGGGCAACAGCTCGAGCTTCGCCATTCTTATCGAGAGCCTTATATATATATATATATATATATATATATATATTCTGTGATGGTCGTTAGCATATCAGCAGTAGACCTGGTGAAGCGGAAACCATACTGTTTATTGAAGAAGATACTGTAGGTTGAGAGATGTTGAATCACTGCAGCATTGATAATAGACTCAAATACTTTGCCAAGAATAGGTAGGAGGCTGATAGATCGATAATTAGAGGGGTTTGAGGGTTCTCCAGAGTTCTTAAATACATGAACCACGGAGGAGGACTTCCAGCAGGCAAGGAAGCAGGAAGCAGAGAGCCAGTAGTTGTAGAGTTTAGAGAGGATAGAAGAGAGTTCAGGTGCATATTTCTTCGGACAGTGACTGGGATTCCATCACCTCCGCTAGCCTTATGGGGGTCAAGTTTGGAAAATATGTTAGAGACCAGCGAGGGAGTAATGTGAACGTCACTCAGTTGAGCCTCAGTTCTAGGTTACCCCAGATGAATCAAATGTTGTATTGTTAGAGAATCTGTGAGCAAAGTACTCGGTTTTGTCTGTTGAAGATGTGAGGATCTCAAATTTATTGATTAAAGGAGGGATTGAGGGCTTCCTGTAGTTTAACACTTTTTTTCAGAGCCATCAGGAGTCTTTCGAGCCGAACTTGCGAAACGATATATGTTGCTTCAATCTGTCAGCAAACAACAGATTAGCATCATTTAGAATCCTCTTGCACTCATTGCAAAAAGGCGCCTATTATGGTTAGACGAGTGACTCCGATAAAACCGGGAAAAGTGATTTCTGTGAGCAATAGCGGCCGAACAAGCAGGGGAGAACCAAGCGATTTAAGTCGTAATTTCCCGGTTAAGATGAAAGCGTTGATGCTAGCTTTAACCTATTAGGAGACCTCGGATGCACAGTTTTCAGCAGGAAGACTAAACTTTTTGTTCCAAGGGACGTCACATAGAAAATCGCGAAGTAGAAGGAGATACTAATGAAAACCACAACATGATCAGAGTTGCCAAGATGGCAAAGCTGCATGACATGGCAAGTGTCAGGGAGAGAAGTGAAACAGAGATTTATCAGTTATTCAGTTCTACAAGGGTGGATTTCTCCATGCATTTCTCTAATAGAGAAATGCATGGAGAAATCCTTGCGTAAGGGATTGAGTGATTGAAAAGTTCATAGTATGGACCCCAGCAAGATCTGTGATAGTTTTCTAGGCACTTGGCATGGTGGACATTAGAATCTCCAAACACAAATATATGAGCGAACGGATGCAAGGAAATGGCCTTATCTATATTGTTCGAGATTCTGTCAAGTATGGAACAGTCAGGAGATGAAGGGGAGCGGTAGAGAGAGAAAAGATAGCTAACCGAGATTAGTAGAGAGAGACGGGACAAATGTAGGAATGATCTGTAGCTTCCAGAGAAATCATCCCAGCTAGAGGCAGGTGTTCGCTGGCATAAACGCCAATTCCATGCATATGGACAGTGGAGTACTTTCTAAAGAGGGGAAGGTAACCAGGGATATAGAAATCAGAGAAAGAAATAGAAGGGTTGAGGTTAGTTTCACAGAGAGCTAAGATGTCTGATGATATTGGCCGATATATATATATGTGTGTGTATGTGTGTGTGTGTGTGTGTGTGTGTGTGTGTGTGTGTGTGTGTGTGTGTGTGTGATGAGAGAGAGTGGGGAGGGGGCAGCAGGCAGGTTGAATGCTTGATCTCAGTGAGTCAAAATCGACAAGCTTTTAAGAGACCTGAAAGAACTTGATGAAAACATGTTTCATTTCACTTCTGATTATTTAAAAAGTGTTTTTGAAATCGTCTGTTTTATTCTCTGCTACGTTCTGGTGCAGTGGATGTCGGCTCGGAACGAAAAATCGGGGAGCCGAGTTCAAATTCCAGTTGAATTTCTTGTATTCACTTATCTGCAAATACCATTGGGAAAAGTATTAATCCGTCTCTTCCCTCCAGTTATGGGTTAAATAACAGACAGATTAGGTTCTATAGCTTTGGCTATCGCAGAAAATAATGGCAACCTACTGCGGGATAATCTTCTGCCCAGTCAATCATGTCTCTTTCGAAACATGATCACCCAAGTGTGTATCACGTATTGCACTTAACTGACTGACGTACGTGTCTAAAATGCGGAACATGTAAATTTGTATAACTTTGAACTGTTGTTTACCTGCTATAAATTTTTGGTGTTTTTACCAGGATCCCCATTTTGCATAAACGGTCTGTTGACATAGATTAAGCCTTTCTTAACTTCTATAGCTGTAATGGTAGAGAAAACTAACATACCAATAATTGCATCCTAGCGAAATCCCTGAGTTTAAAATTTAGCTGAGCATAGTCAAGTACAAATTCCCTAATGTTTTGAACCCAGTAAGAACCGAGCACCCAGTAGTTGTTTAGGCTTGTGAGACTTCCTGGGTAACTATTACACTCTTACACGATGTCACAGATTGAGAAATAGTAGTACTATCAAGGTTATTGCAAAAAAGGCTACTCTGCTATATCACTGTCTGTGACAGCACAATAACAAGGCGAATGATCTTGTTCCAGTTTACAAATTTGAATATCAGGTGAAAACTTACCGTTGACAGAATTTGAAGAGCTCTTTGTTTACTGCTTTCGTACGGAAACACGCTGAGGATATATTCACGGCCCAAATTAGTTTGGTTATCTAACAAATACCTATGTGTCAGAAATAAGAATAAATGATATAATTTTGGGGTACCGTATTTAATGGCATATAAGCACTCACAATTTATAATTAACATTGATAGTACTACACGATTTGAAAAAAAAGACTGTTTTACTCTAGTATTAGTGGCAACAAACATGCAGACATAGATTCATACATTTAAAGAGATTGAGATTGACAATCAGAGATTGAAACATTGATTTATAACTCATTCTGTGTTACCTCGACAAAATGTCTATATAAATCATTGTAAACCATTAAATGCAGATGTCTTGTATATATATATATATATATATATATATATATATATATATATATGAACTTGTTACGTAAAGTCAAATTTTGAAAGCTGTAAGTCTGGTCGACAATTCTTTTTCTTTTTCTTTTTTTTTTCAATTATACTAAAACCGAAGTTGCTTGTTTTAAATGTATGTCTGAACGAAATTTTCATAAACAAAAAGATAGCAACCAGTATTCTTTTAAGTAAAGGTTTTACAGGATTAATATGAAAGATCATAATTGAAGGTTGGTGCTAAATTTTTTGTCTCAGTTTAGACGAAATGTGCTCATGTATATTCGAAAGTGACATTCAATGTCTGTATGTATAATTGCAATCAAATTTGCTAAAATTGAATGTACTATATCTTCTTTTTCTTCTTCTTCTTCTTCTTTTTCTTCTTCTTCTTCTTTTTCTTTTTCTTCTTCTTCTTCTTTTTCTTTTTCTTTTTCTTCTTCTTCTTCTTCTTCTTCTTCTTCTTCTTCTTCTTCTTCTTCTTCTTCTTCTTCTTCTTCTTCTTCTTTTCTTTTTCTTTTTCTTTTCTTCTTCTTCTTCTTCTTCTTCTTCTTCTTCTTCTTCTTCTTCTTCTTCTTCTTCTTCTTCTTCTTCTTCTTCTTCTTCTTTTTCTTCTTCTTTTTCTTCTTCTTCTTCTTTTCTTCTTCTTCTTCTTCTTCATTCTTCTTCTTTTTCTTCTTCTTCTTCTTCTTCTTCTTCTTCTTCTTCTTCTTCTTCTTCTTCTTCTTCTTCTTCTTCTTCTTTTCTTCTTTTTCTTCTTCTTCTTCTTTTTCTTCTTCTTCTTCTTCATTCTCTTCTTCTTTTTCTTCTTCTTCTTCTTCTTTTTCTTCTTTTTCTTCTTCTTCTTCTTTTTCTTCTTCTTCTTCTTCTTCTTCTTCTTCTTCTTCTTCTTCTTCTTCTTTTTCTTTTTCTTCTTCTTCTTCTTCTTCTTCTTCTTCTTTTCTTTTTCTTTTCTTCTTCTTCTTCTTCTTCTTTTTCTTTTTCTTCTTCTTCTTCTTCTTTTTCTTCTTCTTCTTCTTCTTCTTCTTCTTCTTCTTTTTCTTTTCTTCTTCTTCTTCTTCTTCTTCTTCTTCTTCTTCTTTTTCTTCTTCTTCTTCTTCTTCTTCTTCTTCTTCTTCTTCTTCTTTTTCTTCTTCTTCTTCTTGTGTTGTTTCTCTTTAGGACGTAGGCGATAATTGCCTTTCACATCTCTCTATCCCTTGTAGCTCTTAACAGCCTTTTCCTTTGCTACTCCTCCCAAAACCCTGCTCGGACATCCATCTTCTCAAGCCTATTAAGTATGTCACGCATTGCTTTCCCCTGTCTCTCTTTCACTCTATGTGTTCTGCGAGTATCAGATTCCCCAAGCCCTCCTTCCCCATTACATGTCCCAGAAACGTCAGTTACATTGTACTGATGTTAAGTATAAGTTTCCTCTTTGTTTCCATCCTCTACAAAACCTCTTCATTGATCACGTGTCCGGTCTATGGCATCCTCAGCATCCTTCACATTTCGGTTACTTTCAGGCTTTCCTTCATCTTTGATGAGATTGCTCAACCATATCCGCTGCCATATTGAAGGACAAAAATTACATACTTTCTTCATTGTTTCCAACGAAATCTTCCTATTTCTCAATACCCTATTTAACCTTTGGAATGCATCCTTGGCCATGCCAATACGTCTTCAGATCTCAGTGTCGTACTTTCTGTCCTCTCTTAGAACATTTCCCAGGTATTTAAATTTCTACACCGGGTCGATTTCTGTATCCCCAGCTTGTAGTTGGCATTTTGGGCCCCTCTTTTTACTAATGACCATGCATTCAGTTTTCTTGTAGTTTATGTTTAGTCCTTTCATTTTGCTTTCTTTAACTATCTTCTGTTGGAAGTCTTGTGGTTTCATTTCCACCTCTGCTATCACCACTGTATTATCTACAATCTAAACAATATATTATCATATACTGTTTAGATTGTGGCCGCCAATGACGAGTCCTTGGGGAGAGCTTCAAGTTTTCTCAAAAAGTCTCGCTGTATAAATCTGGTGAGAAGACACATCATTGTTTTACACCCCTTTCTATTTTTGTATATCTGCTGAACTCATTCCCTCCCCGTATGTTGGCGGTTTACTGCCAGTAAAGGTTCGCGGTTATTCTGATGTCTTTCCAGAATATATCAAAGTTGCCGAGTATCTCTATCAAGTCTTTGTAGCATACTTTGTCTAACGTCTGTGCGTAGTCTATGAAACGCGGGTACACGTTCATCTGTATTTGTATTACCCTTTCTGATAACATTCTGAGCATAAATATTGCGTTCCTTGTTCCAGTGTCCTTGAGGAAACTGCACTGTTCTTGTTTTCTCTCCGTCCTGATTCTTCTGCGGGCTCTATTCACAAGAATTCGAATGATGAGTTTTGTTATGTGACTCATTAAGCTGAGTATCCGGTGGAGTTCACACTCCTTTGTGCCTTCTTAGGCAGTGCTATGAAAATCGATCTGCTTAGGTCTTCCGGTATATTGCTACTGTTGTAGATTTCATTTATTATTTCTGTAATTTTGTCTACGCTGAATTTGTCAACGGTTGTCAGCATCTCTATTGCAATACTTTCTGGTCCTGCTGCTTTGTTTCTATTCTCCTTGGCTAGAGCGGCTTCCGTATTTCTGCCCTGTCGTTATTTCTGTGTATTGCCGGTTGCTCTCTATTGTCGTGGAAAAGTTCTCCGATATATTCGTCTCATTGCTGAGGTATTTTCGTCCTTCCTAATATAAGCGTCTCATCCTTAGATTTTATACATCCTGTTGATGAGCATGTATTTTATCCTGTTAGTTCTCATATTTCTATGAATGTCTTTTGTCGTTGATCCATTCCTCTTCAGCCTGTGTGCATTTGCTCCTTATTTCTTTGCGTAGTTTCCAGCAATTCGTTCTCTGTCTTGGCATTGTTTTTACTCTCTTTTGCGTCATGTCAAGAATCTCATCTGTAACCCACTCATTTTTTACGTCTGTTTTCCTTTGGGATGATATCATTACTGATGCCAGTAACACTTCTTTTAGGCCACTATAGTTTCCGTTTCTGATTTTTCCCTCGAGTTTCTTTATCACACGTTTATATGTCCTTATTATACATATTCTTATATTTTCTTATGGTTTAAGTCGTTCACTAGTCTGTTGTATTGCAGTCTGGGTGATGCACTAAGCTTCCGTAGTCATGCTTAGTCATTCGCTGTGAACCATTAGACCCATTTTTATTCGTGGTCATTACAGTTTCCTAATTTGAAGTTTGCTCCTTGCTTACTTTCGCATTTATGTATCCCCAATTCTAATTAAGGTTTCCCATGATAATTCTAATTTCTTGTGATTTACATTGAGCCTTGGCTTTGTCCAGTATAAAGTAGAAAAGTTTATTTCCTCTTCAATACTTTGCATTTGTTGTGGATTCCGAGAAACCACACAAAAAAATAACAAAAACAGATATGGAGATAGAAAATGTAAGTAATATTGAACAAGATATACAAACTGGAACACGGGTTAGTCAATTCAGGAATACTATTAGTAGAAATCATTATATACAGTCGTATTTTTAACTTTTTGGTTTTTCTCTGAAATTTCACATTTACGATAATTTCACCTTCCAATTTAATCCTTTTTCCTGTTATCGATTAATCAATTTTTTGTGTGTGTAGCATGGTCGGCCTGTTCAGGTTTCGCCATGTTTGTAGATTGATTATTGTTAAGTCTGACCCCGAATCCAATTGTAATTTGACCTTCTTATTCAATATTTCAAATTCTACATATTTCCTCGTGTTTTCATTCTTTTCATATTCCCTTCTAGTAGATCTTACCCTATTAGGTTGGTCTTTGTTTCTGCATACAGCTGCCTTGTGTCCTATCTTTCTACACTATCGGTAATTTTTGTATTTGAAACGACAAACTTTAACCCAATGCAATTCACCACATCTGTAACATGCAGAAAGGGAAGGCTTGTATTTTATTTGGTTTCTATTATTAGTTGTTTTGTATCTTTTTCCTTTGTCGTTAGAATCTTGTTTTGCTTTTGGGGAGGGTGAAAACAGTAAATTTCTTTTTACCTTGCGAATATGCGCAACTCCTGATTCTTCGATATCTTTACTGTCTTTCTTTATACTAAGGCATTTTTGGCAATCTTCTGACAGTTTTTGTAGTCCTTGAACAAATATGAGGCATTTAAAGTTGTCTGGAGTTAACTCCGCAAATTTAAAGTTGTCACAATATTTGTTGACGATGGCTGCGAATGCTTAAAAGATATTTCAATTCCTCCCTCAAAGCGAAAATAAAATAAAAACAAATATAAATTAATACTCACATACAAAATGGTAATTGTATGCAAAATTTGGCACATATTTCGTTTTTTTAATGAATTTGATCAAAAATGTTACTTCTGCCCTTTTTTAACAACGCCGATGTAACGGGGGCGGATAGATTACCATAGGGGAGTAGGCGTTCTTCGAGCAGGCCGAAAACTATTTTAACTCATCTTAGAAAGGGGAAGGAAGGAGTGGAGCTTAACATGGCTGGCCCCATAATTTTTTTTTTAATTTGTTCCTACTTCAATAATATGGAACATCTCAATGACATGCGCGTTTGCAGAGTCTCAATCAATTTCAGGAAAAAGACACGCAAGAAATTATTCGATGATATAGAAAAAGCGAGAGGTAAAAAAATCATAAATTAATACTCACATCCAAAATGGAATATGCATGCAAAATTCGGCACACATTCCGTTCTTTTCGTTAATTTGACCAAAAAAGTTAATTCTGCCCTTTTTATAAACATCCACGTGACTGAGTGGAAAATTACACTTGAGGGAGGATCTGTTCTTTGAGCAGGTCAAGAACTATTTTTTAACACATCCTAGAAAGCTTACATACTCGTGTATAATACAAGGTTTTATTGTCAGTTTTTACTAAAAAAAAATAGTACACAATTTTTTGTTAAGGTTAAATATCATGAATTTTTGGTGACTGTAGCCTACCTGGTAACTCTACATTCTCACGGTACCTTAGGCTAACCTTAAAACTACAGGTTAGTCAAGCAAAAACGAAAACAAAACTATGGTATCTAAATTTTCGTCTCAGACATTTTACAATAAGTGGTTTTGATGTAGCTTTGTCCAAAAAAAAAATGATGAAGACCATTTATTTACTATAAAATATGTCCAGGATGGTGGCAACATTTGATTACGGTAGGCCTACTAGCATTTCTCAGAAGCTGGGGTCGCAGTATACACGAGCTAAGTGAGAAAATAAGTTTTTTTCACAAAAATATTCAGAGGTTTATGCATTAAATTGGCTTATACACGAGTATATATGGTACGTGTAGCTGTGACCACACGTGTATATATATAAAATAGGAAACATAATCGTCGTGGTGCAGTGGATATCGGCTCGGAACGAAAAATCGGGAATCCGAGTTCAAATTCCAGTCGTATTCCTTGCATTCACTTTCGCGCAAACACCCTTGGGAAAGGTATTAATCCCTTTCTTCCCTCCAGTTATGGGTTAACTAACAGGGCAGATTGGGTTCTATAGCTTTGGTCGGCAACCAGTCTACCGCAGATAGCAATGGCAACCTACTGCGGGATAATCTTCTGCCCAGTCAGTCATGTCTCTTTCGAAACATGATCACCCAAGCGTGTATCACGTATGGCACTTAACTGACTGAATCTCGGATGTGCGTTTCGGTACAATGGATAAGAGCTCGGAACGAGAAATCGAAGAACCGAATTCGAATTCCAGTAAAATTCGTTGTATTCCCTGACGCGCAAATATACTTGGAAAAGGTATTATCCCATTTCTTCTCCCTCCAGCTATGTGTTGTATATTCTGTAGCCTTGGTTGGCTACCGCAAAAAGAAATAGCAACCTACTGCGGGAAAATCTTCTGCCTAGTCAGGCATGGATCGAAAGAGACATGATCGCCTAAGCGTATCACATATGGCACTTAACTGACTGAATCCCGAAAAAGTTTGAAGAATATGACAAACAGAAACCACTTCATTGAAATTAGATTTAATGACGTGTTTCGCATTTTCTAGACTTCATCAGATCAAAAAACGAAAGAAATTGTTTCTGCCAAACTGGTGTTTCTCAAGAAAAGAATGAAATTGAGTGGGGGTTTTTTTTTGTTTTTGTTTTTTTTTGTTTTTTTGGAAATTGTTAATATTTATCCTGTATATTTTCTTTACAATTTTCTAGTTTTGAAATATATTTATATATTCTCCCAGCTTTTCTACACTCAATTTTAGATAAATCCTCATCCTATTTTAGAATGGCTTGAACACAAAAGATCCACATAAACTTTTCCAGAAATGAATTTAAAGACAATATCCAATTTCCAAAATGTATATGTATGTGCGCGTGCGGTCGAGTAATTAGAATGTTAGCATCCCGGCCCATCTCGAATCTCACCGTGATCAATTTCTTGATATATTTGATAATATAATCCAGGGAAGACGACTCCAGATTTGAGAAGGTTTATAGTTGCATCACATTGAAACATTGGTTCCCGTATGATTACCCAACTTAAGCAACAGTGGGCCTGGTCAGTACCTAAAGGAGTGACCGCTTGAAATTTCTAGGGACCGTAAGCTTGGATATGCGGGTGGTGTAATGAATAATGGTTCGGAATTTTTAATCGGAGACCCGAGTTCTGATTCCTGTTGGGTTCGTTATATTCACTTATGGGAAAGGTATTAATCCACCTCTTCTTCCTCCAGATATCTGTTAATTGGTAGGACTTATATGCCTAAATCATTATTATCTTCAAACAATTTTTACAATCTAAAAATATTTTCCGGCCTTAAATAATTTGCAATGTGTTGATAAGCCGTAAAAAATAAATCAATTAATCCAAAATTGGGAAGTTTCTAACAATTATATCACGGGTTGGCTGTAACATTGTGGGTATAATAGAATAGACAAAAATTTTGGAAAGCTGTCTTTAAGATGGTTTAGAAAAGATTTAATTTATTGACTCAAGAAATCTGATCCTCAATGAAGTGAGACTTTTACATAAGTTGGGGAAGCAACAGTTACAGCAAACTGACCAACCATTACAGTAAATGAGAATCCGCGTCTTCTCTCCCAGCTATGGTTTAATTAGTAAGACTTATATCCCTAAACCATTATTATCAAGAAAGATTTCTTATAATCTAAAAGTAT
Organism: Ascarosepion bandense; assembly: GCA_037127315.1. Classification (NCBI taxonomy): domain Eukaryota; kingdom Metazoa; phylum Mollusca; class Cephalopoda; order Sepiida; family Sepiidae; genus Ascarosepion; species Ascarosepion bandense. Next base: position 104,291 of record JBBBDQ010000135.1, read on the forward strand.
TATCTGTCTTTAAATAACCTGCAGTGTGTTGTTAAGTCGTAGAAAATGAATCTATCAATTCATAGTTGTATTAAAAATTATATTACTGGTTGGCTGTAGCCTTGTGGGTGTAATTGGATAGATGAAAATGTTCGAAAGCCGTCGATGGATATACTAGAACAAAAGTCACACATGGTGACAAGGCCTGGTGTATATACTCACTGATGGTCGTGAGCATATCAGCAGTAGACCTGGTGAAGCGGAAGCCATACTGTTTGTCAGAGAAGAATCTGTGGGCTGTGAGATGTTGTACCACATCGGCGTTGATGATGGCTTCGAACACTTTGCCAAAGATTGGTAGGAGGCTGATAGAGCGATAATTAGCGGAGTCAGAGGGTTTTCCAAGATTTTTATACATAGGAACCACGGAAGAGGATTTCCAGCAGGCAGGAAAGCAGCTATCTATCTATCTATCTATCTATCTATCTATCTATCTATCGAGAGAGAGAGAGAGAGAGAGAGAGAGAGAGAGAGAGAGATGGATTGAAATGTTAACATGAGTATTGCAGATTTTAAAAGTATGAAGAATATTGTAGATTTTACAAGCGCAAAAATATACTGACCACCAAGAAAGAAGAAGCAAATTTTATTGCAGAAATCTCTGAAGTGGTTGCTAGCTTTGGAAATTAAATGCTGGATATTTTTTTATTGGGGTTCGTAGACAGTTTACACATACTAAAGTGAAATAAATCAATATTTTAATCATGAAAGTTCTTCCTCGAGGTGCTACGATCATTCGCATTATATTATGTATAGAAAAGATATTTTGTAATATGTAATGCCTTCCCAATGCAGGCTGATACATTACGAGAGAACTTTTAAGAGTTATAGTAAATCTCAGAGCAGTGCAAATTCTGGTAAACGAGTCAGTAGACGTTGCATATCAACGCCATTATGAAATACAAGATCCAAATCATCTGCATACAAATCTCGTATAAGATTAACTGATACCATCGAATTGACTAACATTCTCCTGATATTAAATAGATTTTCAGGTGCGATAGTAAGTCTGTATATCTCTTTTCTTTTCTTTTTTGTGCACTTTTGTCATAATGTTCAATAGAGACTTCACCATACAGCGCAATTTTAGTATATAGGGGTATTGTATACATAGTGTGGCTGGCTAGCTCATCCAGGCATCTGCTCAGGAACATTTGTTCTACTTCAGAACTCACAGAAACCACATAGTTCAACAATGCTGAGAGAACCTTAGTTACAGTTTCAGAGAGCGAGCGAGAGAGAGAGAGAGAGAATAAATAAAATAATAATCTGGTGTGATCAATAATTTGAACAATACAAAAACGGCGAAGCCCGAACTGTTGCCCTTGACATCTCCAAAGCATTTAACAGAGCCTGGCATGCTGGCCTTCTATGCAAGCTGCAGGGCTGTGGTATAACTGGACAATTGTTTGACCTAATCCAGTCCTTCCTTTCAAACCGTACAATGAGGGTAATATTGAAAGGACAAGCCTCCCAATACTATCACATGAATGCGGGTGTCCCTCAAGACTCTATTCTAGGTCCTACGCTTTTCCTATCTATATTAACGATCTCCCGGATGTAATAAGATCCCTGGCGACACTACGGTTTACTCTCGTCTCGATCAAAAATCTACCGAAGCTGAAAAGGTAAACCTCGCTGCCGAGCTTGAAAAGGACCTCCAATCCGTGGTGGACTGGGGTAAGAAATGGCTCGTAAATTTTAATGCTTCCAAAACGAAGCTGCTATCTAATAACCACCACAGACAATCGTTCCTCTCGTCCATTAACATGGATCAGGCTTCTCTCCTTGAATTTAAAACACTGCGTCTCCTCGGATTAACTCTCACGTCAGACCTCAAGTGGAATAACTATTTAGAATCCATAGCTAAATCCGCTGCTAAGAAAGTCGGTTCTCTGTGTAGGGCCAGGAAGTTTTTCCCGTCCGAAACAATCCTGCACATATACAAGCCTACCATCCGCCCGTGCATTGAGTATTGCTGCCATATCTGGTCGGGTGCTCCTGCTATTCATTTAGGTGTCCTCGACCGAATCCAACGGAGAATCTGAAATGTGATCGATCTCGACTTGGCAGCTAAGATACAGTCGCTTTCTCACCGACGCAGTGTAGCTTCCCTATGTCTCTTCTACAAATACTTTCACGGCTTCTCCTCCGATGAACATAGCTCACTGGTACCCCCTATATATAAATTTCCTCGAGCCACAAGATTAGCAACTAGGTTCCACTCTTTTATTGTGAAACCAATAATTGTAAACGCAAATTCTACTCTAACAGCTTCTTTTCTCGCGCTTCCCGCCTGTGGAATTCTCTTCCGCATATTTACTTTCCCGACAGTTACAATCTCCAAGAATTTAAATGTAAAGTCAACAGTCATTTCTTGTTTCACTAACTTACATCTCTCTCTCTCTCTCTCTCTCTCTCTCTCTCTCTCATGCTTTTTTCTTCGTCCACCCCACTCTCATCAGTATCCTCTTCCTTCTCCTATTCTCTTCCTGACACCCCCTGCAACCTCTCACTCCTCATAACATTCCTCCTATGTAACCCCCTGCACAACAGTGACAGTAAAATGCCTTGCTTGGGGCGACACAATTATAAAAAGAAAGGATAGATAGATAGATAGATAGATAGATAGATAGATAGATATGAACAGTGGGGACATAGAAATCAATACTACATAGTGACTGAATCCCGAATCAATACTACATGGTTTCCTGCTTTAACCAGTCTTCAAACCATTTTATAACCTGATAGTCGCTTAAGACATAAAACGGCATGTCACCATGTAGTAATGATTTCTCCGCTTGCACTATATATATATATATATATATATACTAGACTTTCTTTTTGTTTTTCAAGCTGCAGTAGAAAATGTTTTGATAAAAAATTCTACGAATATTTGCACTAATTTAATGTACTTGTGTGTGCGTGATTATTAACTCTGTATGTGTGTTTATGTGTAGGAAAACAGAACGAAATTAAATAAACATTTCATTTTAATTTTCCTTCTATTTAAGTCACACCAATGAACTGGCATGATAATAGAGAACAGTCTTAGCAAAGATGAAGTATTGAATGTAATAATAAAGGGAAGATACATTTCCAGTAATTTAATGGTAAATCTAAGTCAATTTTTACGCCTGACAAAAAATTCACAATCAAAAATATAAGGAAAGTTTCAACAATGAGTAAAAAAAAAACATTTATCACAAAGGTTCAAACAATTCGAATGATACTTTAAACAATCGTTTCGTACCACATAGACCGATTCACCGATGCCGTTAATGCCGTCTTATAAAATTTTATTGTTTAAACTATTTTATTCAAGATCTGAACTTGAAGTCAAATAAGTTCAGTGTTTAACTTTTTGTACAATGGTTCTTACAAAGGTAACAATAAGTTTAACAATATATATCTGTGTGTCTGTATGTATACGTATATATATATATATATATATATATATATATATATATATATATATATATATGCATATATCTTTATATATATATATATATATATATATATATATATATGCATATGCATATTAGTTAAATCCGGATACCTAAACAATACTTAATTTATGCCGACTCACGAAGCAAACATAAATATTTAATGTGACATCAAATGCACTAATTAAAATAAACATACAAATGAATATCAATAAAATAAATATGACAAATTTTAAAGTAATAAAAGAGATAAATAAGAGAAAATATAAATACAACTAAATCTATCATTTAATTATTAGAACGCAAAAACATTTATGTTTCTGCATATATGTACGTGCATGTATGAGTATACACATATGTTTGTAGGCGTGTGTGTATATATGAATGCGTATACACGCATATGGGCGTCTGTGTGCGTATGTACAAGCATTTATCATTCAAACATTAAAAACTAGGACTTTTCTACGAACAATAACAATCAGTCAACGCATGAAAAATTCTGGAGAAAAAAAAAGGAAGAGAATAATAAATGAAGAAAAAAAATTTAAAAAATAGCTGAAAAGCGATGAAAAATGACTATGACAGCCAACAATTGTTAAAACAGGCAATACGCGCCTCAGCGTAAACCCACATAAATTAACACTTCATAACAATATTAAAGGTACAAATTTGAAAGCATTACAGTAAATTGCTAAAAGCTCCTGAACAGTGGAGAAAAATCCACCTACGAAACTCTGGAATCGGGATGCTGAAGTTAGTGACATCCTTTATATATATATATATATATATATATATATATATATATATATATATATATATTAAAAAAAGGATTAATTCAAAGATGTTGAATGGCCATTTCGATATGAAGATCCCCACGGGGGATAACACATCACCTCAGCAACAGAAAAATCCTTTCAGAAACTGGAGAAAAATTAGTCTACTTTTCCTTTTTAAATAGATTACAAAGAAATTTTAAAAAAAAAGAAAAAGAAAATAAAGAAAAAGAAAAAGAAAAAGATAAAATAAAATAAAATAAAATAAAATAAAATAAACAAGAAAAGAAAAAATTGACATCGTCTGGGTTCGCAAAAAAAAAGAAAGAGAATTGTAACTAAAAATTAACAGACAGCCGTGTTAAATCGACGTAAGTTTAAGCAACACGGAAAAAAGGTGGTAAGAGAGATAAAAGAAGGAAGGGGGGGAAAGAAAAGAAAAGAAAGAAAAAATTTTTTTTAAATATTACAGACGCTGGACAAATTCAAAAACCTAACTTCCCAAAAACGTTGAAGTATTAGAAAAAGGCCGTTACTTAAAAAGGCATAATTATTTATAAAAGGGAATAAAAAGATATAGGATTTAAAATAAAATTATTTTTAAAAAAATTTGGTCATTTGAATTAAACTAAATAAAGACAATACTAGGTAAAAAAAAAAAAAAAATTCATTTACAATTATACATACCTATAGAAGTACACACATACATACATACATATACACACACAATTCTACGATTAAGAATACATATATACATACACATACACACACATACATTCAATTTCATACGCACTTATATACATATACATGCGCATACACACATATATACATGTGTGTACACACCTATATACAAAAAATTCATATACACAATATACATGTGTACACATACATGCACACATATATATACACACACACATATATATACATATTCCATATGCACTCACACACATACATATAAAAATATAAAAAATTAATGAATATTATGAAAAGGAGCATTTAAATAGCTAAAGAAATTTTTTCAAAAATTACATATAGCCCACATACATAAATACATATATACATATATATACATATATATACAAATATGCACATCCACACACAAACATACACATATACATAAAAAAAAATAATAAAAATTAAAATTAAAAATTAAAAATTAAAAAATTTAAAAATTACAAAAATTAAAATTTAAAAAATTAAAAAAATTATAGAAAAATTTAAAATTTAAATTTAAAATTAAAAGTTAAATTTTAAAATCCGCCCTATGGCGGCACTTATTGATAAATTCCCTCCTAAGGTTCAAAAGTAAGTCCTGATGAGGATACTTCAAAATAAGAATCTTCTCCAATAAACATAGACGACACCTATCACGAAAATTTTTAGGAGTACAAGCTGAGCCTATTAATTTTCAGCTGATATATATATATAAAGAGAGAGAGAGAGAAAAGGAGAAAGAGAGAGAGAGAGATGTGCGAAGGACCGTAATGGCTACGATCACGAAAAGAGGAATCAGTCATATGAGTTCAAATTTCGGTTGAAGCTTCTCATTTAAAAAGGACATGAACCCATATATGTGCATTTTGTCAGGTTGCTAGCTATTTTGACAAAATATCTCGTTGCAATCATGCCACGATCATGAACAGAAAAGTGATTAGAATAATAAGGCCTCGGGCAAATTACTTTCCGATAACTAGTTATCAATCTACGTACTAGTTACGTTCTATTTAAAAAAACAAAAAAAACAAAGCTTTTTACACCCATTGTCAACCTTGACAGGGAGCAGTCAGACTAGGTGAAACATAAGTTGAGGCTGAGTAATTGTATATTTCCCATTGCCGGTTACCAAGATAAAAATCAGCGCACCATCGTCTTTATAAGCCTTATTTCATATTATCTGGCATTTTGTCATCTAAGTCTTAGTCTTAGTAAATATGAATAACTATTTTGAAGACAGTTCCTCTTTACTTGGATAATGGCACAAATACAATCTTTCTAATCCATTTGACTTTGCACCAAACTAAACTAAGCTTAATAGATATATATAGTACCATATAGGTCCACTAATATGCTTGTTTGGAGAAAGTCTAAAGATCTAACGGCTATCGACAAACTGAATTCATATCTTGGCCAAAGTTGTTTGCCTTTACTTCAAACTACAACCTTGCAAATAGTTTTTTTTTTCTTTAAACTATCGGTAAATATACAAACAGTCTGCGCTCTGTAGCATTGGTTGGCAACCAGACGAGATGATAACTCAATTTTATACCAAATGTGAAAACTCTGCAACTTTCTGAAAATTGCTCCAGTCAAAAAGCGAAAGAATGGATTAAAGGCGAGAGAATGGAATATATAACGACTTTATCATTTTAAGAAACATTTATGCGTAGGTTGCAATACAAACCTTATATGCTGCAACGTTACAAATATCAGAGAAAAACGAGAGAAAACACAAAAAGTGGTTGCTTCTACCTAATAATATAACATATGTTGTGTCCACTAAAATATCTAATACAATAGGCACATAAACACTAAAATACGCCTACGAAATATTTATAAACCAATAACACGCAATAAAGTGCTTACATCTTAAAACAGACCCGTTAAACTGTATAATACGAAACCATAGAATACAGATCAGAAAGTTTATTCTAATAGTCATTATAATTTAAGTAGATGCCACCAAAATATTGAGGGAATGTAGAACGTGGTATTTTGGGGCCAATTACGAATAAATAAAATAATTCTGTCGCCAATTTCTTGAAAAAAAGGTATAAAAATCATGAAGTCCACTCCGCCTTCATGTCCTCACGCGAAAGCAATGTTCAACTCAACACTGACCAAACTACAAAGAAACTGCCTCAAACTACGTTGCCACCGTCCACAGTAAGTCGTGTGATTATTCTCAGCGGCCGAATTACGAGCAGTCCCGCAACAATATTTTAATCTATTTTATCGAATTCCGATACTCTGAATTTTGTCGTTTTACAAAACACCCGTATATAACATTCTCATTAGTTCAAACCGGTCTGGTCAACTGCTATAGTTTACAAGAATCGCTTTTGGAGGATATACCAGCGTGATTGTTCCGATTACAACAGACGCCTGTTTGTGTCTGCTCGTGATAATTGTAACCGTATTCTCAAAGAATCTTTGTTTGCTGATAGAACTAGGCACGATATAGAGCCTCTAACAGATTTGGCTCTTGTGACTACTGCCAGCGTTGTTTTAGATTCGGTCAAGTTAACTCGGACATCCATGTAAAACGCCAAATATCACTGTCAAGTATCAAGGTTAGAAGGTCATTAGGGAGGCATTCTGTTTCATAATATTGTTGGTCAATACAGGCAACTAACTCATCTTGTTCCATGGCTAGTTTTCCAAAACAGTAGACCACTCGTGAGTTCTTCTTTTGTTCACCAGCAACGTCTTGCAAAGCGCATTCTGCATACGCGTAAGATTATAGAAATATCAGAGATAGGTCCATAGATTTGTGATTTAACGGGATGCTGTTTCCAGATGTTAACTATAGCTCTCATCATCCAAGTGTAGGTTTCATCAAGCTTAGATTGTAGGGTCTTAGTAAATGTCCAAGCAGTAGCACCATACATTAAAACCGTCTTTATAGTGTCGCGAAAAAAATCTCCGTCTGTGGTCTGGTAGATCAGATTTCCAGATTACATCCATTTCATTCAAGGTTGCCCAGGCTTTAGCTATGCGAATTTTCACATCTTTTTTTTCGGTAGAATTTATCTTGCGCCCTATGTATGTAAAAGATTTGACAGATTTTATTGATTCACCTGAAATAATTTGTATTGAGTCTTGCTGGTTAAAGCCTATGAATTCAGTTTTAGAGACATTTCTTCGACATCAAACAGGAGTTCTTCAGAGTGACACTCTTGCACCTTTTCTCTTTGTTATCGCTCTTGAGTGCGTATTGAGAACTTTCCTCGAGAAACCTCATCACCTAGGTTTTTTATTACCAAAATTCTCAAGTCGATATACTGCAAAATGTTAACAAATATTGACTATCCTGATGACCTCGTTATCACTGCAGACACTATTACCAATGCCAAAATACCCTTACATCATCTAGAAAGACGGATTTGTAATAGTGTTATAAGTTTTCTACTCCCACTCTTTACACAATATAAGGTGTTAAGATATTTAATCGTAAATTCTTGCCCGTAAATTCTCTTCAAATTTTACTCTTTATTCTGTACCATCTTAACTTTGCACTTGGAACTGAATCTCTATTGAATGATATATATATATATATATATATACAACTCCCACCATGTTTGTTAGAGATCCTCTTCTCTAGTTCCTATCATTAAGAACAGGCGAACCGTTTGATCCTTCTAAATATCGGGCTATTAGCTTTCTACCACATTTTGGGCAATGTACTAGAAATTCTAATCAACTCTAAATGGATTAAGCATCTCACAGTGCAAGGTCATCTTTCAGAGAAGCAATGTGGCTTTTGCTTGTCAAGGTCAAACGCTGATGTACTAACGATTATTTCTGATCGAAGCCTTAGATAATTGTGAAGCTCGTGCTTTGTATATCTCGTATTACTTTGTATATCTCGAAGAAATTTGATAGGGTTTAGCATATTAGTCTTCTTTACATGTTGATGGGTTCTATTATCTGGACAAATTTTTGAACTGATTCAGTCGTTCTTATCGACTCGCGAAATGAAAGTTGTCTTGAACGGCCACTCTCCTAGATCTTTTTGCATTAAATCTTATCCTTAATTGTACGTTGTTCCTAATTTTCATCAGTGAACTTCCTAATGGCATCAGTTCCCAAGTTGGTATCTATGCTAATGATAAAACTATTTTCCCCTGTCTTAATAGTAAGTCTGATCAGTTTGATAAAGTCAAATTTGCAGCTTATTTTAAAAATCAACTAAATTTTGTTGTTAGCTGAGACAAGGGATATCTTCTTAATTTTTAACGTCTCCGAATCGTAACTGTTCTCTATCAATCATCTGAGATAACGCTTTCTGCCTTCCATCCACATGCTAACCCTCAGTAGAGTGACTCGTTGCGACTTCTTGAGTTAGCGATTTCCGCTATTAAATGGAAAGATTTTATCGAATCAATTGCTAGGTCTGCTGCTAGGAACGTTGGTTCATTGTGTCGCGCTATACATTTTTTCACGGCTGAATCTATCTTATATAATCATTTTATATATTTACAAGTCTACCAAGCTTTTAATATTACTGCCACGCGGTTTATTGAACTTTTCATATGTTTATACTGTAAATTATTCGTTTCGTGAATAAAACCAATAATATATATAATTCGCGCACTACGCATTTTGTACATTAAAATGAACAATTTTTATAAATATTGATTACAGATAGTTCACTCACATTTCTTTCATTTTAATTTTAGTTTTTTGTTTTGTTGTTATTTGGGGGGGTTGTTTTTTGGGGTTTTTTTCTTTTTTTGGTTTTTTGCTACCCAGCCAAGTAATTCAAACAGCCATTTGTATACATCACGGATTTGGAATAAAGAATAATCTCACGTTTTAAAAAGTTGCGATGAAAAACAATGGAATTTAAGATGAAAGAAATATTAATCAAAAATAAATAATAGCTCTTCATCTAATAAAATATACTGCATTATACTACTAGTTTAAAAGACACTAATATGCTTTTCTATATAACTAAAGTGTTTGAATCAATTTCGAATTACAACAGAGTGCCAAAGTTTCTTGCTTTGGCAAAGGTGAGATTTTTAAAAAATCTTAAATTTTGAAAAGTTGCATTTAATAGTTAAAGGATTTCGCTTTGAATTAATAATGGCTGTAAATATTACATTTGTAAATAGATTTATGGTGGTACAAAAGTTAGCTTTATAGTCTCGTAAGCTATTGAGAATGAATTCGATCTTAACTGCATGCTCAACTATTTTAATGTCATCTTTTCTATTATAAACTTTTAAAAAGCTTACAAATAATCATATCTCGGCTCTAGTCTGCAACTAACAACTCATCAATTTACAATCTGATTTATAGTGAAGATAGGTTTCAAACAAAAATATTTGCTAAAAATCTATAAATCAACTTCTATGTGGTATTTTAAGGTGTGACATTCTATTAAATTAAGTGATTTGTTTTTTAAGTATGTATGAGTTATAGATTATAGATGCAATTGATATTCTAGTTATTGCCCTTTTGTTAACACGTGGTTATCTCCCTTATGATGATATATATATATATATATATATATAGGATAACGATATATAAATTTGTATATATCAAGAACAGTTTTGAAAGAAACATGTAAGATAAACTGGAAAAGTTATATATATATATATATATATATATATATATATATATATATATATATTCACAAAAATAAACCGATGCCTAAGGTTTAAAATACATTTTAAAAATGAAGCATTTTTCTTGAAATATTCATTTTATTTTAATTTCAATATAATACATCAAATTTCATATTTCCAATGAACAAAACAGCATTTCAAACCAAATTTAAATTGATTGCAATTATTTGTTCTGATTGTCATTTACTGATAATCAGAAAAAGACAACTGATAAAATCGTCCATACTGACAAATCTGTCGACACAACATAATATAGCTTAAAAAATTTGTTAAAAATCCTACAATCCTGGCGTTAAATAACATGCAAAAGCTTGATAAGCCGTAATAAACAAATCTACCAATCAATCATTGTACCTAATTCCTTATTCTCCTTTTACTCCTATGTATCCCCCTGCACATAAGTGGCGTTTCCGCTTTGCTCGGGATGATATGATTAAAAACAAAATTGCACACTGCAATAGATAAACACCTGAATGTTGTGAATGAGACATATCAGGCGGAAACGTCGAGTAAAATAGTATTTCTTGATTTAATTTTCTTCACAAACTGACTTCCATGGTTCGAAACGCGAGACGGTTAGGGAGATAAAATTACGTCAGGGAGGGAAAATGAGTTGCAATTTTTCCGGGTAGAAACTACGTCTGCCTCTGACTGTCCAGCTCAGACGTATCCTGACCCTGATAATGGGCCTTCCACTTCAACATTCATTGCATGAATTTATCTGACATATACATATGTCAGATAACATATTTATATGTCTACTATTCGTTCATGCATTGAATATTGCTGCGACAACTGATCTAGTATATCATAATCTATATAACCCTATGTCATGTGTGTTAATGTCATAGTATGCGGTGAGGTTATATAAAGCAAATAGACCGATAAGGTCAGAAGACACGAAGAGTCTAACAAACCCATTGTAATATCAAATTTAACACACATGATACCGGGTTATATAGAGATGATAGCCTAATGGTAGTGAAAAATTCCACACATTCAAAAACTAATAAAATTAGAAAACTAAACCATAGAGAATTTTAAAAGTCTAAACCTAAAAGTAATAGTCAGCATTAATTTATAAATAGTAAACTTCCTTGATGTAACACTGGACTTAGTAAATAATACTTACCAACCATACATATAATCTAACGCATATCCATTATACATCCATCATTAGTCTAATCACCCCCAAGTATAATCGAACATTTACCCTCTTCCATAGAACATAGGATTAGTAAAAATTCATCTAGTGAAGACGTATTTTATAAACACGGCGATTTTTATAATAATGCCCTAAAGAATAGTGACTATAAAAATCATGACATCAGATACATAAAACAATATAACATTAACCGGAAAAATAGAAATACAACAATCATTTGGTGTACACCACCATATAACCAAATGTTTAGCACTAAGTTAGGGAAGAAGTTCCTCATTTTAATTAAGAAACATTTCTCTAGTAATAACCCTATAAGTAATTTTTTTAATAAAAATTAAAATACTCTTAAATTAGGTTATAGTTGTACAAATAATCTAGAAAATAACTATTAAAAATAATAATAATAAAATCTTAAATAAGCGCATAAACCAAAGTGAAAATAATTATTCCAATACTGAAAATAATAATAATACAAATTTATGTAATTATTGAAATCCTAACAATTACCCACTGGAAAATAGGTGTCTAAAAATTCTATTGTTTACCAATGTACTATATCATTTAATGAAAACTTAACTATTAAAAAGGTTTACATTGGTTCTACTAAGAACACATTTAAACCAGCGATAGTATTTGCATTTAACTTCCTTCAAGAATAACGCGTACCGAAACCAAACATCTCTTTCTGCGTATTTTTTGACAGTTAAAAGAAACAAATATAACCCCCTAAGGTAAAATAGAAAATTCTGAAAAGAAAAAAAGAATTTGTAAATCCATCTATGACATTTGCTCTCTGTGCCTGAATAAAAAGCTGCATATTATAAAGTTTCCTAAAAATAAAGTCCTACTAAACCATAGAAATGTATAGACAGTATTATGTAAACACCATAACTATTTCACTTTTAAATTCAATTAAGTATAATGTTTATTTATAAATTTTAGTCGAATATTACATAACAATTATTTTATTAAAATTAATGGCCCACACAATACTTATCCGTTTTTCAAAACTTCAATATAGTTAAGTATACCATAATAAATTAATTCAAAATTTAACTTAAACAATTTATTTCATTTAACAAATTCAGTAGTATAAAAATTAAAATTTCTCTAAAAAACAAAAATCTGACCTGGTATCAAATACCAATGTCTACACATTTGAATAATATATGTCCCTAGCATGTATCAGAAAAAATATCAGAAATATAAAAATTGTCATTTTATCATGACATAATGCAATAATTCACCTTCATACTACCTAAACTTTATAGTTCAACCTAATTCTCACTTTGATTGAGTAATACAGACACACACATAATCATACTGTTTATCTTCTTCCAATCACCTTTCCTTAACTTTTCTAAATAACTGAATTAATTTTATATTTTCCAAAATAAATCATTTTCACCATTTATTTTTAAAATATCACTCGAAGAAGAACAATAATGTTTTGAAACATGAAGTTTTTGTGAAGGGATATAACGTTTTTATAAACCATTGTAATAACAAAATTACAATATTAAGCTCTACTCTGTATTTTTAGAAAGGAAATGCAACGAACAGTAGTTTTTTTAAATCTATCTCTTCTTTCACTTCTTTATCTATATATATATATATATATATATATATATATATATATATATATATATATATATTGAGAAAGACAAACAGAGACGATCTGGGCATAGATATCAACATAGCATAGTGACTGTCTCTTTCACGCCTCAAATGATCTTTACTCCTTGTTGGTGTTATATATATAGGTCACTTGAGGATTAAGGAAAGTGTGAGAAGGCAAAGCAACCTTTCCTCATCAGTTCTTTTGATTTCAACAAATGCTTTAGATTTTATAAATAGTCATTTAGTTTGCTTATTTATTTACTCTGAATTTATTTAAATATTCTACTTCCCTTTTCGAAAGCGCTCGTTGGTCGTGCCGAAAAGTTTTCAACATATCCACAAAAAAACTATGTTCTTATGTAAGTCAGTTAGTGATAGTTGTTCGACCCATTACCAAAATCTGATCAGATGACCAAACCAGAATTTTCGAGAAAAATTCTTTTTTAGTAGGGTTGAGAATTTTTCTTGAAGTCATATTGCTTCATTAGAAATATAAATGCCTGTATGCCTTCCACTAACCTTACATAAACATATGTCGTGGTATGAGTATTTCTAAGTGCGTATGCCTGTAAGTGACATAGTCTTTACTGTTTATAAGTAATGCTGTAATATTCATAATCGTTTGTCGATGGCGTCTTTCGGGTAAGATGCATTAAATTAATTTCGAGAAAATAACAGAGGAATATTTTCAGAATGTCTATGCAAAACAGTTTGTCAGATATTTTAATACGGTGTGTCTTGGTTTGGGAAGAAAGAAGAGGGAAGAATATCTTAAATTGGGAATGTCCTAAAAGTTTTATTCACCGTAAAATGCCTCCATTATCTAATAAATGTTTGAATCTATCTCCGTTTCCAAGTCTGTCTGTCTCTCTATTTAAAAAAATGTACAAACTAATATTACTTGTTCATTGCACTTGCATGTTTAGCTTATTGGTTGTGAATAAAACTAACAGTTGTTACTCGTAATCCTACTTGTAACTTTAAACCATGACTTGGGTGATGTTCAAAAGTGAAATATCATGCGTACCATCATCTGCTAAAGCACAACCCTATATAGATGTTTAACTATCTAAGAAATGCTTTATTAGACAACGAATAAAGTGGCACTGAAATCTGAATGTACATCGCAATAGCAAAAGGATCAATTTTAAAAACTAAATAAAGTATTAATACAAAGAAAAATGTCATTAGAGACAAAAAAAGTGGTACTGGACTGATATGTATTATCGATACTCCGAAATAACAATAAATACTGGACAATTTCCTCGCAGATGAAGAGGAGACGAAACGACAGAGATGTCGTTCTGCAGAAGGATGCTGAGAATTCTATGGACGCAACTTGTGAGCAATGAGGTTTTTAGAGAAATAGAATAAAATAGAAAACTTAAATTCAGAAAAAAACAGTTTAAATTTCTAAGATACATAATAATAAAAAACTTGAAAAATTTGAAACTCACATGACACATTGAAGTCAAGAAGGATAGAGGGAAACAGCGAGTAATCTACTTGACTAGTTTATGTAAATAGACAGCAGAACAGAAAGTGGGGTAGCGTTGATAAATCATTGTTCTAGAGTGACAATACAATAGGAAGTTGTTGGATAACCAAAATCGTCTACGTTCTGAAGAAGCACAGCACATAAAAGAAGATTCAAACTAAATATTTCAACTTATGTGTTCCCCTGTCGTTGCATCGAGTAACTTTTATTTTACATAAATTCTCTTTTCCTATTCTCTTGAAAAATTATCAAAAGCGATATACACCTAAAGAAGGCCGAAGAATGAGGATATAATTCCGAAAGTTGTTCAGGGGGGGATTTTTTTTGGGGGGGTAGCTTTTCTTGTGACCTCAGGATTTCAGCTGATCACTTCTACAACCTTTTTCAGATGGATAATTCATACTGAATACTTTCGTTGGCTTTTTCTTTTCGTTCATTTCTTTTCAAAATGTAGATTACCATGGCTCTTCACAGCTTCTTTTCATTTTAATATCTGTGTATTGCCACTACTTTTAAGAAATATATTTGAACGATTTCTCTTTGCCCGCTTCACTGTTTTGACTTCAGAGTAGCCCTTCTGCTAAGCTGGCTATCACCCAACGGAGGAGGAGGAGAAAAATGTATATATCATTTCCTTGAAGCATTTGTGCGAAAATTAATACAGCAGACTAAGCTGAAGTTTGAATCAACTTCATCTTCCGCACATTCTATAATATATAGCCATAATATGATAGCCAACAAAAATGATACCAAATGTATTGATTAGGTTAATCATTTAAGCTAAGCCTCATTCAGGTAGCACAGGTAATTTACATATTTTATACGTCATAAACAATAATTTACCTTGCTAAGCAAAGAAGTCCACACCAACATGACTGTAAGGGCTCCTACTTTCTCCTACTCCAGCAATGATCTCTATTATTTGAGCCTCATCTCCAAAACATTGATGTGATCACTTCTCTGTTTACATATGATCCGCATGCCAGATTTTCTTTTCTACTTCTTTCGATTTGAAGTTTCTCGTTTTACTTCTAGATGAATTTTCAAGTTTCAGGTAGTTTCCTCTCTGGAAGAGGATATGAATGCATAACTGCTCACTCTGTCCAATCGATAAACATTTGGACAAAATGTCTCGTTCTTGGCTTGCCGCAATGGTTGGCAAAAATTAAGTGGAAGAATAAGCATTCGAGCAAACTAATATCTGATAACTATCTTACAAACTAATATAAGTAACAATATTTCCAATTAAAAAATGCTGTTACATCGATTGTCAACCTTGACAGGGCGCTGTCAGATTCATAGAGACCTACCGCGTGGCTGAGATAATTGCATATTTCCCCTTACTGACTGCTAAGATAAAAAAAACAACAATTCGCATGCTGATTTTTCAAACAAGTAACTAAGCCTTTTCTTCTTTAAAAGTGGCACAACACAATCTTTCTAGGTCTTATTTTTCTATTCTATTTAGATTTTTGTCATTCTGTGATGTGCTTAGTAAATGTGTATCAAATTGAATACTGACTATCAAGATCCCTTTCACCTAGAAGACACTGCAACTTAATCTTTCCAATCCATTCGATCTCCAAACTAAAGCTTAATAAAAATCTATAATATCCTATAGGTCTACTAATTCATATTTCAGTCGTGACTGCGTTTACTTTGCATTAACAGCTTTGGGAAAGATATACCTCTGATTTTTCTTCAAATTTTCGGAAAATATCAGGGCAGATTGAGTTCCTTAGTCTTGGTCGGAAAAACCGTTTAGGAGATGGGCAACTTAGAATTGAAAAGCAGACGTGAAAACTACATCCTTTCTGACAATTGTTGTAACCAAAAAAACGTTGATTGTAATGTTCTTCTTGGTAGAGTTCAACTTAAAACATTTGAAAAAATGATTCTGTTATTGAAATAATTCAAAATTGACTAAAACTTTTTAGATATGTTGAACTGATCTATAGGATAATGTTAAAGCTCACAATGTTAACTGATATCAATGGTTAAAAATAATGTTAAATCCGCACACAGATTAGGAGGTAGGATTCTTCAGATAAATACGCAGGTAGGAGTCATCTGGATTCAAAACAATTTAAATTTGTTTAAATTATAAGATTATTAAATTTTACAAAAAATATAATGCCAAGCTAACCTTAAATTATTTTGTTTTTCTTTCAAGATATTCAGGTAGTGCAGTGGTTAGCGTCTCGAAACAAAAAGTTTGAGTACTGAGTTCGTTACATTTACTTTCACGCATATACCCATAGGAAAGGTGTGAATCGATCTCTTCTTCTCTTAGCTATAGATTAAATAGCATGATAGATTAGAATTTATAGCAACTAGTTGTTGGTATCTAGTCTAGGAGAGACAACTCTTAATTCAAAACTATATATCACTGGCATAATGTATAATATAGCATACAGCCATCGAAAAGATCATGAAGTTCACAATGGCTCTATAATCTCGTCTGCGGTTGACATACGACTACGCTTATGTGCTATTTATTAAAATGGGTCTTCTCTCTTATTCTTTATTATTTCTTTGTTCTGGGGTAAATTTGTTGACTCTAAACTATTTTTTGTCTTTTCTGTTGCTAAGTAGTGGCTCAGTTTTCCTTTCTTACTTGGAGAAAAATATGAAAAATTGATTGCATTCTGCGTCATCCTGAGTCTCCATAGCGTGTTATCTCTAAGTTGCCACTTATAAAATACAAAAACGTGAAATTTATGCAAAAGAAAAGGACGGCATTGATTCTATCAAAAAAGCGAAGCTAGTTTATTGATACTGGCTAAGTTTAGCTTAGTCGGGTACAAAGCCAAAAATATCAGCTACCTAGTGAAAATCAAACTGACTATAGTGATATACAAGACTATCTCGCGAATCACGGCAAGTTATTCAGCGTCATTTAATTTTATTTTGTATGAGCACTCGTATTAATCTCCAGATTCCGACCCTTCGGGTTTGGAAAGCAATGGCAATTCAAAGCTTAGTTACCGAGGACCTCTTCCCCAGGTAACACTTTCTTGTTATAAAAAATGGGGCTGGAGTTTGTACTCCTGCCTGCGACAATAGTAAAAAAAAAAACTGGAGAGTTTATGGACCACCCATCATGCGATTTTTAGTCGTATATTAAACATCTCATTAAAAAGGCCATGTTTTGTAATTTTATTCATAAGGCGTCAAATCTTCGTTCGCAAAGAAACATAACTCAATCACCAATTCGATATGTCTTTTAATACAGTAAGATGCAACACCAGGTGAAAAAGAATAAAGACGATTTAGTGCAAGTCTTCTTATAGTGGATGTGCATTGTGGTGCATTGGATATCGGTTCGGAACGAGAAATCGGGGAGCCGAGTTCGAATTCTAGCTGAATTCATTGCATTCACTTACGCGCAAATACCCTTGGGAAAGGTATTAATCCGTCTCTTCCTTCCAGTTATGGGTTAAATAACAGGACAGATTGGGTTCTGTAGCCTTGGTCGGCAACCAATCTACCGCAGAAAGCAATGGCAACCTACTGCGGGATAATCTTCTGCCCAGTCAGTCATGTCTCGAAAGAGACATGATCGCCCAAGCGTGTTTCACGTATGGCACTTAACTGACTGACTTCTTACAGTAATCCGCCAAAATATGTGAAGTATTCATAGAAAAACAAATGAAAGTTTACTTACGGAAAAAATAATTTACCAATGTAATGAGAAATCTACTTTAATGCACATTACCTCTGAAGCATGAGTTCATTCCGCAGTTTTATTTAAGGCAATATAAATATATCCACCTCTGCATAGGAAAAACCACAAAAAAAAAAGAATTGTAAAGGATTATTAGAGCAATTAAAGACAGAAATTTGTAGGGAGCCATTATCGTTTACGTTTTGGGTTCCCTATTAATATATCTATAGCAGCAGTATTAAAGAAATATATAGAGAAGGAAAATAGTGAATTTGTTTCTTCATTGTTTATTTTAATAAAGCATAACACAAGGTAGGGGTATAAAATTGTGCAGCGCTAATACTACAAATATTTTATATTACGCATTATTTTTACGGTCTTTTATTTTAATTCTCACTATTATTATTCTCACATGGAAATATTTCTTTATTCTCCGGTTTTCGATGACAACACAATTACCAAATCGATAAGTCTTTTAGTGCAATACAGTGAAACACTAGGTAAGAAAAAGTAAAGACCATTTAGTGCAAACTTTCTTACACATCTTCTTCTATGTGCCGTGTCTCTTCATGACGTTAATGATCAAGGCTCTCCCCAATTTTCTATCCTTTGTTACTCTTAATATATTTTTAATATCTCTCCTAAACATCCTTCCGTCAATCATTTACTCACGCTCGCTAGGTAGGTTATGCATTTTTTTCCCTCTTGCTTTCAATCCATCCTGTGAGAAATAAATAAAAATGCTTTTCAAAAAATAAAGCATTAATGGAACAGAAAACGTCTTCAGAATCCAAGTAGCGAGTACTGGACTGCTGCGTGTAATGCCTACCCTCCTATATAGCAGTGATTGTTAGACAATCTCTTCACAGACGAAGAATAGACTTGAAGTGACAGTGATATGGTTCTAACAACGAAATATCAAGGATCTACGAAGAAACTATAGTGGGGTTTCTTATCTATTATTTTCCCATTTGTAGTGGAAGACCGTTCTAGAGAAGGGTAGTTGTATATTGTTGCAGGTTAACGGAATTTGGCCTTGTGGAAGATAACCCACTATAAGTCATGAAATGATTATAAAATCAAGAAAAGCAAATTGAGTTGAAAAATAACATTTTTATACATACACATATCAATTAATGTTTTTACAATTAAAGTAATACTTGAATATAAGTCCAACGGAGGTTAAAATGTTAATGGTAAATAATAAGCTGAAAGAGATTTAAGGCTTAGAAATGTGGGGAGCGTGTAAATGAGGATTGTCTTTGATGTAGTCGCTCCTTTGGTCAGTAAGTAGTTTTGAGACAGGGAAGAAGGAAGGAGAGGTGAAGGGACGAGCAAAGTAGCCACTTCACTTGGTCAAGGGAGATATTAATTACTCTCACCTGTCACTGTCGGTCAGACTGCTGGGTGCTTTCCGTATCGGCGTTTTATATCTGCTTTTTGGATCACAGCAGCTCGTTTGGGATTTCACACTTTTATTTGATTCTGGGCTTCCCATTGGCTGATAAATAAAATTCGCGTAGGCTCGCGAAATGGAAATTTAATATTTGATTAATTTTTATTTTTCAACAGGAACAACTGCGTGAATCGGGATGCGCAACGACGACTTTTGGTCATTTGCTTTTTGGTCGCTTTTGCTCGGTATCACCACAAAACTACTACTCACAATCAGTAAGTGACAACTGTCATTTCTGGGACGCATAATGAGAAAAGAAGTCTTTACAGATTTAATCTTCCCATGACATAATAAAGGCGAGAGAAACAGGTGAAAAAACGAGGAGCCTATTTGACGAATTCAAGTGAATTGATAGCATAACGACGACCATAGAAACAAAGAGAAGTTGTAAAGGTGTAAAAACAATAAGAAATTATGGTGATATATGATGTTCCACGTCTTGGTTTCTCTAAATATCCACAACAACAGAAAATTTATGAAAGTAAGGTAGAGGGAATAAAAAACAATGAATTTGTTTTAACATTATCATAAGATCAGATGTAAGTTAGAAAGATTGTGTTGCACTAATCCTCTAAATATAGAAGTCTAACCTGCTTTAAAATTCAGCTTTCAAAATTTTTCTTTTTTCTATTTTTACAGCATCATTATTGTTCGATGAAAATATTCACCCACTCACGACTTTCGATAACCTGACGTTAGCTTTCATTTGTATTTTATCATAAGAAAATGATTCTGGTTTTTTCTCTCTTATTTTCGATTAAATCTTCGATGACTTTTTTAAATTTTCAGCTTGTTAAGTGTGCTTACCAGGCAAGGGCTGCATAAATTGAAGCAAGTGATTGTCCAATGTTGCCAGTCCTGGAGAATTTACTTACTGTGGAAGAATATCCGACGCCAGCTCCATGATTGTTACGTGGCATTTGAAATGAAAGGATGAGTTTTATCAAACAGCTAAATCGCCAGCCGACTTTCTATACCAGAAAATATTTGATGCTTCATTCAACAAAGTAGTTATTCACTGTAGCGCAGTAGCAATCATAATAACAAATATTTTTAGTTCCAGCAATTGTAAATTAAGAATTCTCGGCAACATTTAATATACGTACACGAAAGAAAAGCTATGTACAAAAGACGGTTCTTGACACCGCTATTACTTCATACTTCTTCGTCAATTTTTGGATATATGTTCTTTTTTCTTGAGAATTGACAGCAAAAGAATTAAATACTATTTGTTTTATTAAATTTCTAAAAGCAGCATTTTAAAAGAATAAAATTTGCTAAGGGATTATCCATTAAGATTTACTTGTTTAGGTTTTATTACATTTCTAATAAAGTACCTCTACTAAATCGCTGAAAAAACAGCATTGTATGAAGAAAAAAGGTCCCAAACTTAAAAACGAACTTTGTTTATCAAAATGTTTGTTATTATTAAGAGGAGGAAAGATCAAAGTATTTCTTAATTACTTGAAAAATTTGGTAAAACCTTTTTATTTTTAAAAATTCAATTTCAAAGATAGTTATCGAAAATGAGTAGAGGTACCTAATTCTAATCACCCCTGTGAGTGAAGGTAATTGAAATAACAGCAGTGACAAGGGAAAGGCATCCTTTTGTGACACTGGTGCTTTGTTTTGATTTTTCTTTAGTGGGAGTTTTTTTTTTTTTTTTTTTTTTTTTTTTTAATCATATCACCCCGAGCAAGGCGGCAACGCCACTGAAGCGCAGGGGGCTACGTAAGAGTGAAAAGACTGGAAAAGAGAGAGCCGAAAACCACATCCTAAGCAGGGAACAAGGGATGAGCCTCTTCACCTGTTCAATAGACGTGGGTGGAGTGTGAACCGGGCGATAATTTAGTCTATCTACCGGCTACGTATGTTAAACTTTGCTGAATTCTCTTTGAATCCCACCAAATACAGAGACCCTAAATCCCATTAGGTTTTATTTTAGCTCTGAAAATGAATGCTGCAATGCACAATTTTGTTCTCTTTGAATTTTCATAATAATATTATTTTTCATCGTCAGTTACAAGCTTGTCTGGAAACTTTTTTTCGTGCCAAGCGAGAAATGGAAGATAAGTGTTTAAATATTGATCGATGTTCATTTCTGCAAATTTATGGGAAACTTATTTTCATAGCTTCAAAATATCCATCGGCCTTGTAAACGACTTACGACAGTTGACTGATGGAGTAAATTATAAAAAAGTAAAGACAGATTTTGCATCAACTCTGTAAAGGATGACACTATAAACTTTTGTATCTACCGAATTGGAACGATAGCTAAATTTCAGCCTCTCATTTTATCTATTTCTTTATGTGTTATACATGTTGACCAACATTGTTTCTCAGACAATCGCAGATTAGTTACTGGCAGATTAATAAACCCGTTAATGCAGAAACTCCAGATAACATTTCATTTTGAAAATATTCTTATTGAATTAATTTCGCAAACTGCATTTAAAATCCACGCCTGGAGAAAAGAATAATCTTCGTTTCTTGAAAATGACGCATATATAAAGATTTACTGAAATTTTGTGCAAAATTTGCGTTTCTGCAAATTTTGTTTGCATATGGACATTTGAATAAGTATGAGGAGTAGAAATCCGCCATATTTTAATGTGAGATTGTATTTTTGTTACGAAATTAGGGACATGCGTCTACCTTGATATGAAATGTCACAATTTTGAGGCAGTAACAAAATCACTTTTTTTATTTTTTGCAAAACTCTGTATAGAAGAAATATCTATCCGGGGCACTATGCTCATCTTAGTTGTTATTCTCATATTTCAGACGTTGTATCCTCCCATCTTTTTCAAGCATTCGTCGTCGACGTCTTGCGGTCATTGGCCGAGACAGAACTCACTACACCCCTCCAGTATTCCCTGTGCATTTGTAACCCACCCCGGCGCAGTTTTGTAGCAAAATTCATATCTTGTCAAATAGCTGAATACTTGATGCTTCGCCATGACTACCAAGGGTGGTTTTATGGTGACACCAACACTAGATGGGTTGCCTCCAGGCCCCTTCCTGTTATTTAACCCATAACTGGAGGAAAGTGACGGATTAATACCTTTCCCAAGAGCACCAGTACTTAAGTGAATGCAGGGTACCCAACTGGAATTCGAACTCAGCTCCCCGATTTCTCTTTCCAAGCCGATATCCACTGCACCACAATGCACATCCGTCACTGAACGCTTACAGCGCCTGGTATTCCCAAGCGGTCACCCATCTAAGTACTGACCAGGCTCAACTTCGGTGATCGAACGAGAACCGGTGTATTCAACGTGATATGCCGTAAGCATTAACTACACTCGGAAACCTTTGAATTTTTAACCTATATTTTATTCAATCCACATGGGTAGATTTTCTCATTCCGTTTTTCACGCTTATGAAACGTTGCGAGTAGAGCAACTAAGACAGGAACGCTAGTCCGAATACAAATGCATATGGTAATAATGACCATAGATATCTTTAAAAATACACTGTTAATTTTTAATTTTTTTAACTTTTTATTTTTGCTCTTCGGCTGTCATTCACTTTCTTCCACTCCCCGACCTGTAGAGTTGACCGCAAATAATCTTTGCATATCAAGCCAAAGGCTTGTGATATTAACTGAAGCTGACAACCATAATCGCCGAACGAAAAAAAGTAAGGGATTTTTACGATTTTTAAAATAATTACTTTATTTCGCTCGGACGAAATTAGCTTTTGAACTGAACATGTCTGTGTACTATAATTTGATGTGGTATTTTATTTATTCACCCTCGTTTCTAGCCTAAATTTTCTACTGAACCAATAAAGAACCTTCTGACTTTACTAAGTTAAAACTTAGTAAATTTACTTTCCTTAACTTTTTATTTCTAATTGGAGTAGATAGACACTTCTATTGAACAGGAGTAAAGAGTAAAGACTCATCCCTTGTTCCCGGTTCTTTTCCTCTCCTTAGGCTTTAATATTGGTGCTCACGCAATTTTCTGAGATGTGTACGGTCGGTGGCAACGTATCTTTATAGTGAGGGTACTATGTTTCATTGACTATGCGAAGGCATTCGACAAGATACGACACAAAGAATTGATGAAGATGTTCGGCAGCCTCGACATTTTGGGGAAAGACATAAGAGTAATGAAGAATCTCTACTGGCAGCAAACGGCCAGCATACGGAAAGGTAACGATTTCAGTAGATGTAAAAAGATAGAAAGAGGCGTAAGACAAGGATGTGTCTTTTCACCGGATTTGTTCAACTTGTACAGCGAGAATATTTTGAGGACCCTAGATGACATGCCAGGATTTGTTATTGGAGGCCACAACTTGAACAACATAAGGTATGCAGATGATACAGTGCAGATTGCAGACACGGAAAGGAAACCACAAGACCTCCTACAGAAGGTAGCGTGGAGAGTGACAAAAAAGGACTACAAATAAACTTCAAGAAAACTGAATGCATGGTCATCAGCAAAAGGTGCAACCCAATATGCCAAATACAGGTGTGGGATACCAGAATCAAGCAAGAACAAAAATTTAAATATCTAGGAAGTGTTCTAACAGGTGATGGAAAGTGCGACATAGAGATCCGAAGGCGAATTGGCATGGCAAAGGACAGAAGCTGAGTAAAGTACTAACACACAGGAAAATTTCACTAGAAACAAAAAAAAGAGTGCTGGATTGCTATGTGATGTCAGTTCTTCGATACGGCAGTGAATGCTGGACAATATCATCGAAAATGAGGACAAAACTGGAAGCAGCGGAAATGGATTTTGATAATGGATACAGAAGGATACTGCGGATATCGTGAACTGAGCATGCAAGCAACGATGAGGTGTTGGAAAGAATGGCAACAAAAAGGACATTAATACTGAGCATCAGGAAGAGACAACTGAAGTTCCTGGGACACGCAATGAGGAAGGAGAGCTTGGAGAACCTGATACTGACTGGCCAGATAGAAAGAAAGAGAGACAGAGGAAGGCAGAGGATAACATATTTGAAGGACCTGACCAGGTGGATGACGGAACGGGAGTTGCCAGGAGTAACAGGAGCAAGCATACTAAGAGCCACAAGGGATAGGGAGACGTGGAGAACCATGATCGCCTATGTCCTGAAGGGACAGGGCACATAGAAGAAGAAGAAGAAGAAGAAGAAGAAGAAGAAGAAGAAGAACCGGGCTGGTAGTTTTCTGGTTGCTGCTTCTGACTAATGATTAGGAGCCTTAACTCTTGCATAGCGTCAAGCGGCTACTCTGATCAACAGTTGCGTAATCTCAGGGTTCTTGCAGTGCCATGACGCGGATTGATAGATGTCCTTGCAAGCGCTTCCGGTGGGCAACCAAGAGGCTACACAATGCTGCAGTCTGCGCCAGCTCTCTTCCTGCGCATGTCGCAGTCAATGACCGTCTGCCTCATTACTTGAGGCCTCTCCTCACCAAACAACACAAAAATAAATAATCGCATTCCAAGAAAAAAAGCTAAACCAACCAAACAAAAATCATTTAACTCACTCAACATTTCCTTTAAACACCCGTAGTATGCGTACTAACTTCTGCAGCGTGGAGTCTTTCATCCACAAAAAGTCCCCTGATATCCTAGCGCTTCGTGAAACCAATTTCGTCTCCACAATCCACTCTTCTGATTTCTCGATTTCTGGATAGCTCACCCTCTTAAGGAAGGACTCCAGTGTCCATATACATGACCTGAGGATTTACGTCAGCGAAACCTCTCTCTCGCTAGGGTGAATTCTCTTGAATCTCCTGACCATTCATACATGCGTCTCCGTCTTTCAATTTTAAAATCAGTTAACTATGTTTTCTTTTTTTACCACTCCCCTTCCTCTCCCGACTGCTTCTTGTTAGATGGTGTCTCTGACAATATAGATAAGGCTATTTCCTCCCACCCGTTTGCTAACATATTTGTGTTTGGTGATTTTAATGCCCACCATGCTAAGTGGCTGAAAATATCTGTCACTGATCCTGCTGGAATTCATACCATGAATTTTGCAATTACTCAGTCTCTGGCGCAAGTGGTGGATTTCCCCAGTATCCCTTTAGAACACGCTTCCCTGCTTGATCTATATTTCATATCTATCCCTGATTCCTGCCAAGCCATGAAGATTTGCCCTCTTGGAAACTCTGATCATGCTGTAGTTTCCATTAATATCTCTCTCCACTTCCACTCCCCAGGAATCTTTAGCCAACAGAATTTCTTACTGCTACCAAAGAGCAGACTGGGATTCGTTCCGCAAATTTTTGTGTAATGTCCCTTGGGAAAAAAGTGTTTAGTCTCCCCGTTGAGGACTGTGCCTCTGAAGCTGGTATCAATGCTTTCATCCAAGCCAGAAAATTCCATCTTAAATTTCATTCGTTCCCCTTATTCTCTCCAGCCTGCTCGGCCATCATTGCCTGCAGGAATCACTTCTTCCGGCTATATCAGAATAGGCGCCTATTTTCCTCTGATCGTAATGAGTGTAAGAGGATCTTAAATGATGCAAAGCAGTTGTTTGCTGACAGAATGAAGCAGCGTATAACAGCCCGCAAGTTCGGCTCCAAAGTCTACTGGCGACTCTGAAAAAGTGTGTTGAACAACAGCAAAACCCTCTATCCATCCTTTAATCAATAAATGTGTGGTCCTCACAGCCACACCGGACAATGCTGAGTGCTTTGCTCGCAAATTCTCCAGCAGCTCTACCTCTCTGCTGGAAGTCCTTCACTGGGGTTTATGTATTTAAAAAATCTGGAGAACCCTCGGACCCCTCTAATTATTGCCCTATCAGCCTTCAACTGATTTTTGATAATGTGTTCGAGGCTATCATAAATACTGAAGTGGTTCAACATCTCACTGCCCATAATCTATTCTTCGGCAGACAGTAGAGCTTCTGCTTCACTAGGTCTACTGCTGATATGTCACTTGTAATCCATCAGCTTCTTTTCTAGCACTTCCCTTCCGTATACTTGCTTCCCTGACAGCTACAACCTCTAAGAGTTTAAATGCAACGTCAATCTACCTTTACTTTATTTCTAACAGACATTTAGTGCACGGGGACACTTGGGATTTTCTAATGGTTTCTTTGAAAATAAGTGAATGAATCTCTCTCTCTCTCTCTCTCTCTCTCTCTCTCTCTCTCTCTCTCTCTCTCTCATTAGCGATATCTTAAAACACAAAATCTCTCAGTTGTTAATCAAACACATTTCTCCTTACCGTTTAATATGGTTCAAAAGGTCCAGTCTAAGGTCGCTATGAACACTGACGGCTAGTAAAATCTCTCGAGCCTCAGAACAGGTCATTAGACATAATCTCTGATAATAAAAAAGCAAAAATGACACTTGTTAATAATAAAACAATGCACAGAACCTGAAGTAATCAAACTTTGCATCGGGATTAGAACAGATTTTAATAATGCAGAGGAAAAATGGAATAGTAACTAGTATTTTTTTCAAGTAAAAAATTGAATGAATGAAGTTAAGTGCTGGTACATGCACTTAACTTTATTCAACAATGGCGAACTATTAAATCGTAAAGACGAATTACTAGTGTTATGTAAACATCAAAAATATTTTTCGTTAAAATTTAATTAACCAAAAAAATACCACATTCACATAAAATAATCCCCTCCAAAAAGCTAATTAATACCCATGTTTAATCCTCAAAATAAAAAAAAAACGAACATCGTATAAATAAAAGAAAATGAACTCACACAACATTAATAGCAACTTTTTTCCATCCACTCATAGATAGTAGTAAAATAAAAAGTATCTACCCTTTCTTAAAAAAACCTTACATCCCAATATAAGAATTACCCAGACAAAAGTAAAAAGTGACCTGTTCAAAACTAAGCTACTCCCCACCCCTCTCCTAACCCAAGGCTGTATCACTATGGCTACAAACTGCCGGCTAAATTGTACTAAACTCCCACCACATTCACTTAACATATCATATTACTAAAAATAAATCGTTTTCACCATTTATTTTTCATTTCAACTTATCACGTAGCTCCGAAACGCGAAGATGTTTGTGTAGTGATACTATGCTTTTATAGACCTGTAGAAAATATTATCTCGCAAATTGCTCGAATTTCGGGCCAGAAAAAGAAAAATGCTGACAATTCAACTCGCCGGTCCAATCTCGCCAACTGCTATCCACCTAACCAGTTAAACCTTCTCTTCGCTTCGAGAACGACTGCTTTTATCGGCCGATCAATTTTTTCCATTGGCCGACAACACAGAGAGGACGCCAAAGATTTGCATACACTCCCATAGCGACTCCTGCGGCGGACTTGTTTTGGGTATGTAATTTTCTTTTTCGCCGCATTTTACGTCGTAGTATTAACGCGACGCGCTGTCGCTTGATTTGACGAGGTAAGTCGCCGTTTTCTTCGCTATAAAACCACTGTACATATTACAATATAAAGCTCTACGTTGTATCGAGCACTCTTTATAAAAGTAAATGCATGAACAGTAGGTTTAAAACCTACGTGTTTCATAACTTTCTTACAACTATATATATATATATATATATATATATATATATATATATATATATAAAACTGCAGCAAAATATATATATATATATATTAAAAGGATATTCTTACTAACTTTTGCAGCGTGGAATCCTTCCTCTACGAAAGGTCTCCAGACATCCTAGATCTCTGGGAAACTCACCTTAAACCTACAATTCCCTCCTCTGGTTTCTCGATTGCTGGTTACCTTCCTCTCCTTAGGAAGGAGTCTAATGTTCACTGGCACAGCTTGGGAGTTTATGTCTGCGAGTATCTCCCTCTGGTTAGACAGATTTCTCTTGTGTACACATATGTGACTCCATCTCTTTCTACTAAACTCAGCCATCTTTTCGTTCTCTACAGCTTCTCTTCCTTTCCAGACTGTTCCGTGCTAGATAGTATTTCAGATAATATAGACAAGGCCATTTCCTTTCACCCATTGGCTAATATATTTATGTTCGGTGACTTCAATGCCCACCATGCCAAGTGGCTGAAAACTTCTGTCACTGATCTTGCTGGTGTCCATACCCTGAACTTCTCAATCACTCAATCCCTCATGGAAATGGTGGATTTCCCCATACGCTTCCCAGTAACCCTAGTGAACACACTTCCCTCTGTTCTTTCCTTGAATCTCTGACTCTTATCATACCATGCAGCTCTGCCACCTTAGCAAATCTGACCGCGCTATGGTTTATGTTGTTTCTTTCCACACTCCCTCATTCCAAGAACCTCTTACCAACAGCATATTTTACTATTACTAAAGAGTAGACTAGGATTCGTTCCGCTTCTTCTTTCGTGATGTCCTTTGGATCAAAGTTTTCAGTTTCCTTGTTGAAGACTGTGCCTCTGATTTATTCTAGATGAAAGCCGACATCGATGCCTTCATCCCAGTTGGAAAAATGACTTAAACCTCATTTATCTCATTGATTCTTCCCTGTTTGCTCGGTTATCTTTGCCTACGGGATTCTCTTCTTCCAGCTTTACCGGAGTGACACGTCTATTACAATATGCACCTTTTTGTCTCTGCTCGTAATGAATGCAAGCATGTCCTAAGTGACGCTAAGCTGTTGTTTGCAGATAGAAACGAGCAACGTAAAGCATCTCGCAAGTTTGTATTTAAAGACTACTGACGGCTTTGCAAAAGTGTACTAAACAACAGCAAACCCTCGATTCCGTCTCTATTTAATCAATTTGAGGTCCTCACATCCACAGCAGACATAATTGAGTGCTTTGCTTGC
Organism: Ascarosepion bandense; assembly: GCA_037127315.1. Lineage (NCBI taxonomy): Eukaryota > Metazoa > Mollusca > Cephalopoda > Sepiida > Sepiidae > Ascarosepion > Ascarosepion bandense. The sequence goes on from JBBBDQ010000135.1 coordinate 134,021, forward strand.
AAATTCTCTTCTATGACTTGACTCGTCTGGCAGTACCTACACTCGACTTCCCACCTAGAAATGAGGCTCAACTGAGTCATGTACATAAAACTCCGTCTCTGAGGTCTAACATAACTTCTAAGGTTGATTCCCATACGGCAAGCGGAAGTGATGGCATTCCGGTTATCGTCCTAAAGAAATGTACCCCTGAACTCTCTTCTGTCTTCTCCAAGCTCTTCAACTAAAGCCTCACTACTTCCTGTTTTTCTAGTTGTTTGAAGTCCTCCTCTGTAGTTAATGTTTTTAAAAACTCCGGATAGTTCTCTGACCCCTCTAATTATCGCCCTATTAGCCTTTTACCGCTCTTTGGCAAAGTGTTTGAGGCTATATCTCTGACAATCAGTATGGCTTCCGCTTCGACAGGTCTACTGCTGATGGCGAAATCACTGAATATATACTCAAGAACAAAAGTTGGATGTTTTTATAAATCCATAGGTAATATTATATATCGCGGCTTTCTTATCACCGCTCGTCAAACCAAATTCATACAACAATGAATTATTCAAATTTATTCAGAAAAAGTCAAGTGAAACAGAAAAAGGAAAAAAGAAAAAAGAGAAAGAAAGGGAGAAGAAAAGAATAAGGGAAAGGGAGTGTAACTTAACGTGTTAAACCTTAGCGTCATGCGGCGACCTTGGCCTAGATTTACAAAATAACCGTCGTTAAGGAAAGCTAGTTGAAGGCATGTGTAATTCTGACAAAGCAATTTTTGTGTACGTGCTCTCTGTGACGTTTAATACAAAAATATCCCGGCTCTATCAGTCACTTCCACAAACATTAGGGTGTGCCCTAACCCTATTCCTATTAGTACAGTGACAGGTGCTATATTAGAGACGAACAGTTCGTCATCAAGGACCAATTACATTTAAGTTTGTCTCATTTGAAACCAGAAACGAGTAAAATTCTAATATTTGATTGCTTGTTTCTATCTTACTACTAATAAAAAATAAATAGGTTTATTTAAGTAGAATGTATTTTATTTACTGGAGACAAGTTAGAATCAGAATATCAGGAATCAAGAGAGTTATTCTTATCGAAGACATGGTTAAACAGACGTAATGCAGAGAAGACACTTTGATTTAAAAATGTTTCCTTTTAAACTTTACGCTGGTAATCACTGATACATTCATGAAGTGAACCTCTAGAATACAACAGAATAGAACCATAACATTATTCAGAGAAAGTATCACATCTGGTCTGGTGCTTCCGTTATGTATTTAGAAATTCTTGATAAAATCCTAAGAAGAATCTGCAATGTTATCGATTCTGGCCTGGCATCTCAGCTTCAGTCACTTTCCCACTGCAGTAATGTAGTTTCCCTCTAAATTTTACTATAAATATTTCCATGGTAATTGTTCTGAGCTTTCCTCTTTTGCACCTGGACTTTACGAATTTGAGCGCGGTACTTGATTGGCTGCTAGGTTTCATCATTTTGCAGTCGATATGGCGAGATGTAATCGTAAGTTCTATGCTAAAAGATTTTTCTTTCACACTTGACGCAAGTACAATTATTTTCTTGCCTCTTGCTTTCCAATTTTGTTCTTCAAAAATTTACTCATTTAACCCCTGTCCTTTTATTATCCTCTCTCCTTAATAATGTGTTTTTTATTATCATGTTTCTTATTCGTTCACACTCAATAATCCTTTGCGTCTTAGGGGCTTTTTTAATTTACTTGAGATAAAATGATTTAAAAAATAAAAAAGTAAAACACTCACCGGCGCTAAAATTTGGATGGCTTCAAATTTCTGAGATATATGACCAATTGCTTTGATTAGAGTTGCAGCCTATAAAAATATATGCAAATAAAAACAAAGTATTTATACAATTTCTTTCATTGTTTGCAAGCTTTGCCAATAATTATGCTATATATTTTATATCAAATACAAGAGACCTATTCTGTCATTATCATGACTTCAAATGATCGCTTTATTGATTTCCAATGCATTTATATAGTAAAACAATTAACAATACGTTTATACACTACTTATACTCAATATATACCGGGTTCACCTTCCTATATGTTTTTTCTATATAAATATAAAATTATTAAAAAAAAAAAGAATTTACTGTTGTTATTGTTTTAGTATAAAATAGGTTTGATATTTGATCGAGTTCAATAATATAAAATAATGAAATAAAACTTTTTATGTTTGAATTTCCAGGATGAGGAGTTATATTTACATGTGGAATATTGTTGAAACTTATTTCAGCCGCTGTGCCTTTTGCACTTCATCAAGTGTTTATCGATCCGAGTAACTCTCAGGTAATTTCAAACTGATTCCTTTAATTCAATCTACGGTGATAGATTTTTCTCGTTCTACTAGGGATATCGTGTTTAATTCTTATTTTAGTACTACTCAATTATTGCTCGTTCGGTTTTCAGTGAATCCAACTACACACTACCTAGCCCAAAGATTGAACTCAAATTACTATGTCACCTGATTCACGAACGCTTAGATCCGTGAGTCAATTTTAAGTGGAAAACTTGGAACATTAGATCTAATCCTAACCTGCCTGTTGATGCGTGCTGCTGCGGCTACGTGTTTCGTTTGACTGCACTCACCAAGGTTTCTCTTTTCTTGTGGCTGCTACTACTGTTGACGCTCTGACGTTATTTCTCTGACGTTATTAACGACTTCTATTTCTATACTCGGTTTATTAATCATCCTCATAGCCTAGCATATGCGTTGATTTTTTCAGGAGTCTGACTCTCCAGTGTGCCTCCCTGTTTAGTATTTGATTTCATTCGACAGAAGTAAATCACTACACTCTTCCCTCCATACATGATCAGCCAAGCCTGATTTCATGGTTTCACCCCTAATTACTACTTCATTCCACAGGTATAGATTACTACCCTTTCTCCTCCTAGATTGCAACAACAAAAACTTAGATGGTGATACATGTAAATAGTGTAAATAAAAGTAATTAAGTAAGTTATTAAAATAAATAAGTAAATAATTGGTATTTTTAAATGTGTTTGATACTCTCAATAATATGACCGTTGGCAAATTAGCTAAGTTTATTTTATTTTCTAAGTATGAAAGTCTAACATTTAATACTGCAACGAATTTAAATATTTAAATTATTCAAAGATGTACAGTATAAATATGATTTCTGTTTGTAATTCATTTGATTTATCGGACACTGACAAGCGGTGCGTCTGCGAAACTTTGAAGTCGGTTGAAAGATAAATCATTTGAACCTTTATTAATGTATTGACTATCGTCGATTGAACACTATTGTCTCTATTGAACACCTTCTTGGCAAACATTATGCTCACCTTGAAATGTGTTAAGCTCTTGTAATTGTGTGGATTTCGAAAAATCAAATAAAATGCACAGACTTTGTTTATAACAGTTTATAACAATTGTCCGAAAATTGGCTTAACCGAAAACGTTAAATTGAATTACCCTTCCTCTAATGGTTAACTGCACACGACAACTCACAAACGTAGAAAATTAAAAAGTGTTTACTATTTATATCTGAATTGTACTTTTTTGAAAGTATGTATCGTTTCTATAGCAGACTAAAAAAACAACTGGTTAAAAATATTTTTTCATTCTCCTTAAAGCACCACATATTTTCCTTGGCGCAAACATTTAACACAAATTTCCAAGTAGGTGTGAAGTTTTGCTCTCAACTATGTCCGCAGAGTAAGTCATAAATAGTCCATTAAAAAATGACTAAGGGAGATTTTCATCTTGCCAGCGGAAAGAAAAGAACGCCCGAGACGACGTACCCCACGAAATGCGCACGCATGTCAATGGCCTGGTCAAAAACTGGTGACAACCCACCTCAACGGCACCAGATTCTCTGGCTTACTAGAAGTAGATAAGTACAGACGCTTTCCCATATGCAGACATAGATACGCGCGTCACATGGACGCTTATCAATGCTAATGCACACACGTGACACGGATACGCTTGCCAATACGCACGCGCTTCGCACATACACACATCTCAGTTCGACGAAAACACGCCAAAGTTCGTTTATTAAAAAATGTATTTTGCATTTGGTAAACCGTATGTTTGACCTTGTTTCAAATTGTTGCTTTCTAAATTATAGGAACTCGCAAATATGTTCAACATTTCAAAATTACACTCGTCAATTTGGTTTTTGCATACTTACGATAATGAATGATTGACATCAAGTAGGCTTGTTTAAGAGGATTATTTAATGTTGAATGAGTTAAAGCTAGGTAATTTTTTTAAATATTTACTGAAGAATGCATTTTGAGTATGACAGGTATTCTAAATGGGTTTGGGATTGGTTTCTCTTTCTTTTCTTTTTTTTTAATTTTCTTTTATTTTTTACTTGTTTTTAAATAATCCTAGGTGAAAAAAAATAAATATTAAGCAACGTTATTATGTGAGTAAAGTGTTCAATGATTAATTTATGAAGAAAAAGGTATTCGTTATCGTAAATAAGCAACAACATTTTTAAGTGGTATATGATTAAAATAAAAACACTATTCAGATTGGGGATTTTACAGTCATGCTTATTTCCGTGGCCAAAAATAAACATTACGTAGTCTACCGCGGGCAGCACATAGTAACATCACTTGTTACTTTCAGGCAGCAGGAACATACGTAATTTATAGAGTTACATTTAAAAGCTTTACCTAAGAAAAGGGCAATACACGCAAAAATATATAAAAGTTATTTCTTTTTAATTTTTTAACTTGATTTTACGATGAGAAAAATTAACAAATTGTAGATTCGATTTTTAACGTTTCGGTAAAGCCAGTTTTCAGGCAAATGACATTCGATGTTACGATGCATGCAGTGGACAATTGTATTAAAATAATTGATATATAATAAAATAATCATACAAAACAATTTATTTAATAATAAAATAATCATTTCAAATACATATAGATCGTGAAATTATTTTTTAGCAATGCAATATAAAAATTATAGAATGAAAAAGAAAATCTCATCAGTCCATTAAAAACTGTAGAATATAAATGAAAATAAAACAACTTGCGAAACTAAATTGATTGATTTGTTTCTTTTACGGTTTAAATATCTACGAGATTTGAAGAATGAACAGGTGTAGTTTTTGGTGCTGAATCAACCATTTGTGGGTTATTGGAAACCGAAATATATTTCGGATTGGAGAGATTGCTGCTTCATTTCAATGATTGAAAAAGAATTGCAAAACTAGAGAATATTGAATTGACTGGCATCACAATAACTGTTTATATAGTAAAACACAATTCTGGAATTTCTAAACAGAAGAGAAAAAAAAGACAAAAACAAATCGCACCACCAAAACAAATATTGTAAATTACAACTTCTTTCTTTTTATGTGCGGGTGGTGAAATGGATAACAGCTCGAAATAAGGAATTGGAGAGAAGAGTTCGAATTCGAATAGAGTTAATTACATTGTTTACACGTACATTTTTTGAGAAAGGCATGAATCCAACTCCATAACTTATTGTCATGCTCAAAAAATGCAATATCCACTCACAAAAAAGAAATTAATAATTTTAACAATTCAATATGTTTAAAATAAACTGCAAGGGTTGATAAGCCGTAAAAAAAGACAAATCCAAATGGGCATGGACACAGCTTTCTATCCTTTGAAGCTGTAAGTAATATTTGTCTTCTTGCTATCTTTCTCAGTCCCTGTACCGCCATTTACACACGCTCATTAAGTGAATTAATCGCTTAACATGATGGAATTTAAGAAACGAATTTCCCGTCAACAGCAACAATAATAATAATAATAATAATAATAATAATAATAATAATAATAATATGCTTTATAACTACCTAAGCAAAAATCATTTTATTTTAGATTACGTGAAAAGTAGGTAAATTACTCGCTTAACATGATGGAATTTAGAAACGAATTTCTCATCAATAATAATGATAAAAATAATATAAATATTATTGTTCTTTATAACTACCTAAGCAAAAATTATTTTATTTGAGATTATGTGAAATCATAGCAAGTGATTGCATGAATCGGCATATAAAAAATAACATTAATACCAAAGTAATGAAGTAACGCAAAAATAAATGAGTCAGCAGAAACTGGGAACTCTGAAAATGTTTGTGATTCGATAAACAAAGATAATAACATTCATTGCAATTTGGATCTTCGAATCCCTCTAGCTAGGTCAGGAGACCTGATCCAATCGGTGCCAACAAAGATATTGAGGATAACCTCGCCAATAAACTACAAAGTGAAACCAGAAGCTCGTCAAAAATTGTTTAGACTTTGCTTGAGAACCTTAGAAATGAGGTAACTTGGAAGTGATTGATCTCACATCAATGATCCTTTACGATTACGAGGATTATGTCAAAATGAATTCTCAGTAGATATTTCCCGGTCTTTTCCTTCCCGATTCACTGAATTTTTATTCTTATTTAATTACAAGATCTATCCGGAAATCTCCCAGTCTTTGGAAATGTCCGCGAATATAACCTACATAGAGCAATGGCGTCTTAGATCTCATTAACGTACTTCGCATTTCTCTAACTCACTGGTTCCAAAGTAGTTACATCTTTTCAAAGTCTGCAATGTCATGTTTCGGGATCGCCATCAACTGGTCTCGTCGCGTTCTTCTTCAGTTCGTCCACACTCTGAAATATGCTTTTCAGCGTTAGCAAAAGCCAGAAGTTGCAGGCAACTACACTTATAAAAGAAGTATTGATTCATTGATTCATTCATTCATTTTCTACGATTTATCAACTCTTTTCGGGTAAATTAAAGCCAGAAAATATTTTTAAATTAAATTTTACTTATTTTGTTTTTAGATAATAATGGTTTAAGGATACAAGTTTTACTAATTAAACCGCAGCTGAGAGAAGAAGAGGTGGATTGATAGTAAGGGTATTTGCGCGTAAGTGTATATAACGAACCTAATTGGAATTCGAACTCAACAATTCCGAGCCATTATTTATTCCAGCAGGCGCACACCCAAGCTAATAACACCTGCAATTTCGAAGCGATCACCAATCTAAGTACTGACCAATATCGATGTTTCTTAACTTCGGGAATAACAGAGATGTGATTCTACAGAAAAATGCTAACAATAACATGGACGAAGCATGCGAATAACGGGAAAGTTTCAAAGTAAAGGGAGGCAACCGGTGTTTCAATGTGATAGAGGCGTAAGCTTATAAAGAAGGCGAGACACACATGGTTAAGCGATGCGATGTTTGAAAACATAGTGCATAATCTCACTTGAGAGAGTGTCCGTTAATGCACTTGCAGTAAGGATCCCTCTATCGAGTTATATCAATGCCTCGCGGGCGGTTCTCAAGATACTCAGAATGCTTAGATACTTTCCAGACATATGTTTTTAACTGTACATGCATGCGTCGAGATCTTTCAGTTTGAATCTATAACAAAGATATTCCATCGTGAAAATGAGAACAGCAAGTAACTTTCCTTATCCAATCAATTACGCCAATTCACATAGCAAGTACCGAAGTACCTTCGAAGGGTTATTTGGATAATTGAACTTATTCTTTGTCAAATAGATCAGCAGAAATGTTTTCAGGTGCACCGTATGTATATATTTGTATGTATACACATATGTATGTAGGCAAAGAGAATTGTTTTTTCTAGCCGTCAGTCAGTCAGTTAAGTGCCATACGTGATACACGCTTGGGCGATCATGTTTCGAAAGAGACATGACTGACTGGGCAGAATATTATCACGTAGTAGGTTGCCATTGCTTTTTGCGGTAGACTGGTTGCCTGCCAAGGCTATAGAACCCAATCTGTCCTGTTATTTAACCCATAACTGGAGGGAAGAGACGGATTAATACCTTTCCCAATGGTATTTGCGCGTAAGTGAATGCAATGAATTACAACTCGGAATTTGAACTCGGCTCCCCGATTTCTCGTTCCGAGCCGATATCCACTGCACCACAACGCACATAAAGCAGAAAACGAAACTAAACTAAAAGTTCAGATTAATGCTTGGAAAGTAGGCTATTCCATTTCAGTGACGTGTGCAAAGTTCCTTACTTCATAATTTATATGTTCTCAGATCATTTCTTTATTAAACACAGAACCTCATATTGTGTTCCGTGGAGTCACGTTACGGAAACAACAGAAAACGAGTTTAGTTGTATGAATACATGTTGAAATAAATTCAACTTCTACTTTTATGTGCTTTGTCCTTTCAGGACGTAGGCGATCATGGCTATCCACGTCTCCCTATCCCTGGTGGCTATTAGCACGCTTTCTCCTGTTACACCACGCAACCCGCGTTCTGCCATCCACCTGCTCAGGCCAGTCAAGTACGTCACCCACTATTTTCCCCTGTCTCTCCTTTCCTCTACCTGGCCACTTACTATTAGGTTCTCCAAGCCCTCCTTCCTCACTGCATGTCCCAGGAACTTTAGTTGTCTCTTCCTAATGCTTAGTATTAATTTCTCTTTCGTTTCCAGCCTTTCCAAAACCTCATCATTGCTCACATGCTCGATCCATGATATCCGCAGCATCCTTCTGTAGAACCACATTTCAGTTGCTTCGTGTTTTTTCTTTATCTTCGATGATATTGTCTAGCATTCACTGCCATATTGAAGAAGTGCTCTCTGCTTTGTTTCTAGCGAAATTTTACTGTCTCGTAATACTCTACTCAGCTTCTGGAATGCGTCCTTCGCCATGCCAGTTTGCCTTCGGATCTCAGTGTCCCACTTTCTGTCTTCTGTTAGAACACTTTCCAAGTATTTAAATTTTTGTACTTGCCTGATTTTAGTATCCCCCACCTGTATTTGGCATTTTTTTGCTGATGACCATGTATTCAGTTTTCTTGCAGTTTATTTGTAGTCCTTTCTTTTCACTATCTTCAGCTACCTTCTGTAGGAATTCTTGTAGTTTCCTTTCTGTGTCTGTTATCAACACTGTATCATCTGCGTACCTTATGTTCAAATTGTCGCCTCTGATGACAAATCCAGGTATACAATCTAGGGTCCTCTGAATAGACTTGCTGTACAAGTTGAATAGATCCGATGAAAAGACACATCCATGTCTCACGCTCCTTTCTATCGTTCTATGAATTCGTTACATGTCCGTATGAAGGCGGTTGGCTGCCAGTAGAGATTCTTGATTACTCTTATGTCTTTCCCAAATATGTCGAGGCTGCTGAGCATCTCCATCAATTCTTTGTAGCGTATTTTGTCGAACGACTTCGCATAATTGATAAAACATATGTACACGTCCTTCTTCATTTGTATTGCCATTTCGAAGAGCATCCTAACCATAAATATGGCGTTCCTTATTCCAGTGTCTTTGACGAATCCGCACTGTTCTTTTCCTATCTCTGGCTTGATTCTACTTCCCGCTCTAATCATCAGGATTCGGACGATCAGTTTTGTAATATTGCTTCGGTAGAGTTCGCACTCGTTTGCCCCTGGCTTCTTAGGCAGTGCTATGAAAATCGACTTGCTTAGGTCGTCTGGTATTACACCATTATTATAAATTTAATTTATTATTTCTGTAATTTTTTTCTACACCGAATTTTTCCAGAGCTATCAGCAGCTCTATTATAACGCCGTCAGTTCCAGCTGCTTTGTTTTCATTATGTTTGGCCATTGCAGCTTCCATTTTTGGACTTTAATATTCCGGTCCGCCCTCATCTTTATGTATTATCGGTTGTTCTCTCTTGTCGTGAACAAAATCTTTTATATATTCTTCCCATCGCTGGAGTGTTTCCTCTTTCTCCAATATTATCGTTCCATCCTTAGATTTTATACATCCTGTTGAAGAGCAGGTTTTTGTCCTGTCAGTTCTCTAATTTTTTTATGCATGTCTGCTTTATTAGTCCTGCTTAATCTCTCTACTTCTGCACATTTCTTGTTAAGCCATTCCTCTTTAACCTGTCTGCATTTGCTCCTTATTTCCTTCTGTACTCTATTCCATGTCTTGGCATCATTTTCAGTCTCCTTTGCATCATGTCGAGAACCTCTTCAGTCATCCACTCGTTTTTTCTTCTGCGTCTGATTTCTTTTGGGGTAATGTTGTTTACTGATGTTACTTGTGCTTCCTTTAGTTAGTCCCATTTCGAATTTTCTTTTCCAATTTGTTATTCGTATTTGTTTATTCCGCTGTTTGTGTATTCTTTCTTCAGGTTGAGGTCATTCATGAGCTTGTTTTATTACAGTTTTGGTGCTGCACTAGGCTTCTTCATTCTCCGGAGTTTCACACTTAGTTTGCAGATAACTGGGAGGTGGTTGCTTTCAGCAGTCGACACTTAGGTTTTGCATTGAACTACTGCATTTCTGAATCTCCTGTTTATGGTTATGTAGTCTATTTGATTTTTCGTGTCGCCTCCTGGACTACTCCATGTCCATAGACGTCGTAGGTGTTCTTGAAACCAGGTGTTAGCTATTACCTGCTCATTTGCTGTTCACTATTGGATCAATTTTCCTCCTCGTTCATTGCGGATTCTTAATCCAAAGTTGCCGGTTGTCTCTCCTTCCCTCTCTTTACCTACTTTGGCATTCAAATTACCCATTATGAATGTAATTTCTTGGTTTTGGACTGAGCCTTGGGATTTCCCAGTATGAAGCAGAACGATTCTATTTCTTCCTCAGTGATTTGAGTTGTTGGTACATAAACTAGTATAATAGATATGTTGAAGGGTCTTCCTCTCAGTTTTACCAAATGGACTCTCTCGGAAAGCTGGCAGTATCCCAGAACGCATTTCTTTATTTTTTCGTCCAGTATTAAGCTGACACCTTTTTCGTTATTTTTGCCTCCTGTGTATATTTTCCTGTGGTTTTCGCTGCTGAAGTAACCATTGTTAGGCCATCTAGTTTCGCATATTCCCAGATTATTAATGATCACTCTGTTCGTCTCCTGCTTGACATTCTCGAGTTGACCACAGCTGTTGAGTGTCCTGACATTCCATGTCCCCAAGGTAATTCTTTCTTTGTTGCACACAGTCGCAGGGTAACGGTCCAGAGACACCTGTTACTCAAGTTGTTCCTTCTAGGGCGAAGGACAACTTTTGGATAAATGTGTCTCCTTTACGCCGTCTGTGCTAACAATCGCTGGATGACGATCAGGTGACACCTGTTGCCCATATCGATCTTTACTGAACGAGGAGTTACTTCGTTTGGAATTAACCCCCTTCACGCCGTTGAGTTCCATATAACTATTTTGAAAAGCCATGATTGTGCGCGGGATAGACAGTGGAGTGGTATCCCGTTGATTTATTGAGACACCACCTCTAGTTAGCCGGTCGTTGACTCCTTAAGAGTTCCTCCGTCATTTGTAGGCTTAATTTTTTAAGATAACGCAGATTCCCCAAATTAGCATTTCGTTACCAGTAGACAGAAAAGGCTTGAAATTTTCATTGAATTTTTTTTTTTCAAAGACAATACCTTTTTTGTCATTTTTTGATAAATTCAGCGATCAATCTTCAGTTTAAAAGAAATATATAAGAACCCAGAAAAAGCAAGAAACAGACAGTAACAGAGAGAAAGGTGGAAATACAACGCTATGCAATATTTTGCATAAAAAATTCAATATTACATTTTAAATTAAACATTAATCTATTTATTTTAGAAACTATTGAAAAAAATCTGAAAGGGAAATATTAAACAAAACAAAACATTGAACATGGGGGAAACGAAATTCTTTTTTTTAAACTAGCCTAAACTAGCAAAAGACATGAACGTCTACAAAACTAAAGATTAGCATTTCGTTACCAGTCGACAGAAAAAGCTTGAAATTTTCTTTGGATTTTCGTAAATATTTCAAAGACAATACTTTTTTGCCATTTTTGATAACTTCAGCGATCAATCTTCAGTTTAAAAGAAATATGTAAGAACCCAGAGGTAACAAAATATAAAATCTAACCAGGTTCCACAAGTTAATAAGTGATTGATTAAGTAGTTTTTTGGCTTTTTTACGAATTATCAATCATTTGTTTATTATTTAAACGTTTTAGCTTGTAAGAATAATTATTTTTTTTACGGATGAATATTGCATCAACTAATTCTTTTAGAATAACTATGATATTTCTAGATACTAGTCATACTATTTAGCACATAGCTAGAGAGGAGATGGATTCATACCATTTATAAGGGGTTTTGTGCGTAAATGAATTTAATGAAGTCTAATAGAATTCGAACTCGGGTCCCCATTTTAAACCTCTTTCTATTACATTAACCGCACATTCTCCACTAGTTAATAAAACCAATGCTTTTTTAAGCAGATATAATCGAAGCAAGAACAACTTCGTAATAAAAATAAATGGTTTTTATAGATGTGATCGAAACAAGCTCCTTTGGTAATAAAAATATAAAGCAAATCAAATATTTTTTGTCAAATCAGAAACGCTTTGAGGACTATTTTCCGGAACCGATCTTTAAACTTGTCCGAAACTCCGTTCGACTTGAAAGCATGTCTCTCATCTATGTTTAATATGACAATAATCTTTGCGGTTAACAGATTTCCTAACATCATTCACACAATTATCTCCTGAAACAACAATCTGGTATCATTTGATTTATATGGAATAATGAACATTTTCTTATTACTATTACTTTCACAAAAGGCGATCATGGTCTTCCACTTGGCTCTGTCTCTTGTCGCTCTCAAAATGCTTTCTCTTGGTATCTATCCTAAACCCCGTTTTTGCCATCCATTTGCTCGGGCCTATCAAGTAGGTCTCGCGCTTATAATTTCTGAGTCTTTCTCTGGCAAAGTCTTCTAATGGTATCAACAATGGTATCAACATCTCTATTACAATCCCACTGGGTTCTGCTGCTTTATTTCTTTCAATTTGGTCATTGTCGATTACACTTCGGTTTTTAATATTTCTGGTCCATCCGTATTTTTGTATATTGTCAGTTGCTCTTTATTATCGTGGAAGAGATCACCAATATACTCGTCCCATCTCTTAATTATTTTTTCTGTTTCTAGTATGAGTGTGACGTTCTTTGCTTTTATACATTCTGTTGCTGAACAGGTCTTTTGTCATGTTAGTTTCTATATTTTTTATGAATGTCGCTATTATTTGTCGTACTCAATCTCTCTACTTCGGCACATTTGTCGCTTAGCCATCTTTTTTAGCCTGTCTGCATTTTCTCCTTATTTCCTTGTGTATTTTCTTGTATTCCGTTTCATATCGTGCCATCGTTTTTTTGATTCTTTTGCATTTCGGTTATACGTATAACAAAAACAATACAATCAAAATCACCTTACATAAATCCATCAATAAATCCGTTTTATATGGATGAAAAAAGCAGAGGGCTTGTTTTTGTTTTTTTTGTTTGTTTTTTTTTTTGTTTTTTGTTTTTGTTTTTTTTTTGGGGGGGGGGGGGGTTTACACACCAAATACTTATTTTTCAACATTGTACCTTTCTTTTTTAATGCACTTAATTCAGTGGAGAACGTTCACTGCATAAATAGAAAGTTATACAGTGAAAATTTAAATTCAAATTCAGTTAAATTTAGTCAAATTCAGTTCATTGTCGGACTGCGGACTTATTGATCGAGCTGTGTGCAGTGACTGATTTCATTTGACTTTGTATTCTGTAACAGGAAAAATGTTTGCAATGTTTGTTACGGCTTAACAATCCTTTGCATGTTATTTAAAGCCAGAAAAATACTTTTCGATCGTAAGAATTTTTTTTAGTATAATAATGATTTACTGAAAATGTCCTACTAATAAGAAGAGACATTGGAGAAGAAAAGAAGGATTCATATCGTTTTTAGTGTCATTTGCGCGTAAATGAATATAAAAAACCCGATTAGTATTAGAACTCACCTCTCCAATTCTCAATTCCGAGCCGTTATCTATTACACTACCCACTTATCCAAGCTTATAACACCCGCTATTCTCAACCGGTCACCTGTCTAAATACTGACCAGGCATAACGTTGTTTAACTTCGGTGACCGTAGTAGAACTGGGGTTTCAATGTGATATGACCGTAACGCTGAAATGTGTTTAGAATATGGTGATACCGACCGAGCAAAGCGAGGGACCGGATGTTTGCACTCTCACGACTAAAAAGCAAATGAACAAAAATCGTCGGTGCGCATCCGGCTTGGCGCAGATGTTCCGGTTGAAAACTAAAAATTAATTAAATATTAAATTCCAGTTCGCGAGCCTACGCGAATTTTATTTATCGGCCAATGGGAAGCCCAGAATCAAATACAAGTGTGAATTCCCAAATGATCTACTGCGATCCAAAAAGTCGAAATAAAAAGCCGATACAGAAAGCATCGCCAGAAAAACAGACAGACCCAGACCGACCCACGCAGACTGACTCGAGAGAGACGAGAGTAATTAGTATCTCCCTTGACCAAGTCAAGCGGCTTACTATGCTCGCCTCCCTTACCTCTCTTTTCCTTTTTCGCTGTCTCAAAAACTACTTACTGACCTAAGGAGCGGATACATCAAAGCCATTCCGTACTTACAACGCTCCCACATTCCTAAGTATTAATTCTCTTTTCAGCATTTTATTGCCATGAATATTTTAACGTCCGTTGGACCCATATTTAAAGGATTACTTCAATTGTAAAACCTTAATTGATATGTGTATATATAAAATGTTATTTTTCAACTCAATTAGCTTTTCTTGGTTTATAATGTTTTTATGACTTATAGTGGGCTATCTACAACGAGGCCAAATACCGTTAATCTGCAACAATATACAACAGTATTTACCAACCTTCCCACGCAAGGCTAGATGTGACACAAGGTCTATTTATTGTTGGTCTTCCCGGCCATGTAGCCAGGCCAAAAATATCTGTCTATTTTTCCCCAGTCGTGATTCTACCCTTTGGCGGTACCACGACTGGGTTAGGCTCTCTGCTTTCGAGCAGAGAGCGCTCTCTACCAGAAGGCAGAGAGCTGACAGTGTCATAGTTGCAGAGGCAAATGCCAATATACAACTACCCTTCAAAAGAACGCCTACCCACTATAAGAAATAGCGATTCTCCGACGTTCGCTCCTACTTTTCATCTTAATTCAATTTAATACGGAATAAATTCTTACAGTTTTCAGTAATTTCAAATAGAAAAGCAAATTTAACCTAATCCTCATAACATATTTTAGAAAGTTTGCTTGCTGAATTTCATGAGTGTTTCGTTATATTCTGCTTTAATACGATTATGTTCAACTTTATTTATAGCTTGATACAACCCTTTATTAAATCTTTTGAAGTATAGAAATTTGTTTTTCCTTAAGGATACAGAAGGCAATTATCTTCCTTTTGACAGTAAAAATTTACTTATGTTTTAAGGAGCACTTGAAGATTGCGTGACAGTCCTTTGAAGAAAATAGTCAGTTGCAACTAGCTTCCCACGGAAGAGATTGGAACCGAAAAATGACCACTAGCTTGTACCTGAAGTTGAAGCTACGAAGTTGTGTACACAATATTTAGATTTTGGCATTAAATAACCCATATAGATTGATATGCTGCTAAACAAATCAATAAAAAAAACACAAGGTTGCGCTGTGTTTCTGATGGGGACATGTAAGACTTTTTTTTTTATTTAACTCCTTTCTATGTGCTTAAATTTCTCTTTGTTTGAAAATTTGTAACCTGTTTAGTTTTATATTGATACATTCGTGTTTTTTTATATAAATAGTGTTCATATTTAACTTATTTTCGGAGTTTATCTCTTGATGTTGTTCTAGTTCTTCCTTCCGTTTCGTTAAGATGTTAGTATATTAAAGATATACTAATGTCTATTTGTCTATACTTCTGATATGAGGTAGTATTTACACTATTTACATTATTCGGACTATTGTGCTCATCTTGGTTGCCATTTGTACGACGCCGTAGAAATGGCAACAAAAATGAGGACAATGGTCCGAATAATGTAAATAGTGTACTAATATCTACGTTGGGCCTTCGAAAATAGAGAAGACTACAGTTGCTGTTACAGTGACATATATAGCGATTGGAAACACCATTTGTAATTGTGAGTGTGTAATACACTACTTACATAGGTACACCTTCCACATATAATATCCCTCTTTGCCCAGCGACTCAATTAAATAAATCTCAGTTGAAAATGAATATCTTTTTCAATTCAATAAAAGCAACGAAAAAATAAGTCTAAACGACCATATGGGTTATCTACTGTTTTATTTATTTATATACTTTAATGTTTCGAAAATCTAGCAGTATTTTCTGTTTAACGATCGTACGTGAGTAGCGTCAACAAATTCAAGTCATCTCCACCTTCTCTGAACCAGCATTCAATGAACTGGTCCCCGACTCTGAAATAACTTTTTGATTCTGCAAAGAATTTTAATGAAGGCTTGACTAGCAATTATTTTGCAAGAATAATGGTCGTCATGTCACGAAGATTTAGCCAAGTACTATTTGAGATTTCTACAAACAATATTATTACTGCGTCTAGGAAAAGTAAAAATAAGTTTTGCCTGAGTGTGTTTTGTCGTTGTTCTGTGTACACTTATGTTGTGTTTACTCATTTATTAATATATAGTGAAAATTAGTGTTTGCATGCTTTTTCTTTACTTTTCATTGTACGAATAATACGTGCAATAAACTTTTGGACGATCTTTTGAAATTCTATAAATGTACATATATTTACTATGTGTCGGTGCATATGCATGAGAAGGAGTCTCTACCAGTTATATATTCTGCTATTTTTTAAGCTTAGCGTTGTACAGCCCATGAGGAGGAATGAGTAGTGAAAGATTATGCTACGCCAATCTTTCAAATGAAGAGGGTATTCTTTCTTTAGAAGCTGCATTCAGCAGTCTCTTCTTAATTAAGAAATTAGCACTCGACATTTTTTTATCCCTCATTTTTGTAAATTTGGCCTTGTGTCATACTTAATGTTAGGGTAGTGTAACGAAAACTAAAATCAACAAGCAGAGTTCAATTTCCAGGATAGTCTGTTGCGTTCACTTTTGCACAACTACTTTTGTAAATAGTAAGAAATCCGTTTCTTTTTCCACAATCCCCCCCCTATCTATAAATAGCAAGATAGACTGGGACTTCTGGATTTGAGCGACAACCAGTCTCAGAGAAGAAAAACTGGATTCCAAATCGTGGAGAAGGAAATGGAAAATCCCTCATCTGTCTTTCTCAATAATCCATGGTAATTCGCAGATAATAAAGCAAAAGTCTACGGAGAGAGATGATCGCCTACGTTCTGAAGGAACATGGAATTAAAAATCAAAATAAAATAAACATGATTAATAATTAAATCGAAATACAGTGTCAATGTTACTGTTTAAAAAAATATATTTATTTTTACAATTGTTCATATTATAAATATAATGGAAAGAAATATCAGATCTCTAGCAACATGTAACCCAGTATTGTTTACTGTATAGTCGCGGCTAAACCGGTTCCTTCACCAGGTTTTTCTGATAGGCGAGTTATCTAGAAATCCAGCAAGATGAAACAAAAATCTGTCAAAGGGTGGATTAACCTTCTTGTAGAGCAAACAACATTCAAGAACAAATAGGATAGACTGGGCTCTATAGTTAGAGAGCTTTCGGAACTAAAACCAACGACTGTGGTGTGGGAGTTTCCAAATGGTATCAACGGTCATGTGTCTGTTACCATGTTGAGCCTTCAATTTGGAGGCTATCGGCTGGGATTTAACCAGGAAAGAGAAGGGTCCATCAGGTCTACTTGATCAAAACACCGACAATGTAGAGAGAACTAGCCAGGTTCTCAGCGACCCTGCGACCAAACTTAGCCATGGGACTGATGATGTATAATCATTGTATATTTTTGCATCTGGCCGAGAAGCAATGTTTTAACTAGATCACCTCGCAGACCATTAACACTACAGTGATTCGATCATCACTGAGGTCCCTATGATGTTGTCTTTGTGCCAGACTAAACTAAATCACCGAAGTTAAGCAATCTTGAGCCTAGTGTGTACCTAGATGGGTGACCACTTGAAAATAACACGTGCTGTAAACTTGAATGTGTATGTGGTATGATAGCCGAGTTCGAAGTTATTAAATTCACTTGGGCGCAAATAATCTCGGAAAAGGTATGAATCCATCTATTCTCCCCCCTCCAGCTATGGGCTGAGTAGCAGGACAGAATGGGTCATGTAGCGTTGTAAAAAGTAATGGCAGCCTACTGCGATAACGCTTCTGCTAAGTCAATCATGAATCGAAGGGAGATATGATCGTCCAAGCGTGCGTCGCGCATGACATCAAAGGAAGGAAGGAAGGAAGGAAGGAAGGAAGGAAGGAAGGAATATTCTACTTCTCTTTAAGTGTCATTTGCATTCAAGGCGTAGGTTCTTCACAGTTTAATTTTTTCTTAATCTCTGCAAACTGCGGATGTGCACGTGGTGCAATACTTAGCGGCACGGAAAGAGAAATCGGCTAGCTAAGTTCAAGTTACAGCTGATTTCTTTGCGTTTACTTTGGCCCAAATATTCTTTTCCTCTAATTATGGATAAAATAAACTGGGTTATTTATCTATGTTTTGGCTAAGGAAAATTCTGAATTCAACTATATCATGGCATTTACAATGACTTTACTCTCGACTGTGGTTGATTTATTATTATTATTATTATATTCTTTTATTTCAGTTGTATACTCATTTTCTTCCGGGTCCCATGCAGAGACCTAAGGTTAGAAATGGCATATCATATTTTCTACCGAGCATTCTTATAAATAAAATAAAGTTGACATACTAATATTACACGCAATTTTACATTGATAACGCCCTTCGTAAATCTGAGTCCAATGTGTCTACTGGAACTTTTTATTACCAAACCAAAACTACAACTGGTATCATTGATATCTTCATGTTCCACATTTTTGAGATTTTCACTTCAAAATCCTTGTCTTTTGAAGACCTTCAAAGATACATAACAATTTGCAGGAATTGACATGTCAATTAAGAAACCATATTTTGTTAGTGTAGTCTTTGAACAGGATTTCTAGGTGTTTAGCTTTGATTGGTCTGTCTGTGTATTGGAAAGTCCTATAAAATTGTTACAGATCCTATGTCTGTAATGTAGATTCCTAATCCAAAGTTGCCAGTTATTTCCCCTCCTCACCTTACCTACCTTGATATTCAAGTCTCCCATGGTTATTCTAATTTCTTAGGTTTTACACTAAGCTTTGGCATTGTCCAGTGGGAAGTAGATAGACTCTATTTCTTCCTCAGTGTTTTGTGTTGTTGGAGCATAGACGGCTATAATAGTTATGTTGAAAGGTTTTCCTTTCAGTTTGACCAAGAAGACTCTTTCAGATAACTGGTAGTATCCCAGAACACATTTCTTCGTTCAACTTTTCGTTATTTTTTTTCTGCGTATATTATCCTGTGGTTGTCACTGCTGAAGTTTACATTGTTAGGCCATCTAGTTTTGCATATTCCCAGGATATTCGAACTGCCTGCATACGGACAGGAAACGCATTCAGCAGATGTACAAATATAGAAAAGAGCGTAAAACAAGGATGTGTCTTTTCTCCGGATCTATTCAACTATTCTGAAGGCCCCAAAAGTTATGCCAGGATTCATCATCGGTGGCCACAATCTGAACAACGTAAGCTACGCAGATGATTCAGTGCTGATAGCAGACACGGAAAGCAAGACTTCCTAAAGATGGTGGCTGAAGAAAGTGGGAAGAAAGGACTACAAATAAACTACAAGAAAACCGACTGCATGGTTATCAGCAAAAAGAGGAGCCCAAAATGCCAGCCACAGTGAGGTGGAGATACTAAAATCAAGTGCGTACAAATATTTAAATACCTGGAAAGTGTTCTAACAGTAGATGGAAAGTGCGACACTGAAATCCGAAGGAGAATTGGCATGGCGAAGAACGCATTCCAGAAGCTGAGTAGAGTATTGAGAGACCAGAAAATTTCGCTAGAAACAAAGCAGAGAGTACTGGATTATTATGTGATGTCAGTTCTTCAATATGACAGTGAATGCTAGACAATTCTCATCAAAGATGAAAGAAAAACTCGAAGCAACTGAAAGGTGGTTCTACAGAAGGATGCTGCGAATATCATGAATCAAGCACGTGAGTTTTTAGAAAGAACAGAAACGAAAAGAAAATTGTGAGCATCAGGGAAAGACAGCTAAAGCTCCTGGGACATGCAACGAGAAAAGAGGGCTTGAAGAATCTGATACTCACAGGTCAGATAGAGGGAAAGAGTGACAGGGAAAGTACCGTGTTACATACTTGACGAGAAATAATGCTAAGAGCCACCAGTGATAGGAAGACGTGATATGCCATGATCGCCTACGTCCTGAAAGGACACAGCACAAAGAAGAGTGATTTCTTTCATGTTCTTTGACACATGTCGTCATCTAGTCTGCTGTAGCTTCCGGATATCTTTGAAAACCGATTGTTGTAGGTTTTGTTAGACCATTATAGTTGAACTAATCCTCTGCCACCTTCGGATCAGAGCACATACAAACGATCAACATCAGCTTTAGGATGATGCATGCAGTGCCAGCGCCATCCATGTAGAATAGGTTATGAAACACTTCTTTTTTTTACTTTGTACCCATAGTAATTACTATTTAGTTCATGCAAAAAGGGAATTAAGGACAAACAGAACAGTATAGGCAACATACATTCTCCTTGAATGATTCCTTATCGGCTATTCAAACAATTGGAAGTGACAGTTCATTTGGTGTAATTTAGGTATAATATACTTTTCCACATTTATGTTATATTTTAAAAAATTTACTATCACCGAGGAAACATTGTACGTTTTTAAAGACTTAAGGATCCAAGAGTGTGGTACACTATAAAAGACTTTACGGTAATTGATTCTGGCTGTGTTAAGATTTTTACTTTTTTAGTATTTGTTTATATTATTTACATTATTTATATTTTTTGGACTGTTGCCCTCATCTTTATTGCCATGTTTGCGACGTTTCATCTGTTGTACGATCCGGCCTTCTTCTGGTGTTAGGAATTTCAATCCGAACCTTTTATTTCGATCAGTGGAGTATATTATTCTCATTGCACGTGTGATGTTACTTTCGGTAGCCATGTAGTTATCTCTCTTTAACTCAACTCTGTAAGGTATTTGTTCACTACTGCTGTAGCCTGATACTGAACTCACAAGTCTTTGGGTCAAGTCACTGGAACTAACCAATGTCTATATCCACTGGCTTGATCCGACTGGAATTGATAACTTGGTCTGGTCCAGCCAGAGTAAAGTCACACAAAGAAATAACTTGGATAAAAGAAAAATATTTATATACAATTTCTGGATACAAAGTTGTTAGTGCAATTATTGATGGCTTAAACACATGGCCCAATGAATATAGAATTTGGTGAGTTCCAATGACTTGACCCAAAGAGTTGTGAGTTCAAGTGACATCACACATTGAATGAGAGTGATATACCTCAGTGATCTCGTAAGTTCGGCTCCAAAGACGACTGGAGGCTCAGTAAAAATGTGTTAAATAACAGCAAGCCCTCAATCCCCACTTTAATCAATGAATTTGAGGTTCTCACAACTTCAGCGAACAAGGCTGAACGCTTTGCTCGCAGATTTTCCACCAACTCAACATTTGATTCGTCTGGGGTATCCGCACCCAACTTCCCACCTAGAACTGAGGCACAACTGAATGACGTTCACATTACCCCCTCGATGGTCTCTAACATACTTTCAAAGCTTGAACCCCATAAGGTGAGCGGAAGCGACGGAATCCCAATCGTTGCCCTGAAGAAATGAGTCCCTGCCTCTCTGCTTCTTGTTTCCCTGCCTGCTAGAAGTCCTCCTCTATGGTTCCTGCATTTAAGAACGCTGAAGAACCCTCAGACCCCACTAATTATCGCCTTATCAGCCTCTTACCTATTTTTGGCAATGTGTTCGAGGCTATTATCAATGCTGAAGTTGTTCAACATCTCACAACACAAGACCTCTTCTCCGATAAACAGTATAGTTTCCGCTTCCCCAGGTCTACTGCTGATATGTTAACGACCATCACAGAGTATATATACCGGGCTCTCGGTAAGAACAGCGACGCTCGAGCTGTTACACTAAATATCTCCAGAGCATTTGGCAGAGTCTGGTATTCTGGCCTTCTACGCAAGTTACAGAGCTATGGTATAACTGGACACTTGTTTGACCTAATCCAGTCGTTCCTTTCAAATCGCGTAATGAAAATAGTATTGAATGAGCATGCTACCAGATACTAACATGCAAATGCGGGTTTCTTCAAGGCTTTATTCTAGGTCCTGCGCTTTTTCTGATCTTCATCAACGATCTCCCTAATATAATCAAATCCCAAGTAGGCATCCATGCTGACGACACAACAATTTACTCCAGCCTCTATAAGAAATCTACCTTGGCCGACAAAGCAAACTTCGCTGCTGATCTTGTAAAGAGCCTCCAATCTGTGGTGGACTGGGTTAAGAAATGACTAGTAAACTTTAATGCTTCCAAAACGAAGCAGCTATCCTTTAACCAATATAGACAACCGCTCCTGCCCATCAGCATGGATTAGACTAGTCTCCCTGAAAGCAAAACACTGTACCTCCTCGGCCTAACTATCAGCCGACCTCAAGTAGAATGACTACATTGAATCCATAGCTAAATCTGCTGTTAGAAAAGTTGGTTCCCTGTGTGAGGCCAGGAAGTTTTTCTTATCTGAATCCATTTTTCACATGTATGAATCTACTATCCGCCCGTGCATTGAATACTGCTGTCACATCTGGTTGGGTGCCCCTGCTATTCATCTCGGGCTTCCTGACACAATCCAACGGAAAATCGGCAATGTAATTGATCCCGACTTGGTAGCTCAACTCCAGTCGCTTTCTCACCGACCTAATGTGGCTTTCCTCTGTCTCTTCTACAAATATTTTCATGGCTTCTGCTCCGATGAGCTTAGCTCCTTGGTGCTCCCTCTGCATAAATTTACTCGAGCTACTAGACTAGCGACTATGTTCCACTCTTTTACAGTGAAACCGATCAAATGTAACCGCAACTTCTACTATAATAGCTACATTGCTCGCACTTCCCGCCAGTGAAACTCCCTATGGGCGTTTGTTTGGTAGGAATATTTCTGGATACAGAAGAAGTAAAAGGAATTTTTTTGTTTGTTTTTGTGAGTTGAAAAGTGTTTCCTTAATTGTTGTCAATTTTTGTCGTTAAACGTCTTGTTTGAAATCCATAAGAGTAGGTATGTTTAGTTTTTCCGTAAATCGAAGTCACATTTTAAGTAACGTAAGAATACAAAGAAAAATGAAATATATTTTTCAAAATTAAAATAAAATTAAGGATTTTTTGGGGGATTTTTACAGTTTTAAATATCTGAAGTTGTCAAGCAGCTTCTTTCGTTAAAAGTGTTTGTAGTTTCGATGTTGAGTAGATTTTTTTTAAATTTCGTTAGAGGCTGAAAATTTATCGGCATATAATTTGAAATTGGAACTTTTGGGGCTCTTGAAATTCGATGAAGCCAGAAAAGAAATGTGTATTATTCAATGAAAGGCGGAAAACAGGTTGATAAGGTTGGTTTCATATAAATTTAAACAAATGTATTCAATAAAAGGGTATTTTTGAGGTACTTATCTTTGGAGTTGAGAGTACGTTGAAATTTTCCACTTGTCGGTAGAGATTGATATTATATCAGCGTATAATTTGACAACAGGGTTTATTAACACGTGTTGAGCTCTGTTTTTCTTTGTTTTTTTCTTTTTTCTTTCTTTTTCTTCTGGCTTTTCTTTCTTGTCCTGTAGAAGGTGAGTCGCCATTTTATGTAGTGATGCTTGAGTTTTGCTTTGTTTGTTTGTTTTTTTTTGTTTTGTTTTTTTGTTTTTTGTTTGTTTTTTTTTTTTGTTTTGTTTTTTATGTCGTAGTAAGTTCTTTTTTGGTTTTGGTTTTTGGGTGTCGGGTGTCACGAGTGAAGAAGTGGGGTGCGTTCTTTTCAGGGGTCGGAGGTCACCAGTGAGGTTATATGGTGCGTCAACCATGCCTGGTATAAGGCCACTTCCAAACTAGCCGACAATCTCCGCATTTATAAAGATATCATCAGGTTGTTGAAAAAATAAGTGGGATTTTGTGAATAGAAATGGAATCTCTAACATAATTGTGAGAAGAAAAATGTTCATTTTTTCATGTTAAAATATAAAAGAAAAGAATGACAAGAATAAGTAGCAGTTAATGTTAAATGAGAAAGTTAAGGGTATCAATAATGTAGGAAAGTTTCTAGTAGTAATTTGTTGGAAAGAGTTTATGCGTACGTATTTATGTATGAACGTTCGTTTGGTAGGAATGTCTTTGGATGGAGAAAAGAAGTAAAAGGAATCAGCACACGAGAAAGAAGGAGAAAGACGACGATGTGCGACGCGAACTTATGTCCGGGTCAACTTGAAATTTCTGGCTTGTTACATTTTAGCTTGTTGTCTCTCCTGCTTCCATCTGTCTGACTGGCGATGATCTGATCAAAGCCTTTATAGTCATTCGGATATTTCGCACTGGATCGCTAAGTCTTGCAAATCGATTCCATTGGTCGAAAAATCAATATAGCGTCTACTCGCGAAATTCGGTTTCGACTTTTTCTTCAAGCACGAGGTCAAACCTTTTTGTCACATTTGTAACTCGGACCTTCCATCATCGAGGACAAATTCATTCAAACACCGTTTTTTGTTTGTTTGTTTGTTTGTTTGTTTGTTTGTTTGTTTGTTTGTTTGTTTGTTTGTTTACCTTTACCTCTCATCTCGCTGGGACGTCTTTCTTGTTACTGTCTTTTATTCTATTTTGTTTTGTTTTCCCTTCTCTTTCTTTCTTTTTGTCTTGTAGCATTGACCATGCTTACCTTTGTTTTAATTACTTTTTTCTTTATCATTTCCTACAATTCTTATCCACTCTCGGCAACGTGATAATGCCATGTGAGTAGAGTTTACCTTTGGGCGGGATCTTCAGATTCTTCCTGTTGGTCCATGTATCCACACGCACGGTTCGCCTCCGCCGTATTCTTCTTTAACCTTTTCATCTCCTCTGAATTGTAAACGCATTAATGTTGCACAAAGAATAGTTTCTTGCCTTTTTATCTCTGTGTTACTCGTTCTTTCTAAGAAAAAATAGATATTTTAGAAAAGAAATAAGGGACTTTTCTATGCAGAGTTTACTCAGCTGCTTAGTCATGCCTTTGCCACGTCGAATATTGTAAATTGTCTCTTCCTAGTTATAAACGCTGAGCTGCCTTTCCAAAATTGTTACTTTGTTAAATTTAAATTAAAACCCCTGCCTCTCAGTTCTTAACGCCTTTACTGCTATATCTGGCCACCTTGTGACTGCTGGTAGGAGTGGTTAACCTTTCCTTTCCTTCTTTGTACTCGCTTGCTCCCTTCCCTGCATCTAGCCTTTCTTTTCTCTCTTATTTCTGTCTTCTTTGCCGCAGTGGACTCATTTTTGTTTTGTTTATTTTTCTTTCGGATTTTTTACCTAATTCGAGGAATAAAATCTTTCGTTTTTCAATGAAATTCGTCTGTATTCTTGCGAATTTGAGTTAAACTTCCTGTCTAAAGCAGCTGGCGACCGTCGAAGGAGTTGCCCGACTGAAGACAAACACAACACCGCCCTTCATCTCGGACCTGCACCACAAACTATGCCACTCAGGGCCATGCCAAACCATGGCGGAGAGAACAACAACGTTGCAGCCCCCTACACACAGGTTTGTGGTGACAACCTATTCGACAAATCCTGTTCGAAAATTTGCCTAGTGAAGGTACATCCCCTAGGCCAGAGAAACAATGCTGCCAGGATGTATGCCGTGATCGTTGAACACAGCAACAAGTCCATTGCTCATCCAGAGTTCTTCGAGTTATTCAGTGACTGCGGCCCCACCTATTCTTACTCACTTAGGACCTGTGCTTGGGTCATAGAAACTGTTGGGAGGAGAGCCTATGGGTACAGAATCGAATCCATGGATAGACGCATCAGCCTCCCACTTCCAACACTAATCGAGTGCGCCGATGTGCCGGATAATCGGTCGATCGAAAATTCCAATGCCAGAAGCAGCCCTTCATCACAAGCATTTAGCTAGCATAGCGACAGAGCTTCCCAACTTGGATGAAAAGGCCCCATTCTGCTACTCCTGGGTCGTGACATCACCGACTTACACAAGGTCCACGCTCAGTTCAACGGCCCTCACAACGCTCCGTACGCTTAGAAACTGGACATGGGCTGGGTGATAGTGGGGAATGTATACCTAGGAGGAACACATAAACCATTTACTTCAGACACCTTCTTCACCAGTACCCAAGAAGGAGGCCGCCCGACAAACTTTGAACCTTGTCCCAACACGTTCCAGGCCAAGGAAAAATACCACCGAAAAGAACTGGGTAACTCCGTTTTCCAGCTTACTAAGGAAGACGACCGACTGGCCTACTCCATAGAAGACTGGATCTTCCTCGATATCATGAAAAAGGGCGCGAAGAAGAATAGTCGCCACAGATGGGTTGCGCCTCTTCCACTCAAGCCACCCAAACTTCGACACCCGTAAAACCGACAGCAAGCAGTCAGTCAGCTCAACCGACTTGCTTGCCAATTCAGGAGAAAGCCGCATTTGGCACGAGACTTCCGTTCTCCTTCAAAAAAAACGAATGGCCCTTGGGTCTGATTACCCGTGTCATTCCGAGGAGAGACGGAAGAGTGCGACAGGTCAAAGTGAAAATTCACAAAAATGACCGTGTAAAATTGTTCCTGAGACCTGTGACAAAGACAGTACTTCTCCTCCCTCCACTTGCATCTGTGCCTATCAATTAAAACACTCCATCTTTCTCCTGCTTCATCTTATCTACATAACAACTTCCCATGTTACTTTGCTCGCCTCTTTCTACAACTTATTTTTCACAGAACTGTTACCACTCATTTCGCTATCCTCCTTTCTTTCTCTCCTGCAATTTTCCCTACCAAACCGACTACAACTTCTCTGCCAAATGCATGCCCATCACACTCACAACAGAAACATAAAACAGACTTCCACCTAAATCTTTTGAGATTTCACAATCTCAGGCGGGGAGTGTCACGTTTGTAACTCGGACCTTCCATCATCGAGGATAAATTCATTCAGATATCGTTTTTTGTTTGTTTGTTTACCTTTACTTCTCGTGTCGCTGCAACGTCTTTCTTGTTACTGTTTTTTATTCTATTTTATTTTGATTTCCCTTCTCTTTCTTTCTTTTTGTCTTGTAGCATTGACCATGCTTACCTTTGTTTTAATTACTTTTTTCTTTATCATTTCCTACAATTCTTATCCACTCTCGGCAACGTGATAATGCCATGTGAGTAGAGTTTACCTTTGGGCGGGATCTTCAGATTCTTCCTGTTGGTCCATGTATCCACACGCACGGTTCGCCTCCGCCGTATTCTTCTTTAACCTTTTCATCTCCTCTGAATTGTAAACGCATTAATGTTGCACAAAGAATAGTTTCTTGCCTTTTTATCTCTGTGTTACTCGTTCTTTCTAAGAAAAAATAGATATTTTAGAAAAGAAATAAGGGACTTTTCTATGCAGAGTTTACTCAGCTGCTTAGTCATGCCTTTGCCACGTCGAATATTGTAAATTGTCTCTTCCTAGTTATAAACGCTGAGCTGCCTTTCCAAAATTGTTACTTTGTTAAATTTAAATTAAAACCCCTGCCTCTCAGTTCTTAACGCCTTTACTGCTATATCTGGCCACCTTGTGACTGCTGGTAGGAGTGGTTAACCTTTCCTTTCCTTCTTTGTACTCGCTTGCTCCCTTCCCTGCATCTAGCCTTTCTTTTCTCTCTTATTTCTGTCTTCTTTGCCGCAGTGGACTCATTTTTGTTTTGTTTATTTTTCTTTCGGATTTTTTACCTAATTCGAGGAATAAAATCTTTCGTTTTTCAATGAAATTCGTCTGTATTCTTGCGAATTTGAGTTAAACTTCCTGTCTAAAGCAGCTGGCGACCGTCGAAGGAGTTGCCCGACTGAAGACAGACACAACACAGCCCTTCATCTCGGACCTGCACCACAAACTATGCCACTCAGGGCCATGCCAAACCATGGCGGAGAGAACAACAACGTTGCAGCCCCCTACACACAGGTTTGTGGTGACAACCTATTCGACAAATCCTGTTCGAAAATTTGCCTAGTGAAGGTACATCCCCTAGGCCAGAGAAACAATGCTGCCAGGATGTATGCCGTGATCGTTGAACACAGCAACAAGTCCATTGCTCATCCAGAGTTCTTCGAGTTATTCAGTGACTGCGGCCCCACCTATTCTTACTCACTTAGGACCTGTGCTTGGGTCATAGAAACTGTTGGGAGGAGAGCCTATGGGTACAGAATCGAATCCATGGATAGACGCATCAGCCTCCCACTTCCAACACTAATCGAGTGCGCCGATGTGCCGGATAATCGGTCGATCGAAAATTCCAATGCCAGAAGCAGCCCTTCATCACAAGCATTTAGCTAGCATAGCGACAGAGCTTCCCAACTTGGATGAAAAGGCCCCATTCTGCTACTCCTGGGTCGTGACATCACCGACTTACACAAGGTCCACGCTCAGTTCAACGGCCCTCACAACGCTCCGTACGCTTAGAAACTGGACATGGGCTGGGTGATAGTGGGGAATGTATACCTAGGAGGAACACATAAACCATTTACTTCAGACACCTTCTTCACCAGTACCCAAGAAGGAGGCCGCCCGACAAACTTTGAACCTTGTCCCAACACGTTCCAGGCCAAGGAAAAATACCACCGAAAAGAACTGGGTAACTCCGTTTTCCAGCTTACTAAGGAAGACGACCGACTGGCCTACTCCATAGAAGACTGGATCTTCCTCGATATCATGAAAAAGGGCGCGAAGAAGAATAGTCGCCACAGATGGGTTGCGCCTCTTCCACTCAAGCCACCCAAACTTCGACACCCGTAAAACCGACAGCAAGCAGTCAGTCAGCTCAACCGACTTGCTTGCCAATTCAGGAGAAAGCCGCATTTGGCACGAGACTTCCGTTCTCCTTCAAAAAAAACGAATGGCCCTTGGGTCTGATTACCCGTGTCATTCCGAGGAGAGACGGAAGAGTGCGACAGGTCAAAGTGAAAATTCACAAAAATGACCGTGTAAAATTGTTCCTGAGACCTGTGACAAAGACAGTACTGCTCCTCCCTCCACTTGCATCTGTGCCTATCAATTAAAACACTCCATCTTTCTCCTGCTTCATCTTATCTACATAACAACTTCCCATGTTACTTTGCTCGCCTCTTTCTACAACTTATTTTTCACAGAACTGTTACCACTCATTTCGCTATCCTCCTTTCTTTCTCTCCTGCAATTTTCCCTACCAAACCGACTACAACTTCTCTGCCAAATGCATGCCCATCACACTCACAACAGAAACATAAAACAGACTTCCACCTAAATCTTTTGAGATTTCACAATCTCAGGCGGGGAGTGTCACGTTTGTAACTCGGACCTTCCATCATCGAGGATAAATTCATTCAGATATCGTTTTTTGTTTGTTTGTTTACCTTTACTTCTCGTGTCGCTGCAACGTCTTTCTTGTTACTGTTTTTTATTCTATTTTATTTTGATTTCCCTTCTCTTTCTTTCTTTTTGTCTTGTAGCATTGACCATGCTTACCTTTGTTTTAATTACTTTTTTCTTTATCATTTCCTACAATTCTTATCCACTCTCGGCAACGTGATAATGCCATGTGAGTAGAGTTTACCTTTGGGCGGGATCTTCAGATTCTTCCTGTTGGTCCATGTATCCACACGCACGGTTCGCCTCCGCCGTATTCTTCTTTAACCTTTTCATCTCCTCTGAATTGTAAACGCATTAATGTTGCACAAAGAATAGTTTCTTGCCTTTTTATCTCTGTGTTACTCGTTCTTTCTAAGAAAAAATAGATATTTTAGAAAAGAAATAAGGGACTTTTCTATGCAGAGTTTACTCAGCTGCTTAGTCATGCCTTTGCCACGTCGAATATTGTAAATTGTCTCTTCCTAGTTATAAACGCTGAGCTGCCTTTCCAAAATTGTTACTTTGTTAAATTTAAATTAAAACCCCTGCCTCTCAGTTCTTAACGCCTTTACTGCTATATCTGGCCACCTTGTGACTGCTGGTAGGAGTGGTTAACCTTTCCTTTCCTTCTTTGTACTCGCTTGCTCCCTTCCCTGCATCTAGCCTTTCTTTTCTCTCTTATTTCTGTCTTCTTTGCCGCAGTGGACTCATTTTTGTTTTGTTTATTTTTCTTTCGGATTTTTTACCTAATTCGAGGAATAAAATCTTTCGTTTTTCAATGAAATTCGTCTGTATTCTTGCGAATTTGAGTTAAACTGCCTGTGTAAAGAAGGATGCTTTCCGGCACTTTTTCTATGTGGCAAAACTGGGATTTCACACGTCATTGTGAATTTTCGTAAAAGTGAAGAAGAAGGTTGATTTTATTCTTAATTGCCTTTCCTCTACAAAATAAACAATACACCGTGAAAATCTGTGTTACTGGGGCGGCAATATGACTGAAGATTCGAGTTTTGCTGTAGATAGTGAAATAATAAATGTCATTCGTGAAATACAAGGTCCCAGCTAGTTGGACTTGACCTAGCTGATTAAAGCGTGCTTGAAATATGTTTCCTGGCAGATGTGAATTTAGTTTTTCAGTCTGAGAGTATAGCAAACAAGATGATCAAACTAGTCCAAATAGTAAGGCATATCCTTACGAAGTTCTGCAGTGTAGAATCATTTTCTGGAAATGTTCTCTAGATTTAATCTCTTTTTGTGAAACTAACCTAAACTCTGCCATCTCTACTACTCTATTCCTGACTATTTTCCTCTCTATTGAAAGGATTATAATGTCCCCATGCATGACCTAAGTATCTATAATCTCTGAGTGGCAAATTGAGTTTCCAGATTTTTCTCAAATGACAGCTATTCTAATAAGCTCTCCTCCTTAATACATCGACTGCGTGAATTTAAAATTTGTTACTAGATCTCATCGTTTTACTGATGAAATAACCAGATTTAAACTTAAGTTCTATTCTAATATTTTTCTCACACTTCTTGTGAAATTCACTTGTTTATGTTATTATTACTTTTGTTATCATTACTTGTTTTATTATTAAAATTGGGAGTTTTTCATCATGCTATGCTATTTGTTATCAAAAATGTCGACATATATATATATATATACATATATATATATATATATATATATATATATATATATATATAAACAGTTTCCACTTCTGCTATATGCGTGACTCTTCAGAAATGAATTGACTTCTTTCGATGACTGGCGTGTGTATACACGGCTTATATACAACACGTTAAAATTTCCTTTCTCTGATTCCATGCGTCGATGGCTTAAGGAGTAGCGACTCCGACTGACACCAAATCGGTCGAGTTTCGATCCCGGCCAGAAGCGGGTGGATGCGTCTAGCCACACTGATGAGCTGTGATACAGCGAAACAGGCTTGTATGCGGATGACTAATATATATATTGTTTAATTACTTAGTTTTTGGTCATAATAAAATTAGACCAGTGCACATTTGTATTAAAAAGTGTTCAATACAATTATATTGTAGTACATTTGAATATTCTTCATTTGTAAACGAGTTATTAATTGATTTCAATTTCCTCACGTGGCTAGCCAATTTTGTACAGTTTTTTAAGTTTTCTATTTTTAATGTAAACTTGTGATTGAACCACCCGGTCTTAAAGGTGTCTTTGGTTGATCCCAGATATATTTTATTTTGACCATTTAAGTCATGTACTTTTGTATTACAAAATCTTTGAAGTGGGCATTTATTTTTGTCCCTACAGATGCATTCTTTATTAGTGATCTTGTTTTTTACAATGCTATCTAAATTTCTGGCGTTTTGTTTTTTTATTAAACTTCTAAATTATTAGTACATCTATAACTTAGCTAGATTGTGTTTCTATTTAAAATTTTATTTTGTTCTGAGCTTTTGGGAAAGTGTTTATCTATCAGTTTAAAAAATATTTGCCCTATTTCGGTTTTTACCTCTAAGTTAAATGGTGGGTTGAACCAGATAATGTTTCGTTTTCTATCATCGTTTATCGTTTTTTGTTTGTCTGTTTGGTTGAGAATTATATTGTAGAAAACTTTTTAAAAAACTGTACAAAATTGGTTAGCCACGTGTGGAAATTGAAATCAAAATATGGAAAAGACTCAGATATAACGTGGAGTATATTGAAAACAACCAAGCCTTACAACGGTAGCAAAATATGTAGATTGTGCCAGGAAGAAAAGTTAGCGATTATGCTATTCCCAAACAAAAATGAACTATTGAATGAAAGAACAGAAATTATGACTAAGTGTAACCATGCTAAAAAACACCTATTAGGTTCATACAACCATGGATGAAAACGTTATAATTTCTTGTAATTTTAAAAATTGCGCGTTCAAAAATGAGCGTTCAAAAAAATCACCGTTACATGAGCATTCTTAAAAAAACGGTAAACAGTAAAATCAGTTATTGCAAATCGCCTGAAGACACCACATGGTAGAAACCTAGGTCGCCTAATAACTCGTTTACAAATGAAGAATATATATATATATATATATATATATATATATATATATATATATATATATATATATATATATATATTATAAGAAAGTGACAGAACACGTAGATTTTAAACCCACTGTTCAAGCACTTACTTTTATAAAGAGTGCTCGATACAAAGTACAGCTTTAGGTACGTCGATATTTTCGCTAAAATCAATATATATATATAGCCTCATATATTTCATATATATATATATATTCATCCTCATATATTTCATATATATATATATATATATATATATATATATATATGAGAGAGAGAGAGAGAGAGAGAGGGATAGAGTGAAAGGAGTCGTGTCTTTGTGTATATAATTGCGCACGTTTCGGTTAAAACGATCGTCGTTTTTCCTTATTTTTATATTTTATTTTATTTTCCTGTCTTGGCTGGACATTTAGTAAACTGAAAATAATTCAAGGTACCGCTTTATGATTTGATTAAAATAATAAAGTTTATTTTGAATACTTGAACGACTATTTTCTCTCCTCGACCTGCTCTTTTGCTTAGCGCCCACATTTCTCTTTTTTTAACCCCCACCCAGCCGTCGTCTATTTTCTCCTCTTCCTTCCCTCTTTGCTCGTTTTTGTTTTGTTTTTATCATTTCCGAAACCTTCTTCTCACTTATCTCCCCTCTCTTATTTCTTTCTCCTACCTTTTTTATGGTTTCTCATAAGTCACTCCCATTTCGTGCTCACTCTGTTTTCTCCCGAAATATCTTTTAACTCCTGCTATATCGGTTTTTATCCTCATACCATTCCTCCTTCATATTCGCTTCTCTAACACATTGCCTATTCGTATTTTTTCTTCCGTCCTTTCTTTTTATCTGGTTTGTTTTAAATTTCTACATTTTTTCTTTTTCTACAATTTCATTTCCTTTTTCTACAATTCTCATGTGGTGTAGGTGATTAGTAGTAAGCGTATTGAACTTTACTCTTTACTAACAGACTGACAGAGGAACTCTCTCTCTCTCTCTCTCTCTCTCTCCCCTCTCTCTCTCTCTTTCTCTCAACACATATATCCTTTCTTTCTTTTTCTATGCTTCCATATTTCTGGTAACCTAAATTATAACACGTACATAGCTTATGCGGTCAACTGACGTCATGCGAAAGCCAACCAATCACTAATGTTCCCGCCAAAATCAAAGCAGAAACGTGTAGGCGTTAAGAAAATATAAAAAGAACAACGTAGCCTCTTTCTTTTGCCACGCGCTCGAGTTGGCCCACCCTCACACGTGTGAGTTCGCTTCAGCCGTCGGAGATTCAATCTATACCAACCAACCAAAGGAATATATACTAAAATAATATTCAGAAAACCTAGGATTAATTCAAGAGACAATCCACACACTCAGATACCGGAACAAATTATAATATAGCACGCGCCAACAACAACTTGCTATTACATTACACCGGGGACTCACATGAGGAAACAAAAATGCTATATTTATATGAATATACATATACACGAAAGAAAAACTCTCTAAACTTGAAACACCGCAATACATATATAATGGACATTGATATATAACAAAAATATGTAACCGTATGGAGTCAACAACAAAAATAAAACGATGATATAGTTAATAAAAACCTGGCCTTTATTCATTTACTATCACAATCATATCTAAACCATAAAGGTCACCCAACCAACGTGGGACAATACTCATTTTATTCGTTTTCCTTTCTTTCTTTTTTTTCTATTCATATAATTTCCTACATTTTTCTTTACTTGCAATTTTCTCTTCTCTTTTTCTTCCCTCTTTCCGACTTTTTCCTTCAATTCTCAATCTGTTTTTTATTCCTATAATTTTCTATATATTTCTTTCTTTCCATACAATTTAATTTTCTTTCGTTCATCTAAACTTATTTATAAATGGAACTGTGTGTGTGTGTGTGTGTGTGTGTGTGTGTGTGTGTGTGTGTGTGTGTGTGTGTGTGTGTTGCCGTTACCTATAGACTCCGAAACGGCTGAACCGAATTTCTTGAAAATTTACACAGTTGTCTGCGAGTGTTCTTAGCTAGGGTTTGTGTCGAGGTATCCCCGATAAATATCGAAAATCGATAATCGAAAAAATCGGGTTATAGGAGTGGTCCGATTTTAATCAAATTTGATACACGCATAGATAAAGACATAAGAAACGATATTCAGAAGTTTCAAGGTTGCAGTTCTTACAATAGTGCAGAAAATCGATAATATATATATAAAAGGCAAGATGTTTGTATGTGTGTCTGTTTATCTGCTTGTATGTCTGTATTTTTTCAGCCCTTTTATTTTAGTTTTTGCTTCGGGTTTGGCTCTAAGTAGGTATAATTGTAGTTCTTAGTCTCAGCCATGATACCATTTACTCAGAGGACTTATTTAGGCTTCAAAATGCAGTTTACGACGAAAAAGCTTATTTGATATCGATACCAGGAAATCAAAATTTGACTTACATCCATTCATTTTTCTTTCAGTCTATGGTTTCGCTTTAACTGGAAACAACTATTGCTTTTTAGTCTTTCGTGCCAACGTCCAAAGAGTCTGAGCTCCAAGACCATGGATTAGTTTTAAAGCTTTCATTACACTCGAGCAACGCCAGGCTATACTGCTAGTTCATTATATCTACCAATTTGTTTCGCTCTTACAATCTTTCTTTCGACTTTCTCGGTCTCCTTGATTCTTTCTTGTCGTTCCACATCTCACTTTTATCTCTTCTTCGCTCTTCCTCCTCCTCCTCCTCCTTTCTCCTCCTCCTCCTCCTTTCTCCTCATCTCCCTCGTCTTATCTTTTCCCTCTGTCTAATCCTCCTGATTTTAATTTTCCTCCAAAAATAATGTTGTATTGAAAAGAATCAGCTGAAAAAACGTAGCCGTTGTAACAATTAAGTTATAATTAAATGCTTTTTTCATTTTTATATTCATGGAACGCTCTTTATCAAGCATTTATAATTGATTAAAATAGTTGGAATTTGGAGAAATTCGATTCTAAAACGAAAACTTTCTTTTTGCCTAAAACGAGACATATTTTGCTTCGCCTCTCTTTGTGCGCCTATTTCTTAACAAAAATTAGAATTCGATTATGGCAAGATGATCACACAAATCTATCAACTAAGAACGCCTGGTTTTCTGAAGAAACTAGACGAACGTTCTTGCAGTTATTTAACTCAAAATTGCTTCCTCTCTAATCCGTCTCCTGTGCGTTTCTATTACTGGTTGATACAATAAATTTGAATAACAGTACTCACCTGTTTACTGTCGAACTTTCCTTTCGACATGTACAGAAGATCAATTTTCTTCTTCACAGATCCAGTCTCCTGAAATAAATGCAAATGGTTTCAATCAATTGAATATGCTAACGGAAAAAAGTTAATCTCACAGATTTCTTCAAGGTTCAAATCTGGTATGACAGCGGTTAGAACATGAATGATCAAAGAATTGGTGCCTATAACAATAGAATGCTGTATAGCGTTTACTGATAAAAGTTAGTGGAAGACTACAAGAAAACTAAACTCTGATTGGAGCAACTACAATTTTTCCTTCTCATTGTTGAAAGCTAAGTAAATTAAGTCAACTGGTACAAGGTAGAAAAAAAAACTGCTGCAAGCTAAAGAAAATTATCCGTCCTTCTTTCTTTAAATCATTTTTTCCTTCTATCTCTCTTCATTCTTTCGTGCGATATCCCTTCCTTCTCTTCTGTGTAGTTCCTTCTGACTTTCTTCGTTCTTTAGTAGGATATCCTCTATCTCTTCTTTCTCCTTACTTTCTTTCTCTCTTCATCCTTTGGTACGATGTCCCTTAAGTCTATTTTATATCCTTTCTTCTGTTTCTTCATCCTTTAGTACGATGTCCTACTTTTGAATCCTTCTTTCTGTCTCTCCTCATCATTTAGTACGATGTCCTTTATTCTTTTGTATCCTTCCTTTCTTTTGTTTGTATTCATCATTTAATACGATGTCCCTTCTGTCACTTTTATATCCATCCCTCCTTCCGTCTCTCTTCATTCTTTAGAACGATGACGCTTCTATCTTCTTTATATTCTTCTTTCATTCTGACTTTATTCATTCTTTAGTACAATGTTTCTTCTGGCCCTTTTATATCATTCCTTCCTTCTGGCTCTTTTCCTTCTTTAGTACGATGTTCCATCGTTTATATCATTCCTTAATTCCTTCTGACTCTCTTCAGTTTTTAGTACGATGTCTCTTCTCTCTTTTCTATATAATTCCTTTTTTTTTGTGTCTCTCTTCATCCTTTTAGTACAATGTCCCTTTCTGCTTATTTTTGTATCCTTGATTATTTTTGTCTCCCTTCACCTTTTAGAGCGGTGTCCATTGTCTCTTTTATATCCTTATTTCCTGATTTCTTTTTCTGTTCATCCTTTAGTATCATGCTCCTTCTGTCTCTTATAAATCCTTTCTTCGTTCTGTCCTGCATCTTTTAGTTCTGGCCTTCATCTTCTGTCTCTTTTCGTCATTTAGTACGATGTCTCTTCCCTCTCTCTTTTATATCCCTCCTTTCTTCTGTTTCTTTTCATTCCTTTCGTACGAGTTCCCATCTGTCTTCTTTATACCCTTCCATTCTGTCTCTTCATCTTTTAGTACGATGTCTCTTCTGTCTTTTTTGTTTACTGTCTTCGGTCTCATAGATGTTGAGATGCTGCTACAAAAATTAACCAAGCAAAAACCTGTTTCTCTTCATCTTTTAATACGATGTCACTTCGGGGCGTAGGTGTCATGGTTCGTCACAGATTTCTTTAATATCTCTAAGCATTATTGTTCTTAGGAAATATAATGGATTGGTTTCCCGCTACCTTCATTACAGTTATGATTTTAGAGTTGTCCTTCTCCTAGACATGATGCCACTCAAGATATGACTGCCATGCTATTTAATCCATTGCTGGAGAATCAAGAGGGGCTTCATGACTTTCCTAAGGGCTTGAGTGCAAAAGCAATACGAACTCTCTCGACCTGAATTTGGCATCTTCATACCGATTCCATTTTCCATACTGCTAACCGTTCGTCCGCGGAATTCAAATTGTTAATTAAATCCATTAACCTAGTATTCCGTCACTTACAGTTACGCCATATCGGTACGACGACGGAAATTCCCGTCATTCACAACTAATGGATTTAAGTAAAGACCTATCTCTGTATTTTCTCTCCCCTATAAGGTAAAATAGCAGAGTATACTGTGCAGCCTGTTCATGACATTTATTAAATGAAAACCTCGGAGAAGACAAAATGAATCCACCCGCTATCTTTTAGATAAAAAAGTCATGACATCTCACAGATTACTTTAATATCTTTAAGAAATCTGTGGAGTGCCATGATCACCCATGTCCTCAAGATATATGACATTTTAATTTCTATTTACATGGCTTTATCGATATTTACTTTTACTACCTTACATGATCGCTTAATTCAATCATGATCGTGAGATTCAAATTCACTTTGGTAGTTATATTCGGTGAGACTAGCTTGCTATTTAGAAATAGTTGAGACAGAAATAAGTACACCCTTGTGAAAATTAATTGAAACAAAACTAATGACTTCCTTTGATCTTTAACACTTTCCCTGTTCACGTATAGGTCTTCTCTTGGCGTTATTTTTTCTCTTCCGATCGCATTTTTCTTTACATTTTGGACTGATGGATCCAATTTTTTCGCCTTGATGACACGACTGACAGTTGAAAGGCTGGCACCAATAATATCCGCGATCTCTCTGTAAGGCTTGCCAGTATGTTCACGCAGTGATACAATTTTCGTACACTTTCTTGGAGTAACGTTCATGGCAGACAATGGTCATGTAACAACTAATCGACAGTATTTTTCAAGGCCAAACAAATTTCATCATACACCCCTAAAATAATTTTTTATTACTAAACACAACTGCAAATGACCTAATCTGAGTGAAAAATAGAAATCGATCAAATCCTGGAACTCCAGTGGGTCTAAAACTGACTGTATGGTTAAAGAAAGAAATCTAAAGCAGTTGTTTTAATTAATTTGCACAAGAGTCTATATATAAACATTTTCAACGCCATTTTTAAAAACTGGAGACGAAATAAACAGTAAACAGCTATTTTTTTTTATTGAAAACGCAGGTATCTTTTGCAAAAGCCAATGTTTAAAATCCCTATAGATGTTTTGTTAAATTTTTACTCTCTTTTTATCACAACACTACGTCGATTACTCTTTGGCCACAAAACACTGGTTTTCGTACGATCATCGCATTTAACAACGTCGAGCCTGGTCAGAACCTAGATGAGTGACCGCTTGGGAATACCAGCTGCTGTAAGCTTCGATATGAGCGTGGTATAATGAGATAATAGTTCAGAGTTGTTAATTGGAGACCCGATTCCAGTTCCGGTTGCGTTCATTATATTCACTTACGCGCAAATACCCTTGGAAAAGGAATGAGTTCAACACTTGTGCCCCAGCTATGTAGAATGTGTATTAGTAAAAATCATTTTTCAACAAAAAAAATGTACAATCTAAAAGTATTTTCTGGCTTTAAATAACCTGCAGAGTATTGATAAGCCGTAAAAATCGCATCAATCCATCTTTGGCCGTTAAAATAAGCAACGTGAATTAGAATTTATTATTTCAATACATTAAAAAGCTTGCCTAAGTCTGCACCAGGCCATAGTTGCGAACACCTAGTGAATATTGAACACACTATACGTGCATACTCTAAATATCAAGCTACGGCAGTTCAAGTGAGTATATATCAGGATTGCCAGATGAATTTAC
The DNA here is from genome assembly GCA_037127315.1 of Ascarosepion bandense. Taxonomy (NCBI): domain Eukaryota; kingdom Metazoa; phylum Mollusca; class Cephalopoda; order Sepiida; family Sepiidae; genus Ascarosepion; species Ascarosepion bandense. The sequence goes on from JBBBDQ010000135.1 coordinate 173,262, forward strand.
AACTAAAGAATTGGGGCAAATTTCAAAACCCGACAATACCAAATTTTGAAATTATTTTCTTCTCGCTCAATTTGCAAGTTTTATATTCAAATTTGTATATATTTGTTCTGTACTTGACTATGGATGTGTGAGCAGCATAACTTATCGGCGTGAAAAGTGGACTTAATTCACTATATCCTTTGAAAAGGCAAGAGTCCATCTATTCTTCCTTCAGTTATAGGTTAAACAGAAAGGTAGATTGGGCTTTTTACCCAAAGTGGTACCCCGTTTATGTGATGTACAACTCAAAATTTCGAATTGTAGAGAAGGTACCAGCTAACTATTTCACCATATTTCCAAAGTTCCAGCCTAGTATACGGACTTTGTTTTGTATTAATATCTTTGGGAAAATCATGGACTAATTTCAGGTAACCATTCTGCTATCTTTCCCAAGAATTAATGTCAATTCACAAATAATAAAGAAAAGGAATTAATGAAGAGCCATGATCGTCAAATTCCTTAAAAGATATAGCATTAAAAAAAACTGTTCTTGACATTTACTTAGTAATATTAGACAATGCCAAACTGAGAAGGAAATTGTTGGGGAGGCTTTTACCGAAGATCGAACACAAAGAGACAAAAATTGGGTTCTGAAAACTGATTTGTTAAACTGGCGCATCAACTGGCGCATCAACTGACGCTCAACGATGAGTGTCTTTTCACTGAGGAACACGTATTTTATTGAATGATTCTAGGTAATTTGTGTGCACTGAATATGAATTTCAACACAGTTTGACTCTCTCAGATTCTGATTCGTGACAACAGCCTATGTGTCACATTTTTCAAATTGAGACGACAAAATTAAGTCATGTATTAAAATTATTTCATGAATACAAGCAGTTCAACCTAGAGATATAAAAATTATGGAGGGTTATTTCTATTGTTATAATGTAATTACATTATAAAGATAGAAATAAGCCTCCATAATTTTTATATCTTCAGGGAATCTCCTCTTACATCCCTTCAAAATTAGTCAATATGACTCTTAAAAAAATACATTTTTACGCTCTTATTGAAACTTACCACTTTGTAGTCCCTTAGAAATCTTTTAAGATTTCTTCGTAGTTATCTGCCTAAAAAGTTTTCTGTCCGGTTCACGAATGAGAACCTGGCATCTTTTTCGCGTTCATTTATGACATTAGAAAAATTGCTGTCTTGAATTAATGTTTTATTTATTGGCAGTCGAAAATTTCCGCATTCACGTTTACATAACTTGAACTTGGAACTTTTGAAGTTATGTATATGAAAGGCTCGCCGTTCGCATCTAAAGCTTTTACATATTGTTTAACGAAGCCTAGTTTGATATTTAGAGGAGGAAATATGATTTTATCTCTGCTCACTAAAGGTGGATTAAATAAGCCCCTAGGAAAGTCATGAAGCCCCTCTTGATTCTCCAGCAATGGATTAAATAGCATGGCAGTCATATCTTGAGTGGCATCATGTCTAGGAGAAGGACAACTCTAAAATCATAACTGTAATGAAGGTAGCGGGAAACCAATCCATTATATTTCCTAAGAACAATAATGCTTAGAGATATTAAAGAAATCTGTGACGAACCATGACACCTACGCCCCGAAGTGACATCGTATTAAAAGATGAAGAGAAACAGGTTTTTGCTTGGTTAATTTTTGTAGCAGCATCTCAACATCTATGAGACCGAAGACAGTAAACAAATCGGATACAAATACTCCAGATGAGTCCAGTGTCGAGTGAGTGGGGAATCTGCGGGCGAAGTACTCAGTTTTGTCTGTTGAAGAGATGAGGACCTCAAATTCGTTGATTAGAGGGTGGGTTGAGGTTTGCTGCTGTTCAGCACGCTTTTACAGAGCCTCCAGTAGTCTTTGGAGCCGATCTGTGCTGCTTCATTCTGGCTGCAAATATCAGCTTAGCTCCTTTAAGTATATTCTTGCACTCAATGCGAGCCGAGGCAAAAAGGCGCCTGTTATGGTCCGACGCGTGACTCTGGTAAAGCCGAAATAAGTGATTTCGGTGGGCGATGGCAGCTAAGCAGGCATTATCTGTTAATCAGAGCGGCTGCTCTTGTCACTACGCAGGAGGTAGGGCTCTTAACTACCAGTTGGAAGCAGCAACCAGAAAAATGCTGACCCAGTACGCTCACAATGAGCAAACGTTACCACCGACCACGCACATCGCAGGAAAATCGCAGAAGCACCAATACTGAGGTCTGAAGAGAAAAAGAGCCGGAAGCCACTTCCTGAACAGGGAACAAGGGATGAGCCTCTACACCTGTTCAAGAGATGTGGAAGGAGTGTGAACCGGACGACAGAAGGGTCTATCAACTCCAATTTTTAAAAAAATAAAAGATAAATAAAAAGAATAAAAAATGAATAAAATAAATAAAAATAATAAAAAATTTAAAAAAATAATTTATAACTAAATTTCAAACTTCCTGCAACAAAAATTTCTGACAAGTTAAGATAAACCAACGAGAAGAACGTTCAATTGAGCAAAGCAAAATATAGGCATAGAGAAATGCAAACAAATGACGACTTACATTTAAAGAATTCAACTCTGAATGGAATCTAACTCGCTGGACATGCAAAAACAAGTGGTGATTTTTTAAGACGTGGAGAGAAATCCTTTTTTTTTTAAACTTTTAGCAAAGCCCAATAATCGGACTGGGCTGGGAAATCAGATAGCTTACTACCCTCTAAGCTAACTATATGAGTGACCCGCTAGCAGATAGAGGTAGTGGGGTTTCACCCGGGTGATAAAGGGAAAAAAAGGAATTAAAGTCCAAATACTTTCTTTTTAAATTTGTTCGGTGCCAAGTCTGAATCAAGCTATACATATTACCATTATACAACACACACTTTAAAAAAATATACTAAACTATCCTCTGTTTTAAAATATTTAAGATCTTTTTTCTGTAAAATGAAATGTATGTGCGTTGTGGTGCATTGGATATCGGTTCTGAACGAGAAATCGGGGAGCCGAGTTCGAATTCCAGCTGAATTCATTGCATTCACTTACGTGCAAATACCCTTCGGAAAGGTATTAATCCGCCTATTCCTTCCAGTTATGGGTTAAATAACAGGACAGATTGGGTTCTATAGCCTTGGTCGGTAACCAGTCTACCGCAGAAAACAATGGCAATCTACTGCGGGATAATCTTCTGCCCAGTCAGTCATGTCTCTTTTCAGACATGATCGCCTAAGCGTGTATCACGTAAGGCACTTGACTGACTGGTGTGTTTGAAGTAAGCAAGTTTTGAAACTAAGATTACTGCAGCTTTTTGGATAATCTTAAATCCCTTACGAGTTCATTTAACTCGGACTGGTTAAACTTTTGCGGGTCGTTTTGACTTTCAAATACACTGGGGTCAAAATCGATAATTGACTCCTCAGAGTGCATAGCAATATTTTCAGAATATTAACTTAAATTTTAGAATTGGGATCTCATTTAAATCTAGCACAGGTGGTATCGTGGTGTCAAAATTTGAGTACTCGATACAATGTTTACTTTTCTTAGTGAAGTTCGAATTCTTGACGAAACAAAAGTAGCAATCGGTTTCGTGGTTAGTAAGGCTCTCGCCATACCCGATATGGAAAAAATTGTAAAGCGTTAGCAGAAACGACGGGAGAGTTTTTATGAATTTTATCAAAATTTATCACCCAAAAATTTAGCATTTGTATGCGTTTCAACGTTTTACAATATTTGAAATTCTCAAACATTTTTTTTGTATTTTTTTCACCTAAGTTACAATTGCATTCAGGTAAGTTACTGCATACTAGTTATTAAATAGTTTTATGTTCTCATAAACTTACCATGGGAACTCCAAAAGGTCATTTTGAATCCAAAAACTTCGTCCAATATCGCAGTATTTCAATCCATTCACTTCAGGATTTACATGGAGCCCACGTTTTATATTGGTCACCCCGTTTTATGCCAAAATACAGTAAATAAGCTCTTTTTACTAAGTTAATTATATTTATTCGTTGATGTGTAAGTATAAAACTTCCACATTAAAAAAAACGGTAATCAGGTTTGTTTTTAGATTTGAACTTTCTAGTTCTTGATTGTTCGGCCATTTTGCAAAATTATTTAAAGCCCTTAATTCATATGATATATCTTAAATATAAACACAACATTTGGGTTAAATAGAAACTTATTATCAAATCAGTACTTCCAATCTATGAAATTAAACTAGAAACACGGATAATTAGGTACAATATATATTATGTCTGATTAAATTAACTGTTAAATCACGATGACAGATTTACTCACTAAATCATATGCCAATTCAAAATTATGTTAATGCCCAAACTTAATAAACTGATCGAATTGATTAACCCCAGAAGCAAGTCACCCTTATATATTTTAATTGTTCCTTTCCGCCGAAAACTGGAACACTCGAGAAAATTCTAGATATTCTATGATATTTTTAGCTTAATTAATATTAAAATGGGATAATAATAAAATTAAAAATATATTTAGAGTGTAACATATAAAAGTATATAATAATACAACAATACCATAACATAAGGCACAAATACCTAGATAAAACCCTAGTTACATAATGTATTACTGCAAAAAGACTTAGTAAGTATTGAGAAAAACCTTTTCTGGAATCGACAAAAGTAAAGGGATGTTGAGCAAAATCAGGATCTGATAGAGCAAAACAGTAAAAATTCGTTCTCAGTGAACCCAAATTACAGAGAACTAAAACGGACAAATCTAATTCAATAGACAAAAACTTAAAATTTATTCCCCGGTGAAGGCTTGGAATAAAAGGCAATCTAGCTTGACTCAGGGCGAGTAACTTTTTTTAAAGTATTTATCATATTAAGTAAGTTGCCGCGGTAATAATTATCGACGTCAAAAATTGAATTGGAAGGCCAAGTTCAACTTCCAGTTTACACTTTTATGTTCACTTCGTATAAATGGTCTTAAGAAAGACATGAATCCATTTCTTTTTTCCGTAACTATAGGTAAAATGATAGCATAGTCAGTCCACTTGAGGAGTTTCAGATTCAGTTATGTAATAAGATCCTCCGCTAACGCGCCAGCCTGATGCAGTAAGTTCCATTACTCTACATATAATATCGCATTGTGTTCTTTAGGATTTCATCGGATTAAAGTGATATTTACGTTGACGTGAAACTAATGACTTTTTCATAGATTTTCATATAATTGTTATTAATATATAAAACTGTATATTTCGCTTTCTTATATATATATATATATATATATATATATATATATATATATATATATATATATACAAATGAATAAGAACGAAGAAAATAATTGCAACGTTCAAAACATTAACTTTAAACAGTGCTCAATATCAAAATAGACCAATGAATATTCATTATTAATTATTACGTTAGAACATGGGCAAACTACAAACTACTACAAAATTATACATTTTGTTTCGGCATTGAAAGAACAATGTTTTATTAGGTAGCCATTTTTATTTGTAATTTGCACATGTTCTAAAGTATAATATATATATATATATATATATATATATATATATATATATATATATATATATATCAGGCCTGAAGATTGCAGTAAAAATAACTGTTGACTCTCGATGCTGACCTCATTGTCCGCTTATATTTTACGTTTACATATGCTCTGTCTCTAATATCGAGCACTTTTAGCCATAAATATAGTGTAGCTTAAAATTATATTTTTTAATATATATATATATATATATATATATATATATATATGAATTTTTATTTATTTAACATTATTTTTTTAATGTATATTCGTATTTGAGTGTAAATCTGTTTATTATATATATATAGAGAGAGAGAAATCTAAGCAAGCGCCAACAACCGACTACGATTTCGCGTAACGGGACGTCAGGGAAATTAACTCAATTTCCCTGACGATCCGTTAGGCGAAACCGTGGTCGGTTGTTGGCTCTTGCTTAGATTTCTGTCTTTGTTTGCTCTACTTTGGTATTGAGCGCTTTAGTGTTAGGGTTTTCGTCTTGGGTCTTTTTTTCTTTCTTAAGAGTGCTTGACTTTTTTTTTGTTCATGTACTTCGTTTGTTTCTTTTTTTTTTTTTTGCTTCCCCTTTTTGTCCCTCCGAGTTTGTTATCGGTGGGTTATACAAGACGATTTAAATTATAGCTTGATTAATTCTAGTTTTATTATTGGTATTGTTGTTGCTATAGTTAATATTATTAGATAGATAGATAGATAGATAGATAGATAGACAGACAGACAGACAGACATTACATTATAATTTCGACTTGCCTTAATCGTTTGAAAAAATATCTATCATCCGACAGCTATCGAACCTGCAAACTCCCACACCGGAGAAATGCTATCTTTAGATCAGACAAGATCTTCTTCTTCTTCTATGTGCCCTGTCCCTTCAGGACGTAGGCGATCATGGATCTCCACGTCTCCCTATCCCTTGTGGCTCTTAGTATGTTTGTTCCTGTTGCTCCTGGCAACCCCCGTTCCGTCATCCACCTGATCAGACCCCAGTGTCTTTACAAATCGACTCACGAAAGATTTCATGGACAGTTCAAAGTTCAATCTCACCTTTTTAAATTTTAACATAGAAGATAGATATTTTTCAAACGATTTCTCAAACGATTAAGGCCATTGGAAATTATAATGTATTATTTAACTATATATATATGGATACATAAAAATAAACAGACTTTCCACTCAAATACGAGTATCCATTAAAAAACAATAATGTTAACCAAATAAAAATTCAAATATGTCGGCTAATGCCAGTGTCGTGGATTTACATTAAAATTTCATTATATATATATATATATATATATATATATATATATATATGAAAAATACATAAGTAAAAAAACAAGAAATATTAAAATTCAATTTTTGATACTCACGGACGAATGAACGTAGGGATTGCTGGAGAGTCCGTCTACAAAACTCTGGGGTTCTCATGCTAAATGTAACAAACTTTATAATTGTATGATTGATAATTTTCTAAGCGCCACTTAGATGTGGCACAAGGCCGAAAGTATGAGACATCAAGTGAGAATCGAACTCACCACTCAGTTGTAACAGGTTCTAGCGAGACAAGCTTGTTAACTATTACACCACGCTGAGGGGCCCAATAGATAGAAAGATAGGTTTTAGAATTGTTCAAATATTCTGTGCCGAGCACTTTCGGCTATTCTATTAACCATTATCGAGGATGCTTTGTTTTTTTTTGCTTGTCTGAATATGTAGATTTTTTAACAGCAATATTGTGGCCGTGTTTAATATTGATATCATTGAAAGTTGGTTTCTTTTTTATTATTAATGCTTCCATTATTTTTAAGCGTATTCTACATTTAGATGAGTGTATTGTGTTGACGTTTTCTACGAGTGTGTTGCGAATAGAGGTTGATAGATTTACGTGTGCATTTAAATAGGTCTTAATGGAGCTATTGCCCGAGGTGCAAAGACTTATTGCTGTGTGTGTGTGTGTGTGTGTGTGTGTGTGTGCGTGCGCACGCGCACGAGCATTTTGGATTTAGTTAGTTTACTATCTAAACTTAATACAGCAAGTCAAATGGAAACAAACAGGGAGAGGAAGATTGTGTTACTGCAATATTTCAAGTAAGAATAAAAATTATAATTCAAAATCCTGGTCTGACATTTGCAATTATATTGTTCACTAAATACAAGGCTCAAGAACCACTCATGGTAGAATGTTATTGAAGAAGAAGTATAAAAGAGTGAGCATTATCAAGAAAAAGCAGTTGACTTTTGACATGAAGAGTCAAAAATCAACTGAAGTATTCAGGAAGCATTCGGGTGAACTTTTCCTCCGCAGAGTAGCAGTTCTTTGGAAAAAGCTGTCTGAGCAAAATTTCTTCCTTACAAATGGAATACGGGATAAATGTGAATGATTTGCTTCCATTGACGTAGCATGGTGAGTCCTAATTACAAAGCTCTGAATTGGTAGGACTAAAAGAATGTAGTTCACCTGAACATTGGAACTGGATTCAAACACGAACCAGTAGAAAACGCATCACTATATATATATATAATCATTTTCTAATATTAACACTGAGGACTTATTGAGGACCTATTGAGGAACGAACTCGCTCGTCACTTTATAGCCAGTGGTCTACATTTTTAAAAAGATCTTTCAATAATCATGATAAGTATATTTGCATGTATGTGTCTGTACACACGTATGTGCTCTTGTATGCATTCTTCCAACTATACATATATATATATGTGTGTGTGTGTGTGTGTGTGTGTGTGTGTGTGTGTGTGTGTGTGTGTGTGTGTGTGTGTGTGTGTTGGCTAGTATCGGTTAAGTAAGTCAGTTTTTCAAACAACTTGCCACGAGACATTTCGTGTCTCTTATACAATCGATACAAATCAAAGAATTGGTGTCGATTTTATCGTGAAATTCGTGCAAACTAAATGCAACTTGTCTTTGATGATAACAAAAGATAACTTGTCAACTCAAAGACTACAATTTGGCTATAGAATACAGGAATAATAATATAATAGACTATAAAAATATTCATATTTATAAAGGATTACGACAATCTTTGAAAGCTAGTGACAGTTTAATTCTAGTTTACCTTGTCTATTAAACTGGTAATGTTTACTGCAGCAGATATGTATTAAGCTTAGCTTTGTCAAGCACAAGTTCATAACTAGAGCCTAAGTAGACCCTAATTGCATCAATTCATAGCAAACACAGAAAATCTGCAGGAAGCCCTAGGCAAGATAGTAAAGAAATTCAGGAAGAAAGAACCATCAATTTGAAGAAGACACAATCTATGTTCTTTAGCAATATGGATACGATGCGAGCTATGAATCGGAAACGTTAGAATCAATCAAGTATAGAAACTTAACTATTTGATAATTGTCATAACAGATAACGGAAAATATGGTACCGAAATTAGAAAGCATATTTAAATAGCAAAAAGGCTAATCCAAAACTAGTCAAAGTATTAAGAAACAGAAAAAATATCGTTATAAACAAAGAAAGTAGTGGGGAACTGTTATATAATATTAATCCTCCTACATAGCGGCAAATGCTGAATAATTTTCTCATAGATGAATAGAAAACTTTAAACAACAGAGATGTGATTCTACAAAAAAATGCAGAGAATCTCATTGGCGGAACATGTGAACAACGGAAAAGTTTTAAGGAAAGGGGAAACAAATGTACTTAAAAAAGATAGAGTTGAAATTTCTAGGATACGTAATGAGGAATGAGGCTTGAAATATCTGACATTCACAGGACATGTTGGCGGAAGAAGCAAACATTGAGTAAACTACCAAATGAACTTCTGTCAATACAAAAGTGAACATGAAATTGGAGGGATAATAAGGGGACAAAATTGCTTAGGGCTACACAGGATAAGAAGTTGAAACGTCTGTCACATAAAAAGACGATAAATCACTGTTTGCTTAAACACACGTTTAACGAGGTAATTTTAAACTACTGTTTAATTCCGCTGACCGGTACTGCATTTGATAATATCGATATTTAGGTACTTTACAAGTACGAGAAAAATGTCTCTTTTAATAAATTTTTGTTCTTGTTATAATTTAAATAGTCATTTCCTTCTTGTTGTTACATGCTAATTGTGCTTTACACCGTTAAACAATCAGACACCATACTGATTCATGAACGTATTAACCGGCAAACACTGACAAAAGTATCGGCTCCTTATACCGCTCCGCTTGCAATGTCAGATCGTACCAAAAGTAGAATATTGCTAGCATATCTAGGCTGAAACTAACAAACCTCACTTTCCAGAGATTTCAAAAGGATTTACGCGCCTTTAAAGGTGATGAAATATTTCCCACCCTACAACCCCTTTCACACAAACACAGCCTATTTTCTATTTTTTCATGAAAATGTTCTGGCGACTTCAGTCAGTTAAGTGTCATGCGTCATACACGCTTGGGCGATCATGTCTCTTGCGAGACATGACTGACTGGGCAGAAGATTATCCTGCAGTATGTTGCCATTGCTTTCTGCGGTAGACTGGTTGCCAGCAAAGGTTATAGAGCCTAATCTGTCCTGATATTTAACCCATAACTGGAGAGAAGAGATTAATTAATACCTTTCCCAAAGGTATTAGCGCGTAAATGAATGCAACGAATTCAATTGGAATTGGAACTAGGATTCCCGATTTCTCGTTCTGAGACGATATCCACTACAACGCACATCCGTGATGAGTTACATGTGCTGATTCCACTAGCCCGGACCTTTATAGCTAAGACTCACCATGCCATGTACACAGGAGAGGACCGACCTCCTTTCCTTTGTATACCGTAGAAAAGAAGGAAGATCCTTTTGGTCAGCTTCTTTCTAAGAGCCGCTGTTTTGGGGAAGATGTGCGTTGTGGTACAGTGGATATCGGCTCGGAACGAGAAGCCGGGGAGCCGAGTTCGAATTCCAGTTGAATCCATTGTATTCACTTACGTGCAAATACCCTTGGGAAAGGTATTAATCCGTCTCTTCCTTCCAGTTATGGATTAAAATAGCAGGACAGATTGGGTTCTATAGCTTTGGTCGGCAACCAGTCTACCGCAGAAAGCAATGGCAATCTACTGCGGGATAATCTTCTGCCCAGTCAGTCATGTCTCTTTTGAGACATGATCGCCCAAGCGTGTATCACGTATGACACTTGACTGACTGACTCTCGAGAGGATGCTTCCCGACTACTACAATATTAACTACTTCAAGTATAGGATCAACCGTTATCTTTACTTCATATCCTCATAATGTACAATTCTAACGTCCATAAAACAGCCCCATTCAGTAGCTGTCTATTTTTATTGGTTCTTCAGCCTTGTCATCACATCTCGCCTGAGAAAGGCTTTATCAAGCAAGAAACATTTAGAAGAAACTCCCCACATCTAATCAACCGTTTACCGAAAATTGTAACAAAATTATGATGCATTCTGAAAATTTATACCAAAACCGAAATGAATGGACTTTATTAAAAATAAGCCGAAACAGTGTTTGCAATTTATTTAATCTGACATGTCTAAAAGAAAATTTGCTACCTATATATATATATATATATATATATATATATATATATATATATGTGTGTGTGTGTGTGTGTGTGTGTGTGTGTGTGTGTGTGTGTGCCTCTAACCAAGACAAGTCTAATTTGAAACCGCATCTCCGACTCGAGATGCTTCCGCTATAGCCGAAATCAACGATTTTTCTCATCTATATGACGATTATTTATTTATACTGGCACATACAATCGTTTAATGTCGATCCATTGACTGTGTTCGCTTTCAGGGAGATTCCTTTGCATAAACGCTGTTCATTGAATTGCAAGTAGCATCTTGAAATGAACTGCATAAATCTAGTCAGCAAAATTGGATTTTCCATTCGATTAAAAAAGCGAATACATGTAATAACACAAACACGCTATCTATCACCTATATATATATATATATATATATATATATATATATCGTGGTTCTCTCTGTACCCATCGTTTTTCTCTGTGTGTGTGTGTGTGTGTGTGTGTGTGTGTGTGTGTGTGTGTGTGTGTGTGTGTGTGTGTGTGTGTGTGAACATTTCAGATAGAGTGTATCCTGTAAAAAGAAAATATGGATAAAAATAGGAGGAAAACTTATCTTGTCCGACGCATTTCGTTCTATGAGAGACTTTATCTAGGCAAATGCACGGATTTTATTTTGCAACAAGTATTTATATACAAGAGAAAAAAGTTATTGTTCTCTTTATTAAATCTGTGAGTTTAGGAACGCTCATAAATATTCATCAGATTTGCTGAAAAGTCAAATAAGCTATGGGGGACACAAAGTGGCACAATTCAATTACGAATGTAAGTGATGATTTTAATTTTTCTTTAATAAACTCTTTAATATTGAGCTCTCTTCCCTTATCAAATTTTAATATTTATATACATACATAGAAATATACCGAGAAGTTTTCAGCACTCTTTATATATATATATATATATATATATGTATAAAATCAAAACTGGGTTGCCTATTATTGCCAGTAGTCGATAAAACTTAACGACAATTATGCGTATCACTTATGGAATTCCTAATAGCCTCGAATGATTCATTCATCATTAACCAGCGCTATAATATTTTTTTTGTGGCTACGATTATAAATTAGGTACCACTACTCATTTTCCATAACTAACTTTTAAATTGATTTTTTTTTTTAATCAAAGGTTTTATTGAAACTTTTATTTTAGTTTTAATTGAAAGCTAAATGATTAAATTGACTATTTCCAGTAAGAAAAATATTCTGGTGTATTTCAAACAAGTACTTTCATGGCTTCTGCTCCGATGAGCTTAGATCACTGGTGCCGCCTAAGCACGAATTTACACGAGATACTAGATTAGCAACTAGGTCCCACCCTTTTACAGTTAAACAAATAAGATGTAACCGTAAATTCTACTCCAACAGCTTCTTTTCTCGCACTTCCCGCCTGTGGAACTCCCTTCCACAAGTCTGCTTTCCCGACAGTTACAATCTCCAGGTGTTTAAATGTAGGGTCAATAAACACCTCCTATCACACTAACTCCCAACTATTCTCAGAACACTCTCATCTACCCAACCCTCATTCTCGGTATCCTTACCCGCCTATCACCCACCCTCTGACATTTCCTATATTTAATCAGCCTTTCTCCACTCTACGTAGCCCCCTGCGCAGTAGTGGCAGTGACATGCCTTGCTCGGGGTGAAACGCTTATAAAAAAATAAAAATAAAAATAATATCGTATTGGTTGGAATCTAAAATTTTTCAATTTTTTTTTTTTAATGTTTCCATTTTTTCTTTTTTTCTTCCAATTTTTGGGCGCTTTGTAAATAAAAGTTAATTCTCAGTTTTAAAACTCTTGAAAAAATAAAATATACATCTGTAACATATTATTTTTTAAAAATTAGCGAATTTAATGTTAAATTAATTTAATTTACATAAGTATTATTTATTTATTAGCTTAACCTAACGTCTACAAGTCTTTGAAATATTCTTAAAATACGTTTGAAACTTTATTAATTGCTATAATTTAAAAAAATGAAAACAATTCTTTTAAAATTTCATTATTAATCGAAAAAATTTTCTTCAGACTATAATTTATATTATTTATTAAAGCAATTAAAAGCATTTCTAAGTAGATAATGTCATAGTTTTATTGCATTTTTTATTTTACTATTGAGAGCAGAATTAAAAAAATTAAAAATATCTAAAAATACTTTGAACTAATAACATAAACATTTTGATTGAAAATGTTTGTGTTTATTAAGTTTGGGACCTTTTTTCATACTATGCTGTTTTTTCAGCGATTTAGTGGGGGTACCTATTATAAATACACATTATATGTGATAATTGCGATCCCTTTTATATTAAATATTATTAAATATAAAAAAGTGTCCTGTAGAATAAAACATATACATGTAATTATATATAGCAGAAGCACCAAACCAAATGTGGCAACAATATTCAATACACTTCTTTTTCTTCTATGTGCCCTGTCCCTTCAGGACGTAGTCGATCATGGATTTCCACGTCTCCCTATCCCTGGTGGCTCTTAGCACGCCTTCTCCATTTACACCATGCAACCATCGTTCCATCATCCACCTAATTAGGTCCTTCAAATATGTTATTCACTGCTTTCCCCAGTCTTTTTTCCCTCTATCTGACCTGTTAGTATCAGGTTCTCCAAGCCCTCTTTCCTCATCGTATGTCCCAGAAACTTCAGCTGTCTCTTCCTGATGCTCAGTATTAATTTCCTTTTCGTTTCCATCATTTCCAAAGCGTCATCATTGCTCACATGCTATTCGCAACATCTTTCTGTAGAACCACATTTCAGTTGCTTCAAGTTTTTCCTTCATCTTTGATGATATTGTCCAGCATTCACTGCCATATTGAAGAACTGACTGCACATAGCAACCCAGTATTCTCTTCTTTGTTTCTAGTGAAATTGTCCTGTTTCTTAATACTTTACTCAACTTCTGGAATGCTTCCTTCGCCATGCCAATTCGCCTTTGGATCTCTGTGTCGCACTTTCCGTCTTCTATTATAACACTTCCCAGGTATTTAATTTTTTGTACTTGCTTGATTTTAGTATCCTCGACCTGTATTTGGCATATTGGGCTGCTCTTTTTACTGATGACCATGCATTCGGTTTTTTTTGCAGTTTATTTATAATCCTTTCTTGTCACTCTCTTCATCTACCTTCTGTAGGAAATCTTGTAGTTTCCTTTCTATGTTTGCTATCAGCACTGTATCATCTGCGTACCTTAGGCTGTTTAAATTGTAGCCTCCGATGACGAATCCAGACATAACTTTTAGGGTCCTCAAAATATTCTCGCTGTACAAGTTGAACAGATCTGGTGAAAAGACACATCTTTGTTTTACGGCCCTTTTTATCTTTGTATATCTGCTGCATTCGTTACTTGTCCGTATACAAGCAGTAAAGATTCTTGATTACTCTTCAGTCTTTCCCAAATATGTCGAGGCTGCCGAGCATCTCCATCAATTCTTTGTGGCGTATTTTGTCAAACGCCTTCGCATAATCGATAAAGCACAGGTATAAGTTTTTCTTCATTTGTATAGCCCTTTCAGAGTGCATCCTAATCATAAATATGGCGTTCCTTGTTCCAGTGTCTTTGATGAAACCGCAATGTTTTTGTCCTATCTCTGGCCTGATTCTGCTTCTCGCTCTATTCATCAAGATTCGGACGATCAGTTTTGTTATATGGCTCATAAAACTGATAGTTCTGTGGCGTTCGCACTCGTTTGCTCCTGGCTTCTTAGGTAGTGCTATGAAGATAGACTTGCTGTGATCATCTGGTATTACACCACTATTATAAACTTCATTTATTATTTCTATAATTTTCTTTGTGCCAAATTCTTCCAGGGCTATCAGCAGCTCTATGACTATGCCGTATAGTCCAGCTGCTTTGTTTCTATCCAGTTTGGCTACTGCAGATTCCACTTCAGACTTTAATATTTCCGGTCCCAATCATCTTTGTGTATTATTGCTTGCTCTCTCTTGTCGTGGAAAATATCTTTTATATATTCTTCCCATCGTTGGAGTATTTCTTCTTTATCCAGTATGATTGTCCCATCCTTGGATTTTAGACATCCTGTTGAAGAGCAGGTTTTTTGTCCTGCCAGTTCTTTTATTTCTTTATGTATGTCTGCTTTATTATTCCTGCTCAGTCTTTCTACATTTGTCATTGAGCCATTCCTCTTTAGCCTGTCTGCATTTTCTTCTTATTTCTTTGTGTAGTTCCCTGTACTCTATTCTATGTCTTGATATAATTTTCTGCCTCCTTTGCATCATGTCCAGAATCTCTTCAGTCATCCACTCGTTTTTTCTTCTGTGTTTGATTTCCTTTGGGGCAACGTTGTTTGCTGATGTCACTTTTGCTTCCTTTAGTGAGTCCCATTTCGAGTGTCCTTTTCCAATTTGTTCTTCGTATTTGATTTTCACGCTGTTAGTGTATTTTTTCTGTAGGTTGAGGTCATTCACGGGCGTGTTGTATTTCAGTTTTGGTGCTGCACTAGGTTTCTTCAATCTCCGGAGTTTCACCTTTAGTTTGCAGATGACTGGGACGTGGTCGCTTCCACAGTCGGCGCCTGTATAGGCTTTGCTTTGCTTTGAACCACTGTATTTCTAAATCTCCTGTTTATGGTCATGTAGTTTATCTGGTTTTTCGTGTCACCTCCTGGGCTTCTCCATGTCCATAGACGTCGTGGGTGTTCTTGAAAGTGTTAGTTATTACCTGGTCATTTGCTGTGCACCATTGGATCCATTTTTCTCCTCGTTCGTTGCGGATTCTTAAACCAAAGTTGCCAATTGTCATACCTTCCCTCTCCTTGCCTACTTTGGCATTCAAAACTCCCATGACGATTCTGATTTCTTGGCTTTTACATTGAACCTTGGCATTGTCTAGAGTGGAGTAAAAAGATTCTATTTCTTCCTCAGTGCTTTGTGTTGTTGGTGCATAGACGACTATAATTGCTATGTTGAACGGTCTCCCTTTCAGTTTGACCAGGAGAACTCTTTCGGAGAACTGGCACTATCCCAAAACACATTCTTCATTTCTTTGTCCAGTATTAAGCCGACTTCTTTTTCGTTATTTTTGCCCCCTGCGTATATTATCCTATGGTTGTCGCTGTTGAAATCTCCATTATTTGACCATCTGGTTTCGTATATTCCCAGAATATTGATGTTTAGTCTCCTGCTTGACATTCTCTAGTTGTCCGCAGTTGTTTAGCGTCCTGACGTTCCATGTCCCCAAGGTAATCCTTTCTTTGTTGCGCAAAGTCGCAGGGTAACGGTCCAGAGACATCTGTTGCTCATGTCGTTCTTTCCCGGGTGAGGGACAGATTTTGGGAAAAAGTGTCCCCTTTACGCCGTTGTTGCTAACAGTCACCGGATGACGGTCAGGTGACACCTGTTGCCCATGTCGGTCCTTACCGGGCGAGTAATTGCTCTCTTTGGAAGCACCCCCCTTCACGTCGTTAGGTTTAATATATTTTTGTTTTACAGCCATGATTATACGCAGAATAGATAGATAGTGAAGTGGTATCCTGTTGCCTTCTTCACGGTGATTTATTGAGACACCACCTCTAGTTAGCTGGTCGTTGACTCATCAAGAGTTCCTCC
This sequence comes from Ascarosepion bandense, assembly GCA_037127315.1. Lineage (NCBI taxonomy): Eukaryota > Metazoa > Mollusca > Cephalopoda > Sepiida > Sepiidae > Ascarosepion > Ascarosepion bandense. Next base: position 189,921 of record JBBBDQ010000135.1, read on the forward strand.
GCCCTTTGTAGGTTTAATTTTTTTTAAACTACCGGATTGCTAACATCTCGTTAAAAAAAACGGGTTAATGGGGAGAAAAAATATATATTAATTCTATATAAAATGGCACATCTATGGTGGAAAATTCTGATGGTAGGGAAGAAATGAAACAATATTCACAGTTGTATGTTAGCACTGACTGTATTTGAGCCCACTATACGTAGACAAAATTTAGACTTTTTTTTATTATTACCGACTGACTTTTTTGCTACTCCCCTGTTCTCTTATACATGGATATACAGACTGCTGAGCTTCAGTTATTTGCTGCAGTATCAAACTAAATATGGCGACAGGGGGAAAATTGTGATTAAAGATCTTTTTTTTACCTATTTTTAAAATACAATTTTCATCATTAAATCTGTTGTGTGTTAACAACCAAGAAGAAAGATGAACTGTGGCTAGAAATTTATGTAAATATTGCTAACAGATTGAGGTAATTTTATAGTAGATTCAATTATTAGTGCTTGCTATGCATGTACTGAGTTTTACTGCTGACTGACTGCTTTGACAAAATTTAAATAGCTTGAAGTGAGTTTACAACGAATAGATCAGCTTAAATAAGAATGTTTGTAGTTAATTTAAAAAGAAAAACATAGATGCCTTCGTTTCGCTTCTGTTCCCAAGGCATCAAGCTGAACCCCATAAAATAAAAAGTGTTTCGAGGGATTAGGGGTTAAATAAGATACTCAGTTTTCAAGATTCTTGATTCTATATTTTTCTATGCGTTCTTCTCATAAAAATGAATATTTTATTAGATATTCTATTGTAAATGTTTTTTTTTGCTTCGATTTTAAATACATTATTCTTCGTTTTTTTTTTTTTTTTTTTTTTTTTTTGTTTGTTTGTTTTTATTCCTTTTCGTTTTAAGTTATTTTTCTGGAAAATGACCTAGACACTTTTTACGCATATCAAATTTATGTAAAAATGTAGAAGCTCAGGAGAATAAAATGAAAATTATATTTTCTGATTTTGTTTGAAAATTCAATGGCAATAATGGTTTTAGCTAAACGATAGAGCTCAGCGCTATAACACTGTCATAAATTGAGACCAAGACAAATTTATTATTTTGTTTAGTTCTGCGTTTCAGTAAAAAAGAAGGGTGTGAAGCCCTACCAACTCCCCACCATAGCGCCGTTTTTATTAGCTTTGGTGCTAATACTACTTCTAAGTCAATCAAAAGTAATGACAATCAAAATTTGCCTCGAGGAAAGGTCATCATGATATTTAGGTCAAAATAAAATTCAATCTATTTAGACAAAAATTTCTTACTTTTTGAGAAGGGATACGGTGAATCAGTCTGCGTGTGAGAGTTTGTGAGCGTGCATATTGTGGAGAAGCTCTTGCGTCGATTAGCAGCAAATGCTAAAGAAACAGGTAAGAAAAGGTCATTCTTTGAATGTTCCCAGGAACGTTTGTCGCGTTGTATCTGCATTATTTATAAATCTTTTTTTTTTTTTTTTTTAGCAAGAAGAAAATCGTTAGTAGTTAAACGACAAATATATTTCAATCTGGAATTAAAAAAAAATAAAAAAATATATTTCTTCACTAAGTAAGTATTTATTATCTATTATCTTTCTGTAATCATTTTCGCTTTTAAAGTTCGAAAGTTTAAATTCGATTCTCTTGAAATTGTATCAGTTCACCGTCCAGAAACAGTTATCAGAACTCCAAACAATTTCATCTCCCCTTGGGGTTCTGTCTCGAACACTTCCCGTTAACACTGATTAGTGTTTAACATTGACGGAGAAGAAGGTGTTTAATATTTAATAGGTTTAACAGCTGTAATCAGATCTAGATGTGCACAAAGAGAGGCATCGATAACGATTCTAAAATTAAGCAAAGCACAAAGCAATGACAGACAACAATTTTTCTTAAACCGGATAAAATACTAAGGGAAAATATTAAATATATACCTGGTAAATTTTATTCAAGAGCTGTGAAAAGCTCGCGTCGTCCATACTGGAAGATTCTTTGTCAATATTGTAAGGCATTCTTCAATAATCCGGTGTCGAACAGAAAACAGACATACGTTCTCTCTTTTTCGACATACAGACAGTGAGTGGCTGATACTGTTACTAACAACAGACTTGTTATTGTTTGTGGGTAACCATGGCTTATATGCACTCTGAGTTACTGGTCAATCAGGCAGGTGACGCTCAGCTCAATTTAGACGGTGAACAATTGGATTTCTCTGGGCGCTGATTAACAAACGCCTAATCTATTGTAGAATTTCTTTCTATAACATTTCTTATTTGATTTACTGTTTTACGGGTTTGGATTAGCTCTCCAGTCCTGATTCATCACGATATTCAGTTACCCCACTTTTTTTTATTCTTTTTATAGTATCACTTCACACACCACTCCTCCAGGCGTCAGAATTTTAACACCAATCTTTATGATCTCTTCTTTTTTTTTTCATTTATTAATGAAAACATTGTTCAAGGTATGTATTGTACAGTCAGTTAAGTGCCATACGTGATACACGCTTGGGCGATCATGTCTCGAAAGAGACATGACTGACTGGGCAGAATATTATCCCGCAGTAGGTTGCCATTGCTTTCTGCGGTAGACTGGTTGCCGACCAAGGCTATAGAACCCAATCTGTCCCGCTATTTAACCCATAACTGGAAGGAAGAGACGGATTAATACCTTTCCCAAGGCTATTTGCGCGTAAATGAATACAATGGATTCAACTGGAATTCGAACTCGGCTCCCCGGTTTCTCGTTCCGAGCCGATATCCACTGTACCACAACGCACATTTTATTGTACAATTTCGCCTAAATCAATGTAATAGTTAAATTGAACAGTATCACCAGTATATGGGTCATTATTCATTTGAGGAGAGGAGAAGTTTTCTTTTTTGTTTTGTCCAATCTGTTTTGACGTTCGACTTCTGTATTTCTAATCCATGCTGCTTACGGTTGTAGGATGAAAAAAAAACAATCGAAATGTTGCGATTAAAAACAGCAAAATGAAATGACAGAACAACTAGTACAAAAAGTTAATAATGACAATGCTAATCAAAGAAATTCGGACATCTTAAGATTATGAAATAGGATACGTTAACCCAACTAAAAACATTTTTATACTCAATATTCCATTTTCGGTAGATATATAGATTTGGTTCGACGGCCTTTTACTAACAAATTTTCATATACACCCAGTACACATCGCAATGAAGTAAGTAGCCTTGTTGATAAATGTTCTGAAATTGTACAATTGAACAGTTCCAAGCGTTGTGGAAGTCCAGCAAAGCTATTGGAAGAGAAACTGACGAATATTTTTGACAGTATTTAGCAGAGTATAAGAAAATCATTACGAATGTTAACACAGCAGCAAGATATTGGTCTTGGAACTGCTCATAAGGCCCCCGAAGAAAATTTGAAACTTTTCCCATCCAAAATAATGGCGGTATAAGAAATGAAAGCAAGTGAGACAGTTTAATCGATTTATCGAAGAGAATACTCGGATGTGATATTTTTTTACCGATGAAGAATTATTCCACCTCTCAGGTTATGTTAATTCACAAAACACAATATTGTGGTCCTCCAATAATCCCACAGTTTGCATGAAACACCTACATGATCTCAAGGTTGAAGTGCGGGTTGCGATTTCCAGACGTCGAATTGTTGGCACTAATTTCTTTATGAACATAATAAACAGCGGGCGCCATTGTTAGGAGATCCTTCTCATCTTTAATGGTCAGATAACAAGTGAAGAAATCAATTACTCCTGCATTCAAAAGGACGGTGCTACTGCCCACACATCTCACAGGCCTATGCAAGTTTTTTTTTTTCCAGAAACGGGTGAATCCCACGCTCGCCAGATCTAAATCCACCAGACTTTTATTAATAGGGAGCAGCAAAATCTGCGCACACTAGATGACTTGAAAGCAGCGTTCATTCGGTGTAGCAGCAACTGATAGCGGTGTTCAGGGTCCAAGCTTGTATTGATGCTAACGGGTGCTATTTTCAACACTGTTTATCATCTTCATTTATATTGTGTTCCTGTATTCTATATTGAATCATGTCTGTAAATAAAAATATAAGTGCATAGTGATTTTCCGACACAATCTGTATTTATTTACGATATGGTGAGAAACCCTCGAGTTGCATAATAAAATCTAACATGACCAAATATATTATAAATATAAAATCGAAATTGACATGTTTTATATATTATATAACTTAAATATATACTGTCATTTTACTAACATCGATCGGTTAATACTGGATTGAATTTAGGTTATGACAGACGATTGGATCAAAAGAGAATACGAAGCAGCAGTAGTTGACAAGCGCCTTTTAGAAAATCATGCTTTCAAAAAGAAACTCTTTTTTTTTTCCTTCGTCTATGCGTAGGTTTGAGGCGGATAAGAAATTAAGAATTGAAAGCATTTTGGAAAGCCCAACTAAAACATACAAAGTAAAATTGCACACCTGAAAAAGTTGATTCAAACGACTAAAAACATTTTGGAAAAACCCAAACCAAGGCAAATTTCACAAGTTAGTGTGAAAAGCAAATTCTGGATCCTGATTTGATGCGAAACAGGAAAATGAACGGTGATGTCAGTCAAACGTTTTTCACATCTAAAGCAGAAAGTGCCTCTGAAGCCGGTCACATGACCAGATTTAATTACTTAAGGACATTCTATGACCGGTCAACAGAGTCAGCGAGAAAGACAAAACTAAAATGTAACTTCAACTTCAAATAGATCCGGACCTTCTTTTTCTCTTTGTGTGCTGATTCATTCTACTTCTTCTCCATCCAAAGACATTCCTACTGAATACGTACGTACGTACGTACGTACGCATATACTCTTTCAACAGTTACTACTACGAATATTTTATACAAATCTTGATACCTTAAACTTTCTAACTGAATTTTGATTTCTACCTATTCTTGTTAATCTTTCCTTTTTAATAAATTTCTATTTTAAAATGAAAAATGTATATTTTATTCTTACACTATTCCACACATTCTAACCTGCCGACAACCAACCTTCTGATGAAAACCTTTTAATAATTCTGATGATAATTCTGTATAAAATCTTGTAAGCTGTAGGAAGTTCAGTTATGTATGACACAAGGCCGAATCAAAGAAACATTAACCATCTCCCTACGTCTACAGTGGTGATCCCCGACGGTTGAAAAAGACACGCACCCCTACGCCTCAGTGGTGACTCCGACGGCTGAAAAGAACATGCACCCTATAGCTACAGGTTTACAAATTTCTTCACCTATATTGAGAATCGCCAGATATCGAGAGTATGATGTATTAGCAAAACGATTTTGAATACATTAATTTTTCGAAAACCGGATGCTCGCTTGTTGACAGCAAGGATTATTTTTTTCCGTAAAATGTTCCGACCAGTTTTTATTTTCGTAAGGTATTAAAAACTTTTCGGCATATATATATATATATATATATATATATATATATATATATATATATATATTGCCTACGGATGACAGAATTGAAAGGTACAGGCTTGTACGTTCTGCAAATCGACCTAAGCAAAAGTAAGAGTAAAAAGAGAGAGCTTGGGGGTTTACTAGGTTGTGAGCGGTTTGCTAATACTGGTTGACAAATTTAATCCAAGCAAGCATAAATATAGTTGTTCTAACCTAATTTTTACAACAAATATTACTGATTTCAACCTTACGTCAGCTATAAAACCTGTTCCCAACTCAGATGATCTCCCTGTCTCTACACATAAAAAATATTATTCCTTCATCATATGAAGAATTGCCTTCAGATAAAATTCTGCCAAGTTGGTGTCTTCTGAAGACAATGTCTGTTTATTTAAGAGCAAATGACAATGAACCTCACTTGATCACTCAGGAAGGCCTGAATGACATTGTCCGTGATGTGTTCAGTCAGAGCTCATGGCATCCCGACTTAAACAGTAGAACCTGCTCACCGTGGATGTAAGGATCACCAGTTTCAGGACAAGGAACAAAGACTTCGCCGCATTCTTCGATATGGAAAACAGGCTGTGATATTGCGCAAACGTCTATCCCTTCCCTGGATTCTTACACAATCCCTCAAATTGGCCTCTTTTCATAGACACCTCTAAGTGAAGTCTGAAGGCTGTGCTCCTGCACAGTATGAATAAATGCCCCAGCATTTCCATTACCTACTCACTTCATCTGCAGAAATTGTATGACAATATGGAGTTCCTTTTGAAATCTGTCAACAATAAGCTGTACCAGTGGAGTCTGTATGTGAACTTCACAGTCATTTTGTTCCTTATGCAAGCGGTTTCCATGAAGTACTGTTGCATTTTCTGTCTCTGGGACAATCGGGCTGTGTCTAAGCACTACAAGCAGAAGGACTGGGGGTGTCTAGAAGCACTTTCGTACCTAGAAAAAACTGTTCATGAAAATCCTCTGGTGGACATGAACAAATTACTTCCTTCTACTCTTCATATTGAGCAAAAACCTATCAAGGCAAGAAAAACACCAGTATGATGTTCGACATACCGGAGGCAACGTACACGTTGATCATAAAAAATAACTCATTTCTATCGGCTTTACTACACTGTATATATGTATGGTACTACATTTAATTTAATCCCATCAATGCTCTGTATCTATGTTATTTTTTGTCTGTAATATGCGTTTGTAATAGTTAAAATGAACACATTATATTTTGAATTTATATATTTAAATTTAGCTTGTGAATGTTATCTTTCCTTATTCTAATGCCTCTTCAGATTTCTGTGTCTCATATTTCGTCGTCTGTTACAGCAATTCTCAGATGTTTCTGTACTTGCTTGATTCTGACGCTTCAAATGTTCAGCTCGCAACGTGGACTGTCCCTTTTGCATTGATCCATACATTGTGTTTTCTTCATCCTTTCTTCTTACTTTCCTTTACTACCTGGTCTGTTTACTTCCTGCTGTTTTCTTTTGGTATGTCATCAACACAAGGTCATTTGTGCATTTTGTTTTTATTATTAAGATTAGTACAACGAGGATTTGTTATTGACGAGCAGAACCTATATTTTTCTTGCATTGTTAAAAGATATTCCTTTTTTTAGTACAGAGTGTGTAAGAACTCTCATTGCCAGTCGCCTTTAATAAAATCTATAAATATATATCAGAATATTCCCTTACGCAAACAAAAATAAATAAGGCATTAACTTCTTCTATCATAATCAAACCCAGCCTAACTATAGACAGAATTAAAAATCAATTAAAACCCTAATTCACCAGCAGTTGTCACGTGATCCAAGTGATATTATATCAACCAGATGGAGATAATCACCTTTTGTATCCTTACAATGTTTACAAATTTTTTTACAAAAGAAGAAAGTCTTAAATATTGCATGATCGGATATATCAAAAGTAGCAGATCGTCTAATAAATTCGATGTTGAGAGTAAAGAAACTTCAGAATTTACCAATGAAATGTGCACTATCAAATTTGAATTTACGTAATAAACTATTCCTGAATTGTTGTCTAAAATATAGCTATCTGTTTTTTTTTTTAATGTACCTCTGTATAAAGAATTGTTTTAAAGACTAAATAAGTATTCACAGAGTACATTAAAGTATATTAGTGAACTGAAAAAATGAAATTGATGGTTGAATTCTTCTTTGCAAAAAGTTTATATAAATCTTAAGTTTAATCATAGCAAATATAAATTAATATTATTATATCGTGCATATGATTTTATATTTCACACACTTTATATATCATGCACAAGGTATTGCATTTATTGATGAATTTACATTAGGTATGACACAAGGCCGGATTTGGGGGAAGAGAGTAACTGGTCTTCATCAGTTCTACCTTTAAATTGGCTAATCTCAATCAATGACCCACTCGTCCGATAATGTTCCGTTCACCACAACGCCTGATTCTTGCATACTATTATTGTCACTTTTCAGTTATACGACTACATATTTTAGACGAAACACGGTAATCTAACTACTAAAATCTGAGTACGAAACATTATATATTACTGAGATAACTACTAAAACCTGGAAAAAACATGACAGCAAGAAATAAGTAGTTTATTACTGAAGCGTTATGAATATATTCATATCACGCCAAATTAATCCATGTTTTTCTGTCGCTATCTCCACATAAACTCACATAGCTGTCAATAAGTGAACACGCTGTACCAAATTGCATCTCGCTCGTTGCCACATATAGAGACCAGCTGTAGAAAATTAGTAATGGGAAGATTGTATTAGTAAGTATTCAAATTTTAAAATGAATATTTATTATCAAAATAAATATAAAATATACATAGTCGTTTAAAATAGAACAACTCCTGACTTGCATTATGTTTCTTCTCTCACACTTCTCGCGTGTGGAACTCCTTTCCGGTTCCATGCTTTCCAGCCAATTTTAATCTGCAAAAGCTTAAATGCAATGTCAATCGCTATCTACTGTCCTCCTGATTACTCTTTTCTCTTCGCGCTCATTATTAATGTTTTTGTTCCTAATTCTTCCACATTCTATAACCCCTTGTGTTTTAGTGACATTACTGCCTTGCTTGGGCTGATAGCGATTTTTAAAAAGTGTAGTCGTATAAATGAAACGTACCCCGTTCTATATTAGTCATCAAAATACCGCAATTTTTCGATGAAGTTTAACAAGTGCCTATATGTTCAATATTTGTCAGTTGAAGACGAGATATGAAAATAACATCTATTCGTAATGTGCATTTACAATAGGAAAAAAATATATATTTGCAAAAACTAGACAAAATTAAGTAATAACCACGATCAGTCCTAAAATTGAGCCAGACATATCAGCTCACCAAACGAAACTGATGTGAGACTGAATAAATATGGAAATATTCACTCAACCAATCACGCCCTCAGTGAGACACTATAACAATTACGATGGGCACACCCCAAATGCGAAAAGTAGCCTGCCTCTACTAAAGTACTGACATGTCTGTCACATAACAAGGGGAGGGAGAATTAAATTAAAGAAAAATGGACACCAAGTAATAAGAGCCCAATTAGAATACATACACTAGGTAAGTTAAAAAAAGTTAAATGAATGAGAAAAAGGTTGCTTCACTACCCAATTTAGGGATAGATTGTCATCACGCACAATTTGAAATAAGATTCTAGTTTATTCACACGGCAAATACAACCAGAACCGAGGAGTAAAGAGGCCAAAGTGTTTTAATAAAAATGTAAAAGAAATTTTAAAGACATTCGATTATAAGAAACGATTCAGTACTTTAGACGAATGTTGCGGCTAGTTCGAAATATTCGAAAAATTCGGTAATTCGTTTGAAACCAGAGGAACTCTAACGAAAAGAGAAAAAGACGTCACGGTTGTATTATAAAAAGAAAGTGAGGTTATATGAAAAATATTTTTAGCTAATGACAGTTGAAGTAAATTTTTAAAAAATGTCCTTTGTGGTGTAAAGTATACGGGCGCGGAATGTGGAATCGGAGAGCTGAGTTCGGATTTCACTCGAAATCGTTTTATTCATTTAAGTACAAATACCCTTGGTAAAAGTATTAATCCATCTCCCTCCAACTTTGGGTTGAAAAGTAGGAATGGGTTTGATAGTTTGGGTTGGTCTACCGCAGAAATGGCAACCTACTGCGGGAAAATCTTCCGCCTAGTCAGTCATATCTCTTTCCAGACATGATCGCCCAAACGTGTATCACGTATGACAATTAACTAACTAAAGAGTTAATAAAATATTTTTCAGTAATAAAGCAGTCAACCAGAAATCGACGAGAATACAAATTCAGCACCACTCAAGAATATCTTCTTGCCTACGCTTCATGACTACTTCCCTTACCCCCTTTTTGGCAAGCCGGCAGCAAACATCAAACGACTCGTTAATGACAGCCACAACATCCAGAATTAAACTCACCAACCAGCCGGCAGCGGAATATCGCTTACAAAACGCAAGCAAAAATGACAAAAAAAAGAAATTCTTTACATCACATGGTAAGCCGGTGGCAAGACATCAAAGAACCCGATAACGACATACTAGCAAGAACTAAACTGTGACTAAGAATATTCATATCTTTTTTTTTTTTTTCATCAATCTTTCTGACGGATTCTCTTTCCACGAACTTTACAAAAAATATTATTTTAAAGCGAACTTGACAGCGCAAACTATTTATTTCAAATACGAAGATTCTATTTTTCGAAGTGTACACAAAAAAAGTAAACATATCGTTACAAGTACCTTTTACCCATTAAGATCGTAGGAGCACCACATTTACTGCCAACATGAATATTTAGGGTAACATAGCTTGGCAGAACCTCTCTTTCTTTCGGATGGTTTTTAATTCAGGGTTTTTCTTCTGGGCCGATTGCCACCTCAAGGTAAGATAGACCGGTCTTCGTCTGTTATTTAACCCATAGCTGGAAGAAGATTAATTCATTAGCAGGAAGTGCACTAAGTGATTCCACCTTCCGCGTTATCCTGCCTATATACTTGATCTAGAAAATCTTATGTAGCATAAATAAGTTGCCCTGATGAATAACCGCTCTTCAAAGTTATTTTCTTTTATAAATTCAAATTTAACAAACCAAAAATTTAGTTATCGATCAATTGAAAGGAACTAGTGCGTGTGCTGACAGAGATTACTGGTGTTTACATTGACAGCTTACCGGCTCGCCTGCGACTGACGACAGTGTCGTGAATGGCATTCTTAAAAGCAGATATGGCGAATCATGACTCAGCGATTTTTGCCATGATTTTTTTCTTTAGAAGCAACGTTTGTGTTTGGTTTCTTTTATATTGTGTGGCTTTAGTGTTGAGAGAATCAGAAAGAGATCTACTGCCCTGAAATACGTGATCTATCAGAATGTATAGTAGCCTAAAAGTTATAATGAAAAAAAATGTAAAAACGAAGACATTAGTTTAAATGAACTAATATTGCAATACTGTTACAAGAATTTAACACAAATATTTCTTTCATTTCCATTATTTTCTTTATTTTTCTCAGTATATTTTCCTAAATCTAGCACTGTTCGTGTAATTTTGTGTTACAGACTCTTTTTCTTTTATGTACAGTGACGTAGATGTGTATGGCTCTCCACAGTTTCTTATCTTTCATTGTTCTAAGTAATGTTTCTGTTCAACTAATCCTCCCACTCTGTTCTGCTAATCATTTACACAAGCTCATAAGGTAAATTACTCAATGTTTCCTGCTATCCCTCTTGCCTTCAATATTTCATGTGAGTGTCAAATTCTCAAAGTCTTCTTTCCCAGTCATGTGTCCTAGAATTTTCAAATTTCTCTTTCTGTTTCTAATTACAGGTGTTTTTTCGTTATCATTTTCCTTGCAATTTTCTCGTTGCTCACGCGATGCATCCATAGTATTCTCGCCATCCTTCTGTAGAACTTGTCACTGTTGCCTCAGGTTTTGTCTTCATTGATGAGGAAAATGCCCAGCATTCACTACCATATAAAAGGATAGATATTACAGCAATATTTTACTTATGTACACAAAAAATAGTGTGTCAAAAGGACAAATTTTCTATTGTATCCTCCTTCGACTCCCAAGGAAATGTTTATCGTTTTAAAAAGTTATGTTTATAGTTTTAATAAGAAAAATATTACACCCTATTTACTTGTTAGATTATTTATTCTAACAAGATTTTATACAAGAAGATAAAAATATATTTACAAAAATATAAAATTATTATTCAATATTTACAAGAATTTTGTATTACAAGAATATAAAAATATGTTTATATTCAAACTGACTGACAATCCGCCAAAGTACACAATTCGACGACTTCGTCGATTGCTTTGGTCTATTCTTCATTTGAAGATTTCTTTAGTCATCTCTTGGCTCATAATACATAATTCATCTCAGATTTTTGTAGGAATGCTTCACACAATTTTTTAGAAAAATTAGCAACTATTTTTTTAAAATCTTCAAAATATTTTTTAGAAAGGTATATAGAAGGTGGGTAGGCATCAAAGGAGCATAGAATGATAGTAGTGTCAAGAGAACAAAAAACGTCTTTTTGACAAAATGGGCGATTTGTTTTGTATTTTTATTTATTGTTGTTTTTGTTTGTTTGTTTTTTGTTTGTTTGTTTTTTGTTTGTTTTTGTTGTTTCATTTATGTTTTTGTAGGTACGAAGGATAAACTTTGTTGATATTATATAGCAGTTCAACACTCTTTTCTTTGTTTCTAACGAAATTTTTCTGTTTGTTACTACTAGGTAATAAATATATCATGAGGGCCTACTAAAGTTCCCTACTCCTTCTCGATTAATATTTAATATGGCCAAATAGCATATTAACCAGGCAAAAAAAAAAAAGAAAAATGCAATGTCAAGTCCTAATCATCAAAACACTAACTTTCTCGGACTCCCTGACTTCTCGCTGAGGGAGGCTATACTGAAGGGCAGAGTCTTGTCTGGGAAAAATTGACAAGAGCGTATGATGAGTCTACGGGGAATTTTTGGACAAGCGTACGCGCTCGGAAAGCTCCATTATAAAATCGGCCTTATGCCACATACCGCCTTTGTGAGGAAGCACATGCAAATACTGTGTCTAAGGCTTAATACGGAAGAATAAATGGAATAGACTCATTCGGTCGGTTTTCCAGTTTTCCGTATCCCCCCTTTGTGAGGAAGCTCGTGCAAATACTTTCTCTAAGGTTTAATACGGAAGAATGAATAGAATAAACCAATTCGGTCGGTTTTCCAGTTTTCCACATCCCGCCTTTGTGAGGAATCTCGTGCAAATACTTTCTCTAAGGTTTAATACGGAAGAATAAATAGAATAGACCAATTCGGTCGGTTTTCCAGTTTTCCATATACCGCCTTTGTGAGGAAGCTCGTGCAAATACACTGTCTAAGGTTTAATACGGAAGAATAAATAGAATAGACCAATTCGGTCGGTTTTCCAGTTTTCCACATCCCGCCTTTGTGAGGAAGCTCGTGCAAATACTTTCTCTAAGGTTTAATACGGAAGAATAAATAGAATAGACCAATTCGGTCGGTTTTCCAGTTTTCCACATCCCGCCTTTGTGAGGAAGCTCGTGCAAATACTTTCTCTAAGGTTTAATACGGAAGAATAAATAGAATAGACCAATTCGGTCGGTTTTCCAGTTTTCCACATACCGCCTTTGTGAGGAAACTCGTGCAAATACTGCGTCTGAGGCTTAATACAGAAGAATAAATAGAATAGACCAATTCGGTCAGTTTCCCAGTTTTCCATGCCCCGCCTTTGAGAGGAAGCTCGTGCAAATACTGCGTTTAAGGCTTAATACGGAAGAATAAATAGAATAAACCAATTCGGTCGGTTTTCCAGTTTTCCACATCCCGACTTTGTGAGGAAGCTCGAGCAAATACTTTGTCTAAGGTTTAATAAGCAAAAATAAATAGAATAGACCAATTCGGTCGGTTTTCCAGTTTTCCACATCCTGCCTTTCTGAGGAAGCTCGTGCAAATACTCTGTCTAAGGTTTAATACGGAAGAATAAATAGAATAGATCAATTCGGTCGGTTTTCCAGTTTTCCACATCCCGCCTTTGTGAGGAAGCTCGTGCAAATACTGTGTCTAAGGCTTAATACAGAAGAATAAATAGAATAGACCAATTCGGTCGGTTTTCCAGTTTTCCACATCCCGCCTTTGTGAGGAAGCTCGTGCAAATACTGTGTCTAAGGCTTAATACAGAAGAATAAATAGAATAGACCAATTCGGTCGGTTTTCCAGTTTTCCACATCCCGACTTTGTGAGGAAGCTCGTGCAAATACTGTGTCTAAGGCTTAATACAGAAGAATAAATAGAATAGACCAATTCGGTCGGTTTTCCAGTTTTCCACATCCCGCCTTTGTGAGGAAGCTCGTGCAAATACTGTGTCTAAGGCTTAATATGGAAGAATAATTAAAATAAACCAATTCGGTCGGTTTTCCAGTTTTCCACATCCCGACTTTGTGAGGAAGCTCGTGCAAATACTGTGTCTAAGGCTTAATACAGAAGAATAAATAGAATAGACCAATTCGGTCGGTTTTCCAGTTTTCCACATACCGCCTTTGTGAGGAAACTCGTGCAAATACTGCGTCTGAGGCTTAATACAGAAGAATAAATAGAATAGACCAATTCGGTCAGTTTCCCAGTTTTCCATGCCCCGCCTTTGAGAGGAAGCTCGTGCAAATACTGCGTTTAAGGCTTAATACGGAAGAATAAATAGAATAAACCAATTCGGTCGGTTTTCCAGTTTTCCACATCCCGACTTTGTGAGGAAGCTCGAGCAAATACTTTGTCTAAGGTTTAATAAGCAAAAATAAATAGAATAGACCAATTCGGTCGGTTTTCCAGTTTTCCACATCCTGCCTTTCTGAGGAAGCTCGTGCAAATACTCTGTCTAAGGTTTAATACGGAAGAATAAATAGAATAGATCAATTCGGTCGGTTTTCCAGTTTTCCACATCCCGCCTTTGTGAGGAAGCTCGTGTAAATACTTTCTCTAAGGTTTAATACGGAAGAATAAATAGAATAGATCAATTCGGTCGGTTTTCCAGTTTTCCACATCCCGCCTTTGTGAGGAAGCTCGTGCAAATACTGTGTCTAAGGCTTAATACAGAAGAATAAATAGAATAGACCAATTCGGTCGGTTTTCCAGTTTTCCACATCCCGCCTTTGTGAGGAAGCTCGTGCAAATACTGTGTCTAAGGCTTAATACAGAAGAATAAATAGAATAGACCAATTCGGTCGGTTTTCCAGTTTTCCACATCCCGACTTTGTGAGGAAGCTCGTGCAAATACTGTGTCTAAGGCTTAATACAGAAGAATAAATAGAATAGACCAATTCGGTCGGTTTTCCAGTTTTCCACATCTTGCCTTTGTGAGGAAGCTCGTGCAAATACTGTGTCTAAGGCTTAATATGGAAGAATAATTAAAATAAACCAATTCGGTCGGTTTTCCAGTTTTCCACATCCCGCCTTTGTGAGGAAGCTCGTGCAAATACTGCGTTTAAGGCTTAATACGGAAGAATAAATAGAATAGACCAATTCGGTCGGTTTTCCAGTTTTCCACATCCCGCCTTTGTGAGGAAGCTCTTGCAAATACTGTGTCTAAGGCTTAATATGGAAGAATAATTAAAATAAACCAATTCGGTCGGTTTTCCAGTTTTCCACATCTTGCCTTTGTGAGGAAGCTCGTGCAAATGCTGTGTCTAAGGCTTAATACGGAAGAATAAATAGAATAGACCAATTCGGTCGGTTTTCCAGTTTTCCACATCCCGCCTTTGTGAGGAAGCTCTTGCAAATACTTTCTCTAAGGTTTAATACGGAAGAATAAATAGAATAGACCAATTCGGTCGGTTTTCCAGTTTTCCTCTTCTCTGTCCACGAGTTATGGATTTAATGGGAGGGGATATATTGAACTCTCTGGCCTTGGGAGGCATTAAATCTAAGAGATGGAAACTCTGAATCCAAACCGTAGAGACGGTAACAGGAAACAACTCAACAGTTTTTCTCAACTATGCATGATAATTCACAGATAATTAATAAATCTGTAGAGAGTCATGATCGGCGTATATCCTGAAGCACCATGACATTTTAAAGAAAGAAGATTAACATGGAAGATAAGGAAAATGCTGTTTTTTAAATTGTTTCTTTGATGATTCATGAAACGAAGTAATTACTAACTGAGCAACAGTCTTTTGTTCCCATTACTTCATTTAATCTGAATCTACTGCATTTCAGAAAGATTGTATGCTTTAAGCAAAAAAAAAAAACGTAATCGATGTGTTATTATTTATTAGAAGGAAGTGGAGTCAAATTTTTTTTTTATAACTACCACATAGTAATTTCATTATATATGAGTATATATTGTCAGCTACCATAAAAATCATTTTATTTTAGTTTTAATTCAAAGCTAAATGATTTAATTTACTATTTTCAGAAGGCAAAATAATCTGGTGTATCACAGACAGAAATTATATTGATTGGAATCTAAAATTTTTAATTTTTTTTTTTATCTTTTAAATTTTCGGCCATTTTTGAGCGATCGACACATTTGTAAACAAAAGTTAATTCTGGCTTTAAAAATCTTACAAAACTAAAATATACAGCTGTGACACATTATTTTTGAAAAATTAGCAAATTTAATGTTAAGTTAATCTAATTTACACAAGTATTACTTATGCGTTGTGGTGCAGTGGATATCGGTTAGGAACGGGAAATTGGGGAGCCGAGTACGAATTCCAGTTGAATTCCCTGCATTCACTTACGCGCAAATACCGTTAGGAAAGGTATTAATCTGTCTCTTCTCTATAGTTATGGGCTAAATAATAGGACAGATTTGGTTCCATAGCCTTGGTTTGCAACCAGTCTACAGCAGAAAGTAATGGCAACCGACTACGGGATAATCTTCTACCCAGTCAGTCATGTCTCTTTCGCGACATGATCGCCCAAGCGTGTATCAATTATGGCACTTAACTCACAGGTTACTTGTTTATAGCATAAAATTTAGAATAAAACTATTTCTTAAACACGGTATTGATCTTTCGACCTTTTCCCGTGATGACAGCTCGACATATGCGAGATAAGTATACTGCGACTAGAATTGACAAAATTGTCCAAACTTTTTTCTGTAAGTGGAAGAAACCGTAAAACACATGACCTTTTAATGTACACATAGAAATTACCATTAAAAAAAACTTCAAATACACAAAAAAATAAAATTGTTTTAAAAATACGAACGCACGACGATTTGTATTAAACTTTCAATTTTCGATTAGTAAATATGATCTTCACTTAATAAGTTAACAAAATAATGACAACAAATCTTTGAAGTATTTTTAAAATATTTCTAAAACTTTATAAACTATTATAATTTTAAAGAAATGAAAACATTTTTTAAAATTTCATTATTAATTGATCTTTTTTTCAAACTATAATGTCCTTAATTTATATTATTTATGAAAGCAATTAAAAGCTTATCAAATAAAATAATGCCATAGTTATTTATTGCATTTTTTATTTTACTATTAGGAGCAAATTTTCGAAAATAAGGGCGAAATGTTAAAAAAAAAATAATAGGTGATTTGTATTTACCAATGAGTTTTGCGTTTAACTAATAAAACTAATTTTCTCAACAAAATTTAATTTCTTAAACTTTCATGAATTTACGTGTGGGAGTAACGGATGTAAAAAATGTATTTTTACGAATATTTTTCTTAAATAATAATTTCAAAAATAATTTTATTCATTTATGAATAAGTCCTGAAATTTACTTAAAATACGACAATTATTTGATTTTTGCAAGAATTTCCAAATTAAAGAGTTTGTCACCGGAAAGCAAAAATTAGTTATGTAATATTACTTTTTCCATTGTAAACTCTCGTAACAATTCGGCTACCCGCTAACGAAAATCAAAACAAGATTAGAAGGGATTAAAATATTTTTTTAAATAATTTAAAAATACTTTGATCTTTCCTCTTAATAATAACAAACATTTTGAAAGAAAAAGTTCGTTTTTAATAAGTTTGGGTTTTGTTTTTGTTTTTATTCATACTAAGCAGTTTTTTCGCGATTTAGTGGAGGTACCTCCAGTCTAACCTAAAGAAAGAGAATCAACATAGTATCTAAATGAGGATTCCGTTATTAAATGCAGTGTAGGGTACAATAGTTGTCTTCCCTTAAGGAGAACAACAGTTATCTTCCATTTTGAGGAACTCTTTTTTTATCTGGGTTCAGTTCCCTTCCCGGCTTGAGTGGGATAGCCACGAATACCAATTGCTGACGTAACGGTATGTCGTTTCTTATCTAGTCTTGCTAAAAAAAACATTTTCGTCCATTTTTTTTTTTTTTTTTTTACTACACGTGCTACAGCCGTGTGATATTCATATTGTTTATATTAGTATCGCGTAACTGGAAATATCACCGGTTCAACCCAGTACTAATAAATGGTGACTCCAACGTGTCAGTTTATTTTTGCAATTTGCAAAATAACTGTTGACTTCGTGTATCAGAAAAAAAAACATTTTCTATCTCTACACAAATCATTTACGAGGATGACCGTATCACATGGCAACAGTCAGTCAGTTAAGTACCATACGTGATACACGCTTGGGCGATCATGTCTCGAAAGAGACATGACTGACTGGGCAGAATATTATCCCGCAGTAGGTTGCCATTGCTTTCTGCGGTAGACTGGTTGCCGACCAAGGCTATAGAACCCAATCTGTCCTGCTATTTAACCCATAACTGGAAGGAAGAGACGGATTAATACCTTTCCCAAGGGTATTTTCGCGTAAGTGAATACAATGGATTCAACTGGAATTCGAACTCGGCTCCCCGGTTTCTCGTTCCGAGCCGATATCCACTGTACCACACCGCACATCCTTCACCCATCCCAAATTTGAATTTGGCGCTGGCCGGCAACATTAGACTGCTCCTTTTTTCTTGGGTGCGGGCTGGTCTTTGGCTTATTACTGTGTTGACAACACCCATTAGGGAAGTAGGAGGTTGGTAGTAGTGATAGCTACTTTTAACCTTCGGTTTTAAATATTTGTGTTCGTTTCTTTTTTGTTTTTTACGTTTTATCCTTTGTGCTTCGCATTGTGAAGCGTATTTCTGTGTGGCAATATTTCCCATAGAAAATACACATTATTGAAGAGGATAAAACGGACGCTGTTTCGGCGGTAAACACTGTCAGCCTATCATATTTTCAAGCAGACACTGCTTTATTTTTCGCACAGTTAGAATTGGAGTGCGAACTGAGAGGAATTACCTCTCAGAAAACAAAATTTAACTTAGCCGTGTCCAAGTTGCCTCTCGAAGCTGTCCAGGGGGTGAGAGAAATTATCTTTCCGCCGAAAGACAAGCCGTATCACAAGTTAAAAGAGGAACTTGTTCGAAGAACGTCTATGTCACGGCAAAAGAAATTGTCCCAATTTCTACACGAAGAACAATTGGAAGATAGCAAGCCGTGGCAATTTTTACGGCGTTTGCAACATTTAACTGGAGATGGTAACGAGGATGACATTATACGTCATATTTTTCTCCTGCGTTTGCCGTCTGCGTACCACGCTGTTTTAGCTGCGGTTGGTGAAGATGCACCTGTTGAAAAACTGGCTAAAATAGCTGATAACGTGGCAAACCTAACTTTGGGATGCACTGCTCCTGTTTCCGCCGTACAGACAAAAGAACCAGATCCTCTGGGTAGACTCTTAGAAGGACAACGGAGGTTAGAGACTAGGATGGAAAACCTAGAGAGACGTTTACAAATGGTCAGCATGCCTTGCTCCCAAAGTAGAGGTCGTGCAAGAGCTGCTAACAAGGAACCAATGTGTTACTTGCACAGAAAATTTGGAGATAGAGCTAATTATTGTAAGCCCCCCTGTTCATTCAATTCACAACAGAGAAAAGTCTAAGCTGGCGACACGGTGCGCCGGCGTGGGTGATATTTGTCGCTCACTATTTGTTGCAGATCGCACTACTGGTATACGTTTTCTTGTAGACAGTGGTGCACAACTATCTTTAATTCCTGCCACTAGGGCAGACAAGTTAAAAGGCCCTCATAAACTTACTCTACAGGCCGTAAATAAGTCGCTCATCCTGACTCATGACCAGAGGTGCCTTACGTTGAATTTGGGTCTGAGACGGGTTTTCACCCATTTTTTTTTTTTTTTTTTTGTCCTTGCGGATGTAGAGAAGGCCATATTGGGTGCAGATTTCTTACACAAATTTTGTCTTCTCATTGCTGTTAACAGACATAGTCTGACAGACCCTAAGACAAATATTCGATCGTCTGGAGCCATTTATAATGTAATTCCGTTATGTCCAAATGTGGCTAACACAGAAGATAATCCGGTATTTTGTGAACTCTTAAAAAATTACAAGACCATCTTTTCACAAGGATAGTCTGCCCCACCATATCACACATCACATTGCTACTAGCGGTCCTCCTGTTCACAGCCGTCCTCGTCGCCTGGCACCGGAAAAATTGAGCGTGGCGAAAGCGAAATTTAACCAAATGATGGAACTAGGTATTATCCGGCCATCAAAAAGTAACTGGGCATCTCCCTCGCACCTGGTACCCAAAAGTGGTGGTACCTGGCGCGCTTGTGGCGATTATAGGGCACTCAACTCTGCCACTAAACCTGACTGTTATCCCATTCCGCATATACACGATGTAACGGCCATTATTCATGGTAAATCTACTAAATTAGACCTTATCAGGGCCTACCATCAGATTCTGATAGACCCCGAACATATTTCAAAGACTGCCATAACAACACCATTTGGATTGTTTGAGTTTCTACGTGTGCCATTTGGACTAAGAAACGCAGCACAATCTTTTCAAAGGTTTATCGACTATGTATTGCACGGTTTGCATTTTGTCTGTGCCTACATGGATGATGTCCTTAAAGCTAGTTCTTCCATGGAAGAACATATTAAACGTTTTTTTTAACGTTTTGAGAAATTTGGGGTTGTAATCAACCTAGTAAAGTGTGAGTTTGGAAAGTCTGAAGTAATTTTCCTAGGTCACCGCATTAATTCAGATGAAATTTCACCTTCCCCATCTAAAGTGACAGCCATTTCTGACTTTCCCGTGCCAGATACCATGAGAAATTTACGGCAGTTTTAGGGATGGTGAATTTTTTTTTTCCGAAGGTTCCTGCCAAACTGTGTGCAGGTTATAAAACCTTTGACTGATTTTTTAACTGATGTCAAAAATTGTGACATAGTTTTGTCTGAACCAACCTTGGCAGCCTTCCATCAAATTAAGGTTTTATTGTCCCGAGCAGTTGAATTGTCTTATGTTGTTCCAGGTAGCGAGTTGTGTTTGGCAGTTGACGCTTCTTCTATTGGTATAGGTGCAGTACTGCAGCAAAAGATCGATGACCACTGGAAACCAATTTCTTTCTTTTCCAAGAAGCTAACTTCTACGGAATCTAGGCACAGCACATTTGGACGTGAACTCCTCGCAGCGTATTCAGCCGTCCGTTACTTTCGACATTTGTTGGAAGGGCAGACCTTCTACTTACTGACGGACTACAAGCCTTTGTTAGTTTGTTGGGGGGGGGGGCTTTCAGTCAAACTCGGACAAATATTCCCCACGTGAAACCAGACATTTCGATTATCTGCTACAATTCACCTCGGATATCCGTTTCATCAAGGGAGCCAATGACATACCTGCAGACACCATGTCTCGTGGCATCAATGCTTTTGTGCTGGACCCGTGCTTGGAATATCAACCATTTGTGGAAGCCCAGGAAAAGGATCAGCAACTACAGCACCTTCTACGAGAGAACCACACATCCTTGACATTGTCGAAGATACATGTTCCAAACACAGAATTTGTCCACCCAGGAGCTAATGCCTCAATACGGCTAATCACAGACAGATTTGTTTGGCCGCATATGAAAACTGGCATTCGGCAATGGTCGAAAACATGTGTGCCGTGTCTGAGGGTCAAAGTGTGGAGACATACCCACTCACCACCTGGATCCTTTCCATCACCCGACGAGAGGTTTGCACATGTGCACGTGGACATCACAGGACCACTCCCCTCATGTGAGGGTCAGACATATCTGTTGACATGTGTTGATCGCTTCTCCCGTTGGTTTGAGGCTCTTCCCATGTCGGACATTACAGCACATACCACAGCAAAGACTTTTGTGGCATGGTGGTTGTCTCGTTTTGGAGTTCCTACTGTAATTACTACAGACAGGAGGCGGCAATTTGAGTCAGACCTATTCAACAAGCTGATAAAGATCTTAGGGAGTAAGAGAATTAAAACCACTGGTTACCACCCTGAGGCAAATGGCTTAGTGGAACGATTTCATCGTACACTCAAGTCAGCCTTAAGAGCCACAATGAATCAAGCAAATTGGTTGGAGCATTTACCATTGGTTCTTTTGGGACTTCGCACCGCAGTTAACGACAATCTGAAATGTTCATCTGCTGAGATATTGTATGGCACTACACTCAGACTTTCAGGGCAGTTTTTTTCTGCAACCCCAACAAGTTTTAAACATGACCTCATTCGTCGCTTGGCTTACTGCAAGAATGGTGAACTTAGCATATAAGTCTTCTGCACAGGTTCAAAGGCCAATATATGTGCCTAAACTCCTGCAGACATGCACACATGTTTTTGTGCGGGACTTGGCTAAGTCCCATACATTACAGCCATCCTACAGAGGACCTTTTAAAGTCCTCGAAAGACACTTGAAATATTTTGAGGTGAGCATTAACAATGCAACACAAAACGTTTCTATGGACAGATTAAAGCCTGCCTTTTTGGACACTATCTGGCTTGGTATGGCCTCTCCAGTGATTCCTCCGGCACCATCAATACCTGAGATAGTAAAAGAGACTGTGACCAGAACTGGTCGTCGTGCTAGACGGCCCAGACGTTTATCGAAATAGTAAATTTTTCCTGGTTTTGGGCAGCAATACTATTTTTGGAGGATATTCTCCACTCCTAAAGGAACTCTTCCTGTTTTATGTTATAGCAAGAATATTTTTTCATTCATTTTTTTTTTAACTTTGATATTCATGTGTACTTTATGTTTTATTCAATTTTAGTAGTACTTCCAGTGCAGGTTAATGAACCTGTCTAAGGAGGGGGTACTTGTAGGGAGACAATAGTTGTCTTGCCTTAAGGGGAACAACAGTTGTCTTCCATTTTGAGGAACTCTTTTTTTGTCTGGGTTCAGTTCCCTTCCCGGCTTGAGTGGGATAGCCACAAAGAGCAATTGCTGACGTAACGGTATGTTGTTTTTATCTAGTCTTACTAAAAACATTCTCGTCCATTTGGACAACATGAACATTCTTCTTGTTTTGGGACTTCCTTAAACATTCTTAAAGTATTGTTACTTGTTTGTGTTTTATTAAATGCCCATTTGTTATTGCCATGTAACTTGTCCTTTTTTTACGTGTAGTAAACGCTACGGCCGTGTGATATTCATATTATTTATACGGCCGTGTGATATTCATATTGTTTATATTAGTATCGCGTAACTAGAAATATCACCGGTTCAACCCAATACTAATAGCTGCTAATAGCAGCTTCCGTTATTAAACCAATGTCACACGATCTTCATATGTTTGCGTCGTTTGTTCAAGTTTTAAAATTATTTAATTTTAAGTTATTTCGACCAGAAAATTAAATACGCATATATATATTTCATTTTTAGCACCAACAGAAAAAAAGCTATTTCATAAGAAGCGGCGGAGACAAGTTGTTTCTCAGCGTCAAAAATAATTCTTTCACCTTTAAAAATAAAGCCTGACAATTTAATTTGCATCTTCGAAGCTGAATGTTATTTTGCGTATATAGGTCTTCGTCGACTAATTCACAGAAGTCGCTTGATATTTTATTAATTTAGCAAAATCCGTCCTGCAAAAAAAAAAAAAAAGTAATAAGTTTTATTTGTACTGCGCTTGAAAAAAATATCTTCCTTGCTCCATTAAACCACGCTTCGGTGAGCTTAATGATCATTGAAAAGAAAAGAAAACAATATTTTATCATTTTAACAAAAAATTATTTTTTAACAAACTGTTTTAAATAACTGATTATAGCCATAAAGCTGTATTTACTATTTTTTACTCTTTTTCTGGTACTTATTCTCGAATCTTGACAGATAATCATTTTGAATATTAAAAGTAAAAAGAATAAATAACTTTTCTTACAAGAACTTAACGTAAGACTAAGATATATATGTTGCGCTATCATTTTCTTGACATTGTTTAAAACCAAAAATATCTCCAAACAAAAATACTACTGCAATTTAAGCAATAACATTCTTAGTTTCTCGTCTAATTGCAGACACATTTTTTACAGAAACAGACTGTATAATTAATTTACATATGCAACAAAAACATTAAGAAACAAATTTTGCAGCGAAACTAAAATTTGTAGTCTGTGATGTCACTTGTCTGCAACTACGTTCATAGCTTTTTTATATATAAATTGGAAACAATGAAATTTTTTGTCTCTCTTTACTTCGAACACTTGAAGCTGAGTGTAGATTTCTCTCTCTCTCTCTCTCTCTCTCTCTCTCTCTCTCTCTCTCTCTCTCTCAGATAAAATATTTCGGTCACAATATCACACCTGATATTTTCCTCTTCAGTCTGTCAGTTAAGTGCCATACGTGATATACGCTTGGTCGATCATGTCTCGTAAGAGACATATCTGACTGGGCAGAAGATTATTCCGCAGTAGGTTGCCATTACTTTCTGCGGTAGGCTGGTTGCCAGCCAAGGATATAGAACTCAATCTGTCCTATTATTTAACCCATAACTGGAGGGAAGAAACCGATTAATACCTTTCTCAATGGTATTTGCGCGTAAGTGAATGCAAGGAATTCGAGCTCTGCACCCCGATTTCTTGTTCCGAGTCGATATGCACCACAACGAACATAAAATCTGGGCATTCTTTCATAAAGGGCTTTTTACGGAGGTCTCTTTTTTAGAACATTTGCTTTTTTGCAATTTCTTACACTTTAACGTCAATTCAGATTCCATTATTAGACAGCGTGAAATTCTCTTAATTTTATCTTCGCCACAAATATGGAAATTTTATTAGCGCAGCTTAGATGCGGCACCAGGCCGAAAGTATAGGGCACCCAGTGAGGATCGAACCCACTACTTAATTTTAATGATACTAGCGAGACAAGATTTCTAACCATTAAACCATGTCGGGGTGCTCCATTCGCCACACATAAATTGAATTCAACTTTGTCTTTGAACACATAACAATTTTTCATTACAAATTTTGATAGCAGTGTAAAATAATTGCAGGCATATTTATTGGCTTCAGTTTCAATGTTTTGTGTCTTTTATCTTTGCATTGTTTTGTTCGATTCGACGAATTAATTATTAAATGTTCTCTTGTTAAATTCTGCATAGTTGTTTCTCGGGGAATCTTTAGACATTACAACAGAATGGAGATAAATTTACATCTTTGCTGTAAATTCGCCCAGAAAGTCTTTCACATAAATGAACACACACGCAATCTGGTTTACTGGTAGAAAGGCATTTTTGGCAAGCAGGTTTTTGTCATAAAGTGCACGATATCGAAATAGACACAGACCATTTATAGAATTCATGTGGTGGAGTTTGTCACTTAACTGAGCAAAATTATGACGATTTCGAAGTTTCGTGAAGGCATTATTGTGATGCCTTCACTCTTCAGGTATTTTGTCTCTGCTGCTTTTTC
Source organism: Ascarosepion bandense (assembly GCA_037127315.1). Classification (NCBI taxonomy): domain Eukaryota; kingdom Metazoa; phylum Mollusca; class Cephalopoda; order Sepiida; family Sepiidae; genus Ascarosepion; species Ascarosepion bandense. Next base: position 215,103 of record JBBBDQ010000135.1, read on the forward strand.
CTGATTTTCTTTTTCTTATTTATACGGAGCTCGGTGTAATTTAATATATTTATATATGAGTGATTCTGCAGATGGTGAATTACTTCTTATTACTTTTTATTGCGTCAACCTCTTATTAGCGTGATGTAGTGCCTGCATGTGGTTAATTGCTTCTTATTGGTTTTTATTGTGTTGACTTATTTGTAGCGTGCTTAAATTAATTTCTGCTTAATTGCTTTATAGTGAGTTGACCTCTTCTTATATATTTATATTGTCATAAAATGAATAGTTAAACATAGGTTTTGATTTGCTTGAGAGTCAAAAAGGCAAACATAGGCACAGTAAAAAGATCCCCCTAGGATTTGATTCTTTTGTACACGAATACAAACAGTGTATCCTTGACCCCCAACAACAGATAGATGTTAAAGAGACTTCATAAATCTACTTCTATAGTTTCCGGCTGGTTAATGCTAGAAATGTGTTAAGGCATATTCAGGTATCATGGATCAGCTGATACCGACGAATATCACGGGTACTTTGTTATGATAATTCCCTTTATATTTTCAATAATAATAATTGTACCCTAGTCTTACTTTTTTATCTAGTTTATTGTCAATGTTGTTAATATTTTCTTTTGGTGATCATATATTTATGATATAGAGATTGATCGGTGTCATTTGCTTACAATTATACATACCATCATACTGTTAATTTAATAGTTAATCCTTTCTTCTCGCTTTCCTCTTCATCAAGTGTCATGTGTGATACACCCTTGGCAATTATATCACTTTTCGATTTATGATGACAGAAGAATTCCTGCAGTAGGACATTGAAAATATGTTTGTCAGCCAGCCTGTCCTGCTATTTAACTCATATCAGGGTTGATCTGAGAGAGCAAAAAATGGATTCGTATCTTTCCCAAGAAAGTGAATGTAACGAGCTTGACTGGGATTCGAACTCGGTTCCCTGACTTCTCATTCTCTTATTCATCACACCACTCTTTCCTTTTCTACCTTGTATCAAAGTTCTTTCTGATTTCTTTCTGAGTTTACTATCAACAGTGTCATCCGCCTATGTTGTTAAGATTATCTCCTCCCAATAATAAACCATAGTTGGAATTCTGGTTCTCTTAGGGTTGTCTTTTGTAAATTACATAAATCTGGTAAGATAACACACCCTTGTCTTATTCCTATTTCTACTTTTTCTGCGTGTGTATTCACTGAATTCGATTATGTGCGTATAAGGAAATATTAATTTTCCCTGCTGGCTCGTAGAAAGGGATCCGCCGACATAATCACATTTCGAAATGATCGTCAAAGAAATTATATTTAATTAAGCGCTTATTCCTTCGGTAATGTGACCAAAAAACAGAACTTGAATTATTACAATCTCTCTCTCTCTCTCTCTCTCTCTCTCTCTCTCTCTCTCTCTCTCTCTCTCTCTCCATACACACACACACACACAATGGTCGATCTGAACGTAATACTTTCTATTTTATTATCTTGGACCACAACACCAGAGTCGGGTGGCAACAGAGGTTGCACCTTCCCGTTAATAATTATTTTTCTAATTTTCTTCTTTGTTACAAATCGCAGGTGAGGTGTTATCTGGCCAAATAGTGTCTGACACGAAAGTATGTGCTATCCAGTGTGTGTGAACGAGCATGTTGGATTTAGTTAGTTTACTACTATGTCTTTCTTTAGTGAAATAATATGCAATGCATTTCTATATGTACTTTCAGTGTTTGCTACAGGTTTCTGCAAATAGTTCCGATTGTGCCAACCACAAAAGAAACAACTTCAGCTAATGCTCGCTACATTTCTTCAACTTGCCATTCTAGGTATTAGTGCCCTTGTATTTTTCTTCACGATGTTCTTATCCCAACACACGGCAACGTTTCTCAAAATTCATTCAGCGTTGGTCTTGTGCACAATTGTGGTATCAGGGCTTTTACTCCCCAAGCGCTTGTGTTGTATATTCGTTGGGTCAGTGTGGAATGGTACTAGGGATTATTTATGGTTGTCATTAGGAATGACAGGATTTTGTCGAATTGTTAAACCATATCTAGGTCGCTGTGGAATTTTGCCAAGAAGTGTATGTTGCACTGGGTGACGCAGAGACATGCCTCTGGGTGTTGGGAAATTTTGTAAACACCTGTGTTGGGAAGATTTTGTTTTGATGAGCGGAGATCAAAGGAATTCGCACACGAGATGTTACGGAGTGCACCCCAAGTGCAACGTGCCAGGTGCCAAGATAGAGAGAATTATTTAAGTGATGTCAGCTGTCACAGAGAGTCAGTTGGAGAGTTGAATCCAGCAGTTTGCAGACAGCAGTTCGAAAAAAAACAGGAGGACCAGCCTGTTTGCCTGGCTGGTGGCCTCGATGCTTGTTTGTTTTGACTAGACCAAACCTACTCCACGACAATTCACCAAAAGGCGAATAAAATATAATTGTATATTTTATATATACGTATTGATATTTGTCGATTTTATCAATTGTGAAAAAGCAAGTCATTTTGTTTGCAGTTTATCCAGTCAATTTATCTTTCGGAAAATATGATCAACATTCGGTTTGAGCAGATTTACGCCGAATGGATAGCAGTTTATTGTCCGTCATTTATGATAGAAAAACACAGTCATTTTGGTTGCAGTTTGTTTTTGAGGAAGAAGCTGTTTATTCCCCGACATTTTGATGCAGTGTTATTGGCTTCGAAAAAGTATATACCCATTGAAGAGGGTATACAACACTTGTCAGTCAAGAAGGTCGTATCCTACATGGTCTTCACTTGCTCATTCATTCCTATTGCCGATAGTGAATACTCGTGCTACTTCTGTGTACTGAAGGCAATACTATCTGTATAATTTCAAGCGTATTCTGACGGTTAATTTGTGATTGCATTGTCTGTACTCGTTCTGAACCAGCTGAATGCAGCTGCAATGTGTTGCACACTTTCTATAGTTTGCTCACACGGTTTGTAAAGAAGTAAATCAGCTGTTTTATCAAAGATTAATCGGAAATTGTTCTTCAAGCCAGCTATTGCGCTACCCAAAATGTTTCTTCGGTTTCCTCTTAAGAACCTGATTCTAAGCCACATTCAGAATTTACCACGTCTTTTGGTTTCTGGTTTCTTGAATTTGCACAAGGATTTTTTTCTTTCCATGCATAGAATTTCTCAGTCTCTTCTCATAATTCACGATTATTCGTGTCTCTAAAATGACAAAGTCATTTTAGCATCCATTCCTGGCTATGCTGTAAGTTCTAAGTACTAATGCAAGGACTTAAATTTTAATTTTTTTAAGCTCTTCTAACTCTGTCAAAACTCTTCCTCCCTCTTCAGGATAGATAGCTACATTACCTCTCTGTATTAAGTCATGGTTATTATCGTTCTTGTTTTTAGGCACAACTTTGCTAGGTTTTCTTTGGTTTATTTGGCAACATACACCACAGCACCCAAAGTCAAGGCATTGATATCTGAATCAAAATTTTTATCATTCAATTTTGATTTATGATTTCATCTTGTCATTGAGAGTCTTGTCCATCTGTAGAATTCCTAGACATTTATAATCTCTGCTCTCTACTTCCTTCATAGATTCCACATCGGGAATCTATACCTCTGTGCTATCTATCTATTTTCATCACAGCACACATATCAAGTTCAAATTGCATCTCGATATACTGGGAGCATATCCTAACGGAGTTTATCAAGGAGTCCAACTGGTAATTATTGGTAGCATATAACTTTAAATCATTCATGAAATAACATGTGATTAACTGGCTGTTTATGATCTCTTACAAGCTTATAGCCAGATTTTCATCTTATTGAAACCAAAGCCAGCACTATGACGATCAAAACAACAACGGGGATAGCAAACTACCATGAAATATCGCAATATGATGCAAAGGTTTACTGAGTGTGAGAGAATATGAGAAAATAAAAACATTTTTATTAAAAGAGAACAATAAAAAACAGGAATTAAGAAGGCAGAAGATAAGGATTGACATTGCACTTAAATATTTGAAGATCAAATGAATGGAAAGCAAGAGGTCAAAAGAGTTTCACAAACGAGAAGTGCTAACATAGAAATTGCGGTTAAACCTATTCATTTCAACTGTAAAATGATGAGACCTAGCTGCCAATCTAGTACTGTGCTTAAATTCCTAAAGTGTAAGTACCAAAGCAGAAAGCACATCAGAACAACAATCATGAAAATATTTAAAGAAGGGAAGGTACGTTAAAACGGTGGAAAAGTGACTGAACTCGAGATGTCAGGTCAGGACCAATAATAGATTCTTCTTGGGATTTTATCAAGAATATCTGAATATATAGCAGGAGCACTAGATCAGATGTTGTAACAACAATCAAAGAAAGAAAGAATAGTAGATTTATAAATATGTAAGATAGTTTCTGGTAAGAGAAATTGTCTAGAACTATTTTTCTGCCAGCAAACCTAGCAATTGAGTCAATATAATCTTTCTACTTCAGGTCAGTGGAAAATGTTAGCCCAAGGAGGTGCAATGAGTTACTTTCGTGGAGGTTAGCATCAGCCATGCTGAGAGAAGGCAAAAATGTTTCTTTTCAGACGATTAAAAGAGAGCAGTTTCGTTGTAGTGGAGTTAAAATTAACAAACCATTCCTTGTCCTAGTTAACAATAGATTGTAAGCCATTTTTAAGCTCAGCTGCTAACTTGGCCTTATCGAAACAAATCAGACTTAACATTAAGAGAGGGGCAAATAGTTGTGTCTTCAGCATATATACCGGGTTTAGAACTGATATCAGGAAGGTCGTTCATGAAAATTATAAACAACCTATGTTCAAATATGGAACCATGGTAGACACCTGCATTAATGCAAAAAGATCTAGAAGAGTTGCCGTTCAAGACAACTTTTATTTTGTGATTTGACTGAATAAGATCTAAATTCACCCAGAAATACAACAGCCTTTTAACTTGTGAAGAAGACCAGGATTTTTACTTATTTTCCTCTCAGTGTTACTTCCAACTAATCAATTTTTGTTCCGTATAATTGTTAAAATGTTCTTAACCAGCCTAACCATACGCATACATACGTTTCCATGAATATGGTACCATTTCATAAGCCTTGCGATAATCTATACAGGTCATAGACTAGTTCATCATGCACGTCCTGCAATTCTTAAAAATTGCTTTGTCAATAAGACTTTGGTCTTTAGGACCTTGTAAAGACTTTTGGAATGATCGTTTTCAGGAAAGTGCAGGTTTATCTTGTCGTTAAGGATTCCTGCCGGCAACTAATACATCAAATGCAAACAAGCAATAAATCTCTAATTACCTGCCTTTCTGCCTGTCTTTTGGTAGATTTAAAATTATAAGGATTGTCCTCTCTTCACCATCTATTATTGCAGATGTTGCTGCAACCTTTCATGCGGGTCAGTTAGGGTTTTATTATAATCATTTTACCCCAAGCAAGGCAGGACCGCCACTAGTGCGCAGGGGGTTTCAATGAGCGAAAAAGCAAGGTACAGCGGATGTCAAAGAAAGGATAAGAGATGGATGGGAATCAAGAATTTTCAAGTAGATAGATAGCAACTCACGTTGTGTTTAAACGTTTAGAGATTGTATCTATCAGAGAAGACAGTAAGTGCGAGAAAAGAAATTTATAGTGTAGAAAAGGCGGTTGCATTTAAGTATTCTACGGTAAAAGGGTGGGACCTTGATGTCAATCTAGTAGCACGAGTGGTCGAGAAATCAGGAAAAAAAACTCATCCGAGCAAGTGCCATGAAAATACTTGAACAAAAGTCAGAGGGAAGCCACATCACGTCAGTGAAAGAAAGTTAGAACCCGAAACCTTGTACAAGGTCTTGTCTTTCAAGGTCTTGTCTTTCCAGTTCTTGTCAGCTATTTTTTAATATCTGACAAGACAGCTGATATTTACAATCCATTTGTATTTGTTCCCCATCTCCTAATTTTGCGTTTCTACGCCTAGCCTTTTCGTTTTTACACAGGTCCTTTCGCCAGGTTGCTATACCACTTTTAATTTTCCTCTTCCAGAACAGTCCACTCCTATTTTTCGACTTTTCTCTCCTCAGCTTTCCCAACCGCTTGATAGTAGCATAAGCAGCACGTTAACTGGGGGAGTCATCGGGAATAAGTGGTAGGAGAATCTTAGGTCTTTCACCACCAAGTTCAGCAAACGGCTCAAACTAGATCAGGTTGACAAGGTGAAGATACTTAAAGCTAATTACTCTCGGGCGGAAGCTGGTGGGGATCCCCTAGAGATAGCCGTAGCTAAGAAGGCCCTGGAGAGTTCGATTAGCGATTGTTACATGGGTCAGGTAATTAGACATAGGTTAAGCAAGATGTCATCCAAAGCTCTAACATGGGCGCAGAACTGCGCAAGGAAGAGATATGCCGAGGCGGCGACCGGTACATTCGAGAGGTTCGCGACCCGGAGGGACATATTCTTCGGTCGACTGACGACGTGTGCGAGGCGTTTCGGCGGCATTTTGAGATTCTGTTTACCAAGGAACCTGGTCTCCGTGATGAGGAGTTTCGCAGCTATTTGGCTGACTTCCCCCCGCCTTTTGCTGGCTGATGCAGCTAGGTGCGAGGGAGAGATTACGGAGGGTAAGGTCTACGCAGCTTCGAAGAAAGTCGGCAGAGGCAAATCGCCGGATCTCGGTGGTTTACCCTATGCATTATACTTGAGGCTGTCGCACATCTTTGTCTCGATTTTGAATGTCGTGTTCAACAACTGGTTCCGACAGGGGTCCATCCCCAACCGGTTTACCAGGGGTGTGATCACGCTGTTGAGAAAAGGCAAAGATGCTGGGAAAGTGCTGATGATGAGTTTCGTTCATACTAGTCTTGGGCGCCAGGTGCCGATTATCTCAGCAACTCTGAGTTTTCGCTTACCTGGCGATTGACTCGGAATCGGTTGTCTCTCAATGACAAGTTTTTCATATGGGGCCTGGCGGATTTGCCAGATTGTGAACGCTGAAATCTTGGCTTCGAAGAAATGGCTTCGCACGTCTTCTATCATTGTTGTCGGGTTCACCCTCTATGGGATCGTGTCGGCGCGTTGACTGCTCATATCACGCCGCGTGAGCTCGTGCTCATTGATCGTGCATTCGCCTTTGATAATGTGTCGCCCCCGTTCTCTGGGATGAAGCGTATGGTGTTTCTGTCGCTGCTGGCCACGGCTCGAATGGTGATATGGACGACACGAAAGGAGGCAGTCTTGGAGGTCAGCGTCTTTCAGATCAAGATCTGATCCGATATTTTGAGCACCAGCTCAAAATGAAGATTATAACTGATTGGAACGTTTGACTTCTACAGCCTTCAACAAAAGTGGGGTACATGTGGCGAGCCTGGTTCGCGTGAACGGGGCTAGCCTTGATTTTCTCTTATAGATCTGCTTGTTGCATCGGGGCGAATTCCTTTGGAACCCTCCCCTGGTTAAGGTAGCTTTCTTTTGTGTACCTAGTTAATGTGAATGAATGGGTTCCTAGCCTGTACCCGGCTCTCTCTTTTGTTATGATCCAAGTCAAAATTCCCAACCTCCCCAGTTTGTTCTGGCCTTCTTTTTTCTCTGTTGGTCAGCCTCTTATTTTCCCATTCCATTAATTATTTTATCCTCCCCCATTCCCTTAGCGAGTGTGCGTCTTGATTTCGCTACTTCCCGGAATACAACAGCCACTCTTTTTGTGGAATGGACGGGTCTTACTAACATTGTGTAATTTTAATGTTAAACTTTTGTTGTATTATAGTGAGTTTTGGGGTTCATCTCCCTCCCATCATCTCATTTTTCATTAAATCTTATATATATAGATAATATTATTGTATGCATTTTTATTGTCATGGGTTTATTTCCCTGTTTTTAGGTGTCCCTTGTAAATATGTGGTGTGTGAAGGATTAAGTGGTGATGGATGGGTTCTTGTGGTGAATGTGAAAATTGTAATGAGTGATTGGGTCGTGATAATGTTTAGCTAGGTATAGAATAGATATTGAAGACCATCCACCACCCCCTTTTCGGCCTTGTGCCACAATTTGTGTATTTTTTACGTAAATAAATATTTAGTAGCATAAGCAGCAGCATAAAGTAAGTCATTATTTTCTGTTACATCATTAGTTGATAACAGTTCAGCTGTTTCATTTACTTTCTGAACGTCTGCTCTAAGAACCCCTCTGTCACGTGACTTACCTCTTTTTCATTTCTTCAAGGAACCTGTTGCCACCTCCTCACCTGTAACAACACTTTCTGCTTTCACATAATGTGCAACTCTTTGAGACTTCGTTTGCTTTGCGTTCATCTTTAGGTGAATTCTGAACACTTTCAATCTTTAACACCATGCTCGATATCTTCACCACCCTGTCCAGCACTCTCTAAAATCCTGATGACACGCGCCCATTTTCATTCTGCTCAATGTCAGTTAAATATTTCTTCAGTTTGATCTAACATGAGCATCAAGTCGCGGCTCACTTGCCCGCTTCCACCCTTATCTGGCCCCACATTCTTCCCAACTCGCTTTTTATATAATTTCTCAGGATTACTAGTGAAGTCGCATTCAAACAGAAATTTTTTGCCCGATTTTTTCCATGCAGCTCTTGTACTAGTTGGACAATTTGATTACTTCAGTTCCAAAGTGTTACTCATTATTCTTACACCCAGAGCTAGAATACCTGCATACGTCCAATAAACAGTAATCCCCCCTCTTGATCCGTTACGTTTGTAATTTGTCTGTTTATAATACCGGTAGTTGGTTGACAAAGTTTTCTTATCTAGTGTTTTTTTCAGTAGTGCCATAACCGCACCAGAGTTTAGATTACCTAAGTCTCACCCAGCGAGCTAACACCATTCCTGATATTTTTCATCGTCCCCGCAATATTATTATTATTATTATTATTATTATTATTATATTTCAGTATATAATGATTTCTTTCTTATGTGACCATATTTTAGGGGATCTTACCGCTCAGCTGAGGGTACAGTCGGCATATTCTAGGCTTCACCGACAAGGTAGAAAAGAATGTATAAACACTTTGGTTGTTATGATAATATTCAAAAACTGCATTTCACAATTAAAATGTTTTTATTATATTACAACTAGCAGTATAGCCCGTCGTTTCTCGGGTGTAATGAAAGCTTTAAAACTAACGTCCTGGAGCTCACTCTTTGGACGTTGGCACGAAAGACTAAAAAGCAATAGTTGTTTCTAGTTAAAGCGAAACCGTAGACTGAAAGAAAAATGAATGGATATAAGTTAAATTTTGATTTCCTGGTATCGATATCCAATAAGTATTTTTCGTCGTAAACTGAATTTTGAATGCTAAATAAGTCCTCTGAGTAAATGGTATCATGGCTGAGACTAAGAACTACAATTATACCTACTTAGAGCCAAACCCGAAGCAAAAACTAAAATAAAAGTGCTGAAACAAATACAGACATATAGGCAGATAAACAGACACACACACAGCTTGCCTTTTATATATATATATATATATATATATATATATATATATATATATATATTATCGATTTTCTGCACTATTGTAAGAACTGTAACCTTGAAACTTCTGAATATCGTTTCTTATGTCTTTGTCTATGAGTGTATCAAATTTGATTAAAATCGAACCACACCTTCTATAATCCGATTTTTTCGATTATCGATTTTCGATATTTATCGGGGGTACCTCGACACAAAACCTAACTAAGAACACTCGCAGACGCTTATAGTACAACTGTGTAAATTTTCAAGAAAATCGGTTCAGCCGTTTCGGAGTCTCTAGGTAACGGACACACACACATACACACACATACAAAGTTCCATTTATAAATAAGTTTAGATTTTCACACACAAAAAACATCTTTATAGATGTAACAGCTCATGTGTAGAGCGTGTATATTTGCTCGATGTCCGAATGTGCATAGAAATATACTTGAGAGTATGTTGAGGGAGACTCCATGCAAGTTCCACCAAAGTAAAAATCCTAAGTAAAGACGACAAGTTGTTATTTCACTTAACATTAGTGCAGCACTCCTTGATGGAATGAATTGCTATATTCCTTTTCACACGTCAAAATTCCTTTTCATACATTTTCTCGAAGGCTGCTTTAATTTTAAATGTCTATGCTTATCCTCTGCAAGGCCATGTTTCTCGGTCTGAATATTTCAACGCTACCCTTACGCAAGGCTGCGTATGAAATGTACTCAGCGTTGTTTGTAGAGATCGAGGGTAAAATATAATGAAAATATCCCACTGATCTATTTTTAATTATTATTTCTAGGGCAAGGATGACTAAGTTAAACTGCTTCAATACACATCAAGTATCGCCCTAATTATCATTGACTTGTGAAACCGGTGACTTCATCTATTTTAAAGTGGAGGCTACGTGGTCTATAGTTTGCTCGTAAGTATAATATTTCAGAGGGAGGAGGCATCAATTTGTTAAGATGTTCTGTAAATATTAATGGAAAAAATGTCGTGAAAGCAATGTAACCTTGTGAGCGTGCGGTCTAGTAACTTTATTTTTGAGAACAAAAGTATAAACTGTTAGTGTTAACCAGCCAAAATAAAATCTTACAAAGAAATGTGAAATTAAGTAATTAATTCACTTAACTTTTATATTAGAACTAAAATAAGGTAACGTTAAAAGTAAGCAACATTAAGAAAAAAAACCCAGATAAGGGTGGAAGCGGGCAAGTGAGCCGCGACTTGATGATCAAGTTAGATCAAACTGAAGAAATATTTAACTGACATTGAGCAGAAAGAAAATGGGCGCGTATCATCAGGATTTTAGAGAGTGCTGGACAGGGTAGTGAAGATATCGAGCATGGTGTAAAGATTGAAAGTGTTCAGAATTCACCTAAAGATGAACGCAAAGCAAACGAAGTCTCAAAGAGTTGCACATTATGTAACATTAAGAAAAAAAGTTAGGCTATTATTTTGATGGTTTATTACACAGTATATGGAAGAAATCTGCTTATTAGTCAAAATTAAACCCTTACTGCTGACGTTGACATATATAAAGCGTGAACCACGAATAAGCGGTTGTTTTTGTTTTGCACTCGTGGCAGCATGATCTGCTTCTAAAAAAAACCCTGCCAGACTCGAATTTACAAGAAGTTAGAAGTCCACTGCACACTAAAGTTTATAAAATTGTTTTTATTTTTTTTCATTCTTATTCATTTATCTAATGTTTATAAAACATATCGGTTGTGTTCTTTGCCTTTTGCTAACACCCGGTTCAAGCGGACTAACTGCATCAAATCTTTAAAGTTGTAAAAATTAATGCAGAGCAAACTATTACTGAAGAATCGTTAATTAGGACCGAGTAATTAAATTCAATAAAATTTCGCTGAAATACAGTGAAGTGACTTCATAGATGACGTGACGTACTTTTAATAAACGAAAAGAGGACAAAAGAGAAATGATAACAAGACTGGCTGTGGTCGGTCTGAGTTGTTTAAAAGAAGTGAATTTTCCAATATCTTCCTTACAACATAAAGAAATAATCTGTAATCACGCCCTTGCCGATACCACGTTAAACCTGCAATACCGGATTCTCGTGCGTTCTACATTTTCATTTCCCCACGAGATCTCTTGAAAAACGCTCTCAGTATTTTCTTTTAAAATGTGTTTTGTGTGTGTGTGTGTGTGTGTGTGTGTGTGTGTGTGTGTGTGTGTGTGTGTGTGTTTTAGTTTGAGCCACAAGATTACTTCACTTAGCCAACAACTGTAAAATATTACGCTATTGCAAAAATTACGCCATTAACATCAAAACTTTAAAGGGCACAACGCATTTATATCCGCTAGAACCCCAATGTCACTATATTACGATATATTGTTTGCCGCCGTATACAGGATACACTTCTGACCAAATACAATGCAACACCTGGGAAAAGTTCCTTCAAATAGGCCATTTTTAGCAACTTCTTGCGTAAACGATGGCGAAGCAGTTCTATAGTGATATTGTAAAATATGAAAATATACAGTCACTGGAGAGAAAAAAAAATGGCGGATCAGACCGACGTCGCGAGGAGAAATGGAGCTCTATTTCTCTCTAGTAAATCTCCGGTTGACAATAAAATTCACGATCTGATCATATCAACGAAAGGACACATGGGAAATTATATTCATAGAGGGTACCGGTATAGTATGTGGCCTACTTCTTTGATTCTGGTATAGTACATAGTCTAACCGATTTGAATGTGTACTACCTCAGTAAGATTATATTTATAAATATAAATATTCGGCTATTTATTGAAACTAATTATTTTCCCTAACCCTTACCAGACAGTTATATTACTTCCTTATATTACGCTTTTTAGGGAAGGCAACATACTATACCAGTGACATACTATACTGCCATACTCAGTTCGAGTTGTCAAAATACGTTAGGGTTTACCATTTTTGTCTAACATACGCATCTGTTCGTAAAAGAGGTGAGCCCACTGAAGAGAACAAAGTTTGGTTTATTTTGTTTTATGGCATATCAACTTGAAAGGGTTATTTAATGCCGACAACATTTTAGAATAGGTTCGTATGAAAAGAATAAATACTCTTTGTAAGAAATCGGTTTGTAGATCAGGTTTCATTGAAATATTTTGTAAAGACAGTTTTTGTTGTATTGCTGGTACCTTTGCTATAAAATCTATTTTTATACTTTCATAGTGTCTTGACACCAATTTGGGGTTTAACTATCTACCCATAGTTGGGACCCTAGCAGATGCTGCGACCCCAGGTCATGGTGTACCTGGAAACACAGCATTTAAGGTGTTTCCACGCTCCTCAAAAATCCCTGGTCAGATATTTTCCTGCCGGATATAGTTTGTCATAAACAAGGCGTACAGAACACAGATGTACTGACATTTGTAATCAGTACATCGGGCTCACCGAACTCAATGTCAGGTTAGACAGAAAGACAGAAAGGGTTTTGATAGGCACCAAAGTGAAGCTTTCAATAATACACAGAAGAGGGAAACGTAGATTGGTACAAAGTAAAAGTTAAATTAACCGACAAATGAATCCCCCCTTACACCGAAATTGGCAAACACGAGTTACACTGCACGAATTTCGTGTTGCCGAAGAGTTGAACAAGAACGTCATGCTACGTCGCAACTGGCCACAACAAATTGGAGTACGTATCTAGATATTCTAAAAGTTGATGATGAAGAAGTAGAATTAGAAGTGAACATCCATATTGCGTCCATAGCCAGATTAACTTATTCAGTAAAATTAAAACCTTAATTCGTGCACACATTGACAAAAGCCAGACTGCAAGACAAAGGGAGAAGTATATACGAGACAGTAGTTAGATTTCATGAGTAACCTATACAAGTTCTCTTTAACAAATTCGATGGTAAAAGTAACCTTCGTCGTACCAAGTTTATTGTGCAGAACATTCTAAACTCTCTCGGGATTTGCTAATAACATTGGCTATTTGATCTATAATCAATCGCCTGCCATCCACCACCATGTGACGAACATTATTAATATTTTCTTCGGTGGTGACAGATTTTGGGTCATCTTCAAGACTCTTCCTTTTCCTCCTAAATTCAGCTGTTCACTTTTGCACTATTGATAAAACTAGAACATCATTTCCTAATGTATCAACCATACCAGTATGAATGTCCTTCGGGGCTAAACCCTTTTTCCTGTAGGTAATTAATGCCAAATTTTGTCCATTATCAAGAAAAATTGCTACTATTACTTTTGAAGTTTTCTTTAAACAGTCAGTTTACCTGAAAAGAAACAATACAGTTATTAATAAGAAGAGTTGAACTTAATGCGTGCAAGATGTCATAACTCTAACATCACTTCTTCATAGTAAGCCCATGAACTTTTCATCCCACACAGCTCGTACAAGTCCCAGCACGGTTGAATTATTTCCTTGAATCCCCCGTCACGGTGATTATTCGGTTTGGCACTCTTATTATTCTTCAAATAATTTTCTCCACGGAACGATTATTTTATTTTACGTTCATTAAACGTACATAAGAAAAATATTGCAGTCGGAACGTTTATTTGAACCGGCATGTTTATTGTATAAGCTGAAAAACTCTCACTGATATGACTATTCTTGCCAGCATTTGGTAAAGATTAGTACCATAGTAATATTAGTCATCCCCGTAGACTCAGACGGATTCGAATGTAATATCAGTTAAGTGCATATCCCCTCTCTGGTAATATAAAACAAAAAATCGTTGATAAGAGTCAAGACTCCGATAACGAATCGAATTTTCTGACGATGCAACGTCACGTCGTGATACGCCAATGGCTGGTAAATGAGAAGGAAATACCAATAATGGAAATGAGACAAGAGAAGCATAAACTCAAAGAGCAGTCTGACCTGAGGATAGATAATATACTGAGAGTCTGATACAATGAAAAAGATATGGAGATATTTATGAAAACATTACAATGTAAAAAAAAAAAAACATCAGCATTAACGAGACGTCAACAGACAATTTTGATTTCTGATGAAGGAAAGACAGGGAAATTGAACGTGCAAGGTTAAAAAAGAAAAAAATATATACACAGACATATGCAGATTGCCTGCATGAAGCCGGGTAGGGAGACAGACACAAGCTATAATATAAATTTGATTTAAGCTTAGGTACCGAACAGAAGGTTGTTGGGCCATTAATTATTTCTTATTCAATTTTTATAATCTCATTGAGGAAATTTTCTGAACCTCTTGTGCGGGGAGGTCTTAATAAAGATTTATTAGATTCGCACTTTTTGACCATTTAAATAATTTTCCGATAGTATCTTTATTAAGACCCCTCCGTTTATTTCATACTGAGGAAAAGTCTCTCCCTTAATTATTAAAACACCACCTTTTATTAGGCATCTAATTATACCCGCGATCGAAGAGTGACAAAGCGATAGACCCCCCCCCCAGATAGAAAAGAATTTATATCTGAGAACCTACTGATGTGCTAGAAATAGGCGAGTTTACAATCCCAAAAAAGAAAGATCGAACAGAAAGGAAAAGAAAAAAAATCAAGCATTCCCTAATTTTCAGATCGACTCTATACACATCGAATGAAAGGAATAAAAGAAATTCCAGTTCAAAACGCTTGATTTCATTAAGAAAATTAGAAAGTGTAATGTTACACCGAATAAGACATCAACTCTTCTTATCGTGGCACCTAGTGTGGCCATTAAATTTAATAGGGTTTATATCAAGATCATCGACTATTAAAGGAAGCTCGGATCAAAAGGTCACTACTGAACAGCTAGATTCGCTGGCATACGTTGAAACTGACGATACAGATGCTGTTCAAAAATTATCGTCGAAGAAACTGAATCAAATGCTCGATTACATCCAATAATAAAGGTAATGAATTTGCGACTAGCAGCAGAATCAAAATGTAAAAGGTGAATATTTTTTTTAATTTCAGCATTAACTTTATTGAACGGCCATTTTACATTAAACAACTTCTTTGCAATTTTGTCAACACAAATGTTCTTTAGCTTGGTTAAGTAAAAACATTTTTCTTTTAATTTTCAACATTAACTTTATTGAGTAACATATTTATCATTTTGTAAGCACCATAATTCCATCCTTCCAGATCATTTTCTCTTTCTCTGCAAATAAGTGCTCTAGGTGTTTTTTACAGTCTTTTAGGAAAGTGAATTTCTGTTTATTAAAATAATTCTAAGGCCAGAATAAAGGATAACCTCAAAAGTATAACTGTAAGAGCGCGTAAAAGATTTTGAACCCATATCTATTCTTTTTAAAATGGCATTAACGCGAAAGTGAACGAAAGAGACTAGGTCGGAATTTCAACACAGCGCGCCGGTTCCACTTTCCGTGACATAAACCTTTACGCTATTCGAACATTCTTGAAAAGAGTAAATTCTCAAATTGTACTTCGAAGGATTAGATCACGTTAAAAAAAAGAAAGTAAATAAGATTAGCCATTATCTTATGCTTCTGCTCTTCTCTCATCATTGCCTGTATCTTCGCATTCCCAACCTTACCCCTTGCAGTCATTGTTGTTCGCCCACGGTGTTATCTAAATGTAATACAATAATGGAATCGGTTGATTTGCGAAAAAAGAATGTATATTTTCAATTGTGCCCTTCCTTTTGTCTTTATTTTGCTCTATCTCTCCACAAAGAATTTTAATGAATCGCAAGTTTTTCATTCCATCCTTATCTGCCTTTAAATCTTTCATATATTATCTCTTGATATCTAACAACAAAACTCTCTACATACATATATATAAAATATGTTAAAATAATAATAGCTGCTCCATTTGTATTATAACGGCTTCTAGAATTTGAAATCTTTCTTAACATTGAGTCCTATACAACGCTTTCATGCTATCCATGAAAATTTATCTTATGTTACTATTCAGTCAATCAGTCAGTTAAGTGCCATACGTGATACACGCTTGGGCGATCATGTCTCGAAAGAGACATGACTTACTGGATAGATGATTATCCCGAAGCAGGTTGACATTGCTTTCTACGGTAGACTGGTTGCCAGCCAAGGCTAAACTGTTCTGTTATTTTAACCAAAACTGGAGGGAAAAGACAGATTAATACCTTTCTCAAGGGTATTTGTGCGTAAGTGAATGCAACGAATTCAACTGGAATTCGAACTCGGCTCCTCGATTTCTCGTTCCGAGCCGACATCCACTGCACCACAATGTGACTATTATTTTGATTATTTTTGATATCTTGATGAATATTTGCGTAGATTGCACTACATTTTGACAAATAACAAACCAACGTACGAGAGAGTATAATGCAAGTGTGGCGACTGCAAGAATTTAATGTTGTTTTATTGATTACTTAATTGAGAATTAAGCATTATGAAACAAACATTTATCAACAATATTTTCCCAAACTGTTACTGACGAAGAAATATGGTTAGGTTTTAAGAAAATTTTAAAAATCACACAAGCAATTTTCTTGATATAAATACACACACATAAACACACACACACATATATATATAGTCATCTGCAGACAGATCTGTTTCGCTTTATCACAGCTCATCAGTACGGTTAGACATCCGATTGCTTTTTACCCAGGATTGAAACCCGACCGAATTGGCGTCAGTTGGTGATTCTACCTCTGAGTTATTGGCGCTCGGTAGAAGGAGGCAGACTTTTAGCGAGTGATATATCATGTATACACACGCAATTAGCTGAAAGTGTTCTAATTCATTACTGAATGAACGATGCGTAGATGCTAGAGTAGCTACTGTTTCTTCAAAGTCTACCATTCTTCCAGAGTGCTCAATTAGGGTGTGAGAGCGTAGATCTGTTTCGCTGTATCACAGCTCATCAGTACGGGCAGACATCCGATTGCTTTATATATATATATATATATATATATATACATATATATATATATATATATATATATATATATATATATATATATAAAGGAAAACTCAACACGTCATATTAGTTATAAACTATAGTTCATTTCAATGCGTTTAATTAGCTCATATTATCAGACCTTTTACAATATTTCCTCCATCTGGGACAAAATTCCTGTCGGAATGAATTTTTTCTTAAAATGAAGAGAGGGATAATAATAAAAATAATAATAATAAACATAAACTTACAAACAAACAAATAAATGACAATCAATATAAGGGGAAAAAGGAGAAGGAAAGGAAAGGAAAGGCAGGGAGGGAAGAGGGAGGAAAGAATTAGAGTCCAGTTCCAAATATGGGTAGTATCCGTTTGAAGTTGTTCAGACCGTCTTGAAAGAGTTTGACCTCTGAAAAAAAACAATTCCTCAAACTCTTTTTTTTATCCCTCTCTTCATTTTAAGAAAAGATTCATTCTGGCAGAAATTTTGTACCAGATGGAGGAAATATTGTAAAAGGTCTGATGATATCAGCTAATTAAACTCATTGAAATGAGCTATAGTTTATAACTAATATGACGTGTTGAGTTTTCCTTTATAAACTTCATATCGCTCTGGTTAACACCCATCGAGATTTACCAATTAATATTTTATATTAAGGTAATCTTGTTGGATTATCCTCACCGTTTACGGACTGACACCTATATATATAGATATATATATATATCTATATATATATATATAAATCGTACGAAAACATCCTTGATAGATTCGCTGAAAGTGGTCGGCTCAAAAGATCATTTAAACAGTTCTTACCACCCAAAAATCTCTTTAGGCATGCAAGAAAAACATAATAAAGAGCTTAATCGCAGTGCCTTGTCAGTCAACTTCAATTAAACATATCTATTTATTTATAAAGGAAAATTCAACAAATCATTTTGAGTGGTTATAAATTATAATTCATATCTATGAACTAAATCAGCTCATTTCTTCAGATCACACTATATTCGTTCTATTCGGTGTAAATATTTCCCGGAATAAACATTTCTTTTAAAATGAAATAGAAATCAAGTAACATGATCCAGAACAGAGATTCTGGCCTTATCTCGGTTAAGAATCATTAAGGCCAGGCGAGGAAAGTTCATTTGGCAGTAGGGACCATAAAATCATTACACACTCACTCACAAGCACATGAATACGTATATACATATAAACCTATATATGAAGACATTCACGCATACACACTTATATCCATATACACATATGTCCATATTTAGACATATGTACATACAAATGCTTCTTTGCGTACACTTATGCGGACACGTACCTATACATACATAAACACATCCATCCATAGCCACATGTAACTACTGTGTTCACACACTCACATACATATTTATGATGACCGGACTTATATGCTTATAGATAATGCTAGCACATATTTACGCAAATATAATAATAAACCTCACATATACTCAGAAAATACGAATATATTTACATATTTACGCACATACCCACACATACATTCATATATCTTCTGACATATACACACTCCTGCTTGTATATACATACACAAATTTTTCTACGTATACATATAAATTTATCTCTGCGCACTCTCGCCTTTCTCCAGCCATGTACTCGCTTATAAAAACTTATATGTGTATATACAAGAACAATGATAACATGTATACACATAAATATCTACTATTTTTTACCCTAAATGAGGAGGCATACTTCAAATTACATACATCATAAAAAGCCGTTACATACATATACCGGCATATATCATTTGCATTCCGATACCGACGTGCACATACATGACTATAATGATCAATACTTGAGGGTACAATCAATTCAGGGGGGGGGGGGGCACAATCAATTACATCCTTAACACAAAATTAGCGCCAACATACACGAAAAATATATCTATATAATTAGGTGCATTCACATACATAGAACATGCATATAACTAGGTGCACCCATATACATGAAGCATATATGTAACTAGGTGCAGCTTTATACACGGAATATGCATACAATTATACATATAACTATAATTCTAATAAAGTGCACTCATATAAACGGAACATACATACAACTATGTGAACCCATATAGACGTAAAATATTTATATTAAAATACATCCATAATTACATAATATAAAGTAGGACACTCTCTCAAATTCATACATAATACAAAGTCATTGCATATATATACCTATTAATAGCAGATTTCCACTTTCATTTCTTCAATCCGTAAAATCCTTTAATAAATGATCAACACAAGATAGGAATGAATCGGCAAGTAAGACGGAATGGGGTAAATCTAAAATTCTATGTAATAGATAGTTTAAAACTATATTACACTGTAACAGACCAGCTAAGATAAGCTTAGTACCCAGTTACCGCGTACACGGAAGCTGTGTAATCTTTGACCAGCGGACCGAGCGGATCCCCACATTAAAAACGGACTTTGTGTCACATCACGCATCGGTGAGGGAGTAGGGTAAATAGCGCCTTTCTTGGCCCGGATCAAAGTGTATAATCTATTTTCTGATAGTCCCATTATGCTCTCCGGTCGCCTGAAAGCACTTGCCACTTGGTGACGGGTGTGTAGGTTTGGAAGAGGAACAACCAGCTTTGACAAGCCAAGACCAACTCTGACCAGCTAAGACCAGCTTAGTACCCAGTTACCGCATATGCGGAGGCTGGTTAATCTTTGACCAGCGACCCAAACGCGTACGCTCGGGTTTCTCACATTAAAAACCGACCTTGTGTCACATCTTGCCTCAGTGGGGTCAGTCAGTTAAGCGCCATACGTGATACACGCTTTGGGCAATCATGTCTCGAAAAAGACATGACTGACTGGGCAGAAGATTATCCCGCAGTAGGTTGCCATTGCTTTCTGCGGTAGACGGGTTGCCAGTCAAGGCTATAAAACCCAATCTGTCCTATTATTTAACCCATAACTGGAGGAAAGTGACGGATTAATTCCTTTCCCCTCAGTGGGGTAGTAGGGTAAATAACACATTTTTGGCCCGGAGAGCAGAATCAAAATGCAGTTTCTGTACCCAGATACTCACTTTCTGCTCTCTGACCACCTGCAGCACTCGTCTTCTGGTGGCGGGTGTGTAGGTTTGTAAGAAGAACGACCTGCTTAGACAAGCCATGACCAGCTTTGACAAGCTATGCCCAGCTAAGCCAAGCTTAGACCAACTAAGACAAGCTTAGTACCCAGTTACCGCGTACGCATTGGGCTGGATAATATTTGACCAGCAACCCGATTATACACGCTCGGAGTCCCAATATTAAAAAACCGACTTTGTGTCACATCTTACCTCAGTGAAGAAAGCTGGGTAAATAAAGTATTTTCTTAGTCTGGAGGGTAGGATAAAAATGTATCAGTGCATGACTCAGATACTCACTTTCTACTCTCAGTTCTGCAGCACTCGCCACTTGGTGGTGGGTGTGTAGGTTTGGAAGGGGAACGACTAACTTTAAGCGTATGTACTCGGGTTTCCCACATTAAAAACAGATCTTGTGTCACATCGCGCGCGCCTCAGTGGAGGAGGCTAGGTAAATAATACCTTTTATTAATATTTATTGTAAAAAAGATACAAATGTGCCACAAGGGCTAAATGAGGTATGGGGTGAAGGTTTGGTCATGTCTAGTCTTAAACTAAACCTAACTAGTCTTTTCCGCTGACCCATTCATACTGACAATATCTCTTTCATCATAACGCATATACACATGACTGTCACACCATCATCACTAAAATACTTCACTTGTACAGTTAAGACTCTAGGATGTAATTTTATTTACAAAAATGAGGGGGAATATGATAGAACCTAATGATGATTTTATACAATAAGACAAAGATATATACATGAAAATGACAATGTGTTAGTAATGAGACCCCCTCCCCAATAATAAACAGGAGATCTCGGTTAACTGTGAAATTCCAAACCCAAACGTTATCTGGTACAGCCAGATAACAAAGACATCTGTCACCTAAATAAGGGGGAGGGGAAGGATGAATAAAAAGGGGGTCAAAGGGGACATGCATTCACGCACTAGCTAAGTTCTGATGAGGCTCAAAAGACAATTCAAAAAGGTTCTAATCTAACTTAAACACGGTCTGAGATGACTAAGTTTCAATTACAGGACCAAAATCCTCTTTCCTAAGTAGTATCCATCAACCACTCTAGCTCAACATCTCCCACACGCACCAGGCGCGAAACACTCATCCACCTTTTACCGAATTCCAATAAAAAGAGTCGCAACCATTCCGCCCTGATCTTCACTTTAATCAGGTGCTTAAAACAGGCGATCAGTTGAGAAGAGGAATACTTATCGGATACAAGAAATTTCTTCTGTCTCATCTCAACGATTCGCATAATACCGAGCAGACAAAAGAGCACTTAGTGCTGATTTTTTTCATTGACGGTATCACATTAGAGTAAGATGTCTACTAATGAATGTTTTATGCTGCAGCCTAATATTAGGACACAATTTCCTCATTTGTAGACATACTTTTCATAGGTTCTAAGCCCCCCTTTAAAGTCTGCTGTACCCAGCACTTTTCAGCAATCTAACACCCGATTGTAAACCGGCAGCCACTAAATCTAAGTGATACACGTAAATCATAAAACTACCTGGATACGTA
Organism: Ascarosepion bandense; assembly: GCA_037127315.1. NCBI lineage: Eukaryota > Metazoa > Mollusca > Cephalopoda > Sepiida > Sepiidae > Ascarosepion > Ascarosepion bandense. The sequence goes on from JBBBDQ010000135.1 coordinate 237,067, forward strand.
GTCAATAATAATAATATAAACGCTGCCTCAGAAAAAGCGTTTAACGCGTTAAAGAGGGTGTTACGAATCTTTGATCAGCTCCTGACTTTGTCTTAAAGGAGTGAACTTCAATTTAATTGACTCAGATTGTAATGGAAAGAAAATACATGACATTTCGTCCGGCTTGGCTAAGGTTCTGTTTGGAGTATTCTTGATATCAACAACGGGTAGAGGAATAAACGAGAAAATACAGAATGATTCAGCAACAGTGGAATTAAGGAACAAACAATCGTTTGACTAGTTTTAATATACATACATTTCCAATGAGTAATATTTGGCAATGGGAAGGGAACGTATTCTGTGTTATGCAGTGTATGCACTACATATAAATATATTACACTTGTGTAAAGAGACATACAATTCAAAAGATTATGGTTGTCAACCTTATCTAACCACCAAATGTTCGTTCAAATCTGATTGCAAATAAAGCAATGTTCTTACTTGTATGGGATTTTCATCATATTTCAAGTGAAAAGATAAATATCTTTCCGGAGAGACGATTACTTCAAATAGAAGACAATATTCACATTTGAAGTTACTGAAGCCGAAAGTCCGTACTGTCTGGTTTCTTTCTTTTTTCTTTTTCCTTTTTCTCTCACATGGCCAGAATCAATTATTCGTTTCTTTTGACTCTGTCCCATCCCTTTAGCAAGACCCAAATTGTACGTCCGAACAGTTTGACGCCCTTTCCATCCCTCTCTTCAGTTTTGTGCCATTTTTACCAATCACGTGGGTAAAAGGGTCTCTGATTTCTGTTCCACGTCTTCCAAAGAAAACAAAAGGGTATCTATTTTATAATTCACAGGTGTTCGTGTCTTTTGACTTCTTCACCCACTGTTGATCAGTCAATCTCCAGCACTATCACCACTCAGCTTAGTGTGGAAGGGAGATGTTGTCTTTCTTGTTTTATTTATCTCTATATGCAACAAGGGGCATAAAGAAAGCATCCATTACTACGCCCGATCATACTGCACCTCTAGTAGCAGAGACAGACGTCTCAGAAAGCACCATAGTCGCCCCTTTAAGACAGTCGGGGAGGCCCATAGTCTTTTTCTCCAGAACCTTGTTTAAATCAGAACCTATGCATTCTGCAATAGAGAAAGAAGTCTATGCTATCCTCGAATCGCTGAGAAAATGGAAGCATTATTTGATCTATCGACACTTTAAATTAATTGCAAATCAAAAATCAGTCGGATTCATGTTTAACGCGAAAACGACCAGAAAAATAAAAAAATTGAGAAGATAGCCAGTGGAGGGTGGAACTCTGGTGTTAATTGTTTGACGTAAAATACCGCCTCGGCAAAGAAATCGCAGTTGTGGGGTGGGGGGCCTCTTTCATGTATGGTGCTCGACTACTAGCAAAGAAAAATTAAAGAGATTACATAGAGAGTTGTTCCACCCAGTTTTTACACGCATGGTCCACATGACAAAAATCTGAAACCTTCCCGACTCAGTAGATTATGTGAAAGAGATTACAAATTCATGTAAGACTTAAGCTGAAAATAAACCCAAGTTCTACAGTCCTAACACCAGCAAGGCCATAAAAACCACGCAATCCTACGAAAGAATCGCATTGGATTTTAAAGTCCGCTTTCGTCAAAATCTCTCGACTAACACATATTGACAATAATTGACGAATATTCCCGGCTTTTTTCGCGATATCCTGCCCATATGTATGTTCTACAACTGTCATACAAGCACTTTGCTCAGTTTTTACCGTATTCGGGTTACGCGCGTATATTCATTTAGCATTTTGTGATTCCTGCAATTGCAAGGAGTAGCCGTAAGTAGAACAACACCATATAACCCTCAAGGCAATAGCCAGTGCGAAAGGTATAATGAAATAAACTGGAAAACTGTTGAATTAGCAGCTGTTGATAAAGGGGTAGCTGTAGAGAACTGTGAACAATTCATGCTATTAGAACGCTGCTATGCACAGCCAATAACGCAACACCCCATGAATGATACTTCCTGTTTCCAAGAAGTTCGACTGGAGCGTATCTTAGCTCTTGAAACTGGGAATGATATTTCTAAAAAGGTACACGAGACTGAATAAAAACCAACTACTGGTGGATCAAGTGGAGCTTCTAGATGCTAATCCCTAGTATCTGTGTGTTTGTTAACCTGATAGACGGGAAGATACAGTCTCACTAATAGATTTGAATCCAGTGGGGGACGAATCGGGACCCACAGGCGTAAGCGAGGGCTCTCCTCAGGATACTTCAATTGATTTTGAGGAGACATAGATATGGTCTCTTTCTAAATATCATGAGGAACCCTTGAGCTCTGGTCCCTCGAGTGGCGACAAACGGATTTCTCAGAAGAAAGGACACCCAACTACCCATTCTTCATAGAACGAGCAAGTAACTCAAAAACACACCAGGATTAAATCTAGTTCGAGAAAGAACGAGGAAGAATTTCATTATGCTTCTGGCAATCTGCCATGGCCTCGCAAAAAGCAAAGAATGCCTGTTCAGTTCCGGGACATTTGTTCAATGTAGAAATAAGGCAAGAGGAATGTGGTATGATCGATTTCCTCATTTAATAGATCTGTCGTGAATACATATATTCAGCAGAAGTCTGCTTGTATTCAGAGTGAATCAAACCTCTGACCTCGTCGACTCTCTATCTTCGGGCGGAAAGGAACTCAGACGAGACTTTGCCAAAGGGCAAAATCCTTGTTTGAAGTAAATAGACAAGAGACCGACTCTACGTTCTACGTGAAATTATTGCCCAAACAAACGCGCCCGGAATGCGCTCAGGTAAAAATCTGCCTTGTGTCACATCCCGCATTTGTTAAGAAGCTCGGGTAAATAACGAGTTCACCAAAGTTCTGATTTTGTCTGAATCTTTATCCGAAGGTAAAGAGGAACCAAGACGAAGCTCTGCCCTTCGGTATAGCCTCGTCTGGGGAAAAGTAGACCGAACTCGCGTATTTTTGTTTGGGTATTCGCATTCGATTGCCCAAAGTTAAAATCAGCCTTGCAACACATCCCGCCTTTGTGGGTAAGGATCGCGTAAATTATCGAATTCATTAAAGCTTACATCTAAGTCAACACGAATTGTCTCTAACAATTCTGCTACAGAATCCATAAAATTGTGTTCAAAATATTTAAATTTCGGCAATAAATAACCATAGAGGTTGATATGCCGTTAAACAAACTCAACAATTCCAGGTTATAATCGTGATGTGCCCAGTGAGAATTGAATTCATAATACTAGCTAAAATAGCCTCTGAGATGTGTTTAGATCGGCACCTACTCGTAATTTACTTTTTTTTTTCAATCATATAACCCCGGGCAAGGCGGTAAGGCCACTGGTGTGCAGGGGGCTACGTAAGAGTGAAAAGATTGGAAAAGAGAAAGCCGGAAACCACATCCTAAACAGGGAACAAGGGATGAGCCTCTACACCTGTTCAACAGACGTGGGTGGAGTGTGAACCGGGCGATAGTTCAGTCTATCTACTCCAATTGAAAAAAAGAAAAGTGAAAAGTGAAAAGATTGGAAAAGAGAAAGCCGGAAATCACGACCGAAGTCGAAGGAAAGTGTACCGGAAACCCCTTCCTAAACAAGAAACAAGGCGATCACCTCCACTCCTGCTCAATAGAAGGGGGTGGAGTGTAAAACCGGGTGATGGTGGGTACTTTCTACTCCGATAATAATTATAATAATAATAATAAAAAGAAAAATTAAGTTTTAACTTAGTAAAAGTCGAAATGAGATTTAAACGCAAAAATTATTTACAATAGCAAAATACTACCCCTGTTTAAAAATTCAGGCAAATTAAAGACAAAAGTTAAAATAAAAATCGCAAATAAACATACCAAGAAGGTAAGACAAACTGAAAAAGTTGAGCAGAAATACCGAAGTAGGATTCCGTTCTGTAATTTTCCCAGAAAATTTTCATAGTGGCCCGCCATCTTGGGTTAGTTGAAATCGAGAGAAAGAAAGAAAGAAAGAAAGAAAGAAAGAAAGAAAGACTGATGCTACACCACCTCTACCCTTAAAAATTCCTTCAAACAGCGAAACCACTATGAAGCCGAAACGAGATTTAAACGCAAAATTATTTACAATAGCAAAATACTACCCCTGTTAAAAAATTCAGGCAAATTAAACAGGAAAAATTAAAATAAAAATAAAATATAAACAGCAAATCAACATACCAAGGAAGGTAAGACAGACTGAAAAAGTTGAGCAGAAATACCGAAGTAAGATTCCGTTCTGTAATTTTCCCAGATTTTTTTTTTTTTAAAGCTTAACTAAATCTCGCCCAGGTCCACAATAACTATTGCTCTACAACATATGACCAGTGTTACCTAACAACAATGAGAATTCGGTTACGGGTTTAACTGATTGCATAACAACAAGCCTCTTGTCCGTATGTGTTACACTGAAATCTTTTAAAAAAAGACTCTCTAATTTTTCTTTATTCCCTTTAGAAAACATAATACATAAAAGTCTCTTCGAGGTTCTGCATCGGTTTCCTTAAACACATTTTTTACTATTCTGTCTCTCTTCCAAATCACACGATAACCACCTTTTTTTTTCTCTCTCTCTCTCTCGTTTCGAAATCTTTGTTGTCTTCTTTGATCTTGATACTTGTACAAGTTTTGGAGTTCTGAAAACATCTGCTTAGCCCTACTAAGTCTTCTAGCTTTAACCCTGCTGTGCCTTTGATGTTCAGATAGACAAGTGTTCCGGTTAAGTCATTTCTTTTGATTGAACAAAAAATATTTAAGGATAAAATGTTTCTCTGCCAATATATATATATATATATATATATATATATATATATATATATGTAACAGATTAATAAACACACACACACACACACACACACATATATATATATATATAACCGACTATAGATTCTTCTTTTAAAGCTCTACTGTCATTTGGCTTCAGATCTTCTAAAAATAAGACGATTGGTGTGTTTTATCGTTCGTTCCCATCAAAAGTTAACGTCTCTAATTTTAAAGTACAGAAACATAAAAAAGAAAAAAATGATAAAGTTGCATTGTTTTCCTTGTTTAAAAAAGTAAATGTGTGTGTTATAGTTCCCACTAAATAAACGAAACCTTAATCTCAACTCTAATCCTATCCTGTAATTACAAGCCACAACCCTGAAGAGCCAAATAAAATCACTTAATTAAATAATTTTTTTTAAATTTAAAACATAAACGTTAAATCAAGTAAAAAGCATTTTACTAAAAACATAAATCTGACAAAAGACACGTGGACACTACCGTCATCTGACAAATCATATTCAGATGAGAGGCGTTGATTGGCTAGTATAAACCAATCACTGCCCGTTTAAAGTATCACGTGACAGTTCGACTTTACTTGTCAACTTTCATTGTCTTTGTTTCTGGGTGTTATACACGCATTTTTTTTTTTTTTTTTTGTAATCTATTTAGCTAAATATATGAGCTTAACATCATATTCCCTTCAGAAAGCAATATGTCTTCCACGCTGCATCTAGTTCACAAAAACAGTAACTTGTCGAGCTTATGTCGACTATAGGGCCCTTAACACGATCACCAGACCTTATATAAAAGTACGATATCACAGTAATTGCCGAATGTAAATGTTTCCATCAAGGTAAACCACACCGAAGCTTACCACCGTTTACTTGTAGAATGGTATGCTATTTCCAAAACTGCGATTGTGTCTCTTTGGACTAAGGAACGTAATCCAGTTCTTCTAAAGGGTCATTAACCGAGTGTTATGTGATTTACCTTTCGCATCCGCTAGTGCGGATGATGTCCTTACAGCCAGTTCTTCTAGGGAAAGTTCAACTTGTTTATATATATATATATATATATATATCTTTATATATATATATATATATATATATATATATATACTTTCTAGGGCATTATATAAGCTCAGTTGGTATTTCCTCTTGGATGTGTGGATGGTGTAATGGATAGCGGCTTGGAATGAGAAATCGGAGAGCCGAATTCGAATTCCAGTCTGGTTCGTTAGATTCACTTACACAAAAATACCCTTGGAAAAGTTTGGAATCCATCTCCTTTCTTTCCCTAGATATGGATTAAATGGTAGCTATTGTATCAAGAAATATCATTATTCTCAAAAAATGGTTTCTTCAATATTGATTCTTACAATGTAAAATATGTTTCAGCTTTAAATAACCCACAAAGGGTTAATAAGTCGTAAAAAATGAATCATCCAATACCCTTCTCTTTCAAAATGAAAAGCTATTCTTAATTTTCTTACACCTTGCACCATTAGAAAATTATGCCAATTCTTAATGATAATGAATTCCTGTCATAGATTTCTCCCTAACGGTACCCAGGTATTAAAACCCTTAAAAATCTCAGAAATTACGATATATCTTTGCCTAATCATGGCGTAGCAGCATTTCACAAATTCAATATAGGCTCCGGTCAGCGAAAGTGACCCGGACATTTGTCCTCTTTCTCCTTCTTTCTCGTATGCTGATTCTTTTGACTTCTTCTCCATTCAAAGACATTCCTACCAAACAAATGCTAATACATACATACGTACGCGCGCATAAACTCTCTCCAATAAATTACTACTACGAACATTTCTTGATACCCTTAACTCATTACTTGTTTCTCATTGCTAGCAAACTGGTATATCCTTCACAGGAAGATAAGCATTCGTAAAATTTCGAGATTCACCTTGCTGAATCGCTTATCAGTCAGTTAAGTGCCATACGTGATACACGCTTGGGTGATCATGTCCTGAAAGAGACATGACTGGGCAGAAGATTATCCCGCAGTAGGTTGCTGTTGCTTTCTGCGGTAGACTGGTTGCCAGCAAAGGCTATAGAACCCAACCTGTCCTATTATTTAACCCATAACTGGAGAGAAGAGACGGATTAATACCTTTCCCAAGGGTATTTGTGCGTAAGTGAATGCAACGAATTCAACTGGAATTCGAACTCGACTCTCCGATTTATCGTTCCGAGTCGATAGTCACTGCACCAAAACGCACATCCTGTGTAAAATTACTCGTCAATTATATTATCAGCCTCTAACCAGCAGTGAATCTCCAAAGGATTTTCTCTCAACAATTCATTTCAAACTATGCAAACCATATATCCTTTCGGATGTGTCACGAACTCTTATCTTTGTCCTAAACAATTTTGAATATAATTTTGTTTCAGATAATTTAATCGGTTGTATGAAGATTTGCTCTTTATGACAATACGTTAAAACTACGAACTTTGAGGTTCTGATTTATTTTCCCGAAACGATCCGACACAACTTCAAGTGTGTAAATTCGTGAATATATTCCTTATCTTGTTTTGTTAAAATTATCCGTGCGTTTTCTCGTCATTGTTTAAACTCCCTAAGATACACACCACTATAATCTGCTGACCCTTGACGTGCGAGGAAACACATGCCTATTCTTACTGTATTTATCACAAGTGAACATGTCTAAAAACGAACAGGAGATAAACCAAGCATCCATGGAAAGCTGCGAATCGATATGAACAGTTTGTATGGTTCCCAATTATGGAGGCACAGTTCAACATTATGTGAATAAGACATCCATACAGCAATTTTATCACGTGTTGGTTGCATTACCACCGGAGAAAGACTGCAAGCTACAACCTACCATTTTACTATCTGGAGATTATAGAAGCAGCCGTGACCGTTGCATGAGAAATCGAAGCCAGAATTGCTTGACAAACGAATGTCTTTTTTTCATTCTGACATCCGTTTATTTAAGTAAATGATGGTGTTATAGTGGGTGATCCATCATGGTGAAGTGTATTTGTGTGTTGAAACAGATTAACTGAATTTGGCCTTGTTAGTAGATAGCCCACTATAAGCTATAAGAGGGGTATAAAACAATAAAATTAAATTGTGTATAAAAACAACATATATATATATATATATATATATATACATATATATATATATATCAATTAAGGTTTTTTACAAATAAAAGTAAGGTCTTTTGGTTAGTACAAAGGTCGTTAAAAATGTTCGTAGCAGTAATTGCCGAAAAGAGTTTGTGCGTATGTATGTGCGTGCGTTCGTTTGTTAGGAGTGTCTTTGAAGTCTCAGCTCGTTCCTTCGGATACCGGTCAGTTATTAAGTGGCTCAGTGAACAGTGAAGAAGAAGATGAGACAGAAAGGAGAGGCAACATAATACGATCGCTTGACTTTTGTCAAGGGACGTGTTAATTATGCCCGTATTTTCTCAACTATCGATTGTTTTCTTGTGTCGTCCTTTTAATTCGTTTTCGGGGCTCCGAACAAGTTATGTGGATATTCACACCCGGATTTAATTCTGGGCTTCCCATTGGACGATAAGCAAAAGGGCGAAAAGGGCCCGTAAAAGGAATTTGATATTTATTTATTTTTGGTTTACCACCGGAACTTTTGCGTGGAGCCCAGATGCGCAAAGACCAGTTTTGGTCATTTGCTTTCTGGACCTCTGAGAGCAAACATTAAGGTGAAAAGTGACATTATAGGATACAAGTTTATACAAGCAATGCTGATTAACAAGTCCTGACATAAAAACGGATTTAGAAACGGAAAGGCTTGGAAGGATGGCTGACGACCTACTGCTGTATTTGAATATGCAAGGATCCAGTCTAGTTCAGGAGGTTCAACCATAGAAAAAAAGGCTGCCGTAGTAGGAATTACAAATTTCAATCTGCTGTAAACTCGTATTGTCACTACCAGAAACCAAAAGTATGCAGTGCGAGATCTTGTAAATCGTGGTGTACGTGGCAAATAAAGTGATTATTAAACCATAACATTGCTCACGACCATCTTCACGGTTTCGTGACGAGAATGCGGAAAACTAGTGCAACAAGAAGTGATAGTCTTCACATTTCCGTCTCTTTTATATAAATCAGGGGCTCAGAAAAATTACATTTGTCGTGGATGCAGGGGCTGCTGTATTATTTCAAGGGAGTACCTGACAAACACAGGCCTATATCCTATGAATATATCACTGATTTCTGCTCACAATGTAAAAATAGAGTTCTCCGAACAGGCGATGCAAACCTTGACAATAGAAAAAAACCTTAGAAGAAACAGAACAATTTTCCTTCTCCCAATGATTCAAAAACATTCCGACGATTTATTGGAATGGTCAATTTTTACAGAAAATTAATATCAAAGTTTACTGACTTAATTTTTCCACTCAGAGAATGTATCAGTTTCGATCCTCGTGCAAAACAACTGACTTTAACAGCGAAAGAATTAGCTTCTCTCCAAGCTGTGAAGAAGTCATTATCGAGTGTAACAGCATTAGCCTTCTCAGATGTCAACGTTAAACATTATCAATTTGTCACGGATAGTTCGAATTATGCGGTAGGCCCCGCTTCACATCAAATGATAAACACGTCCCCATTGGTTTCTTCTCTAGAAAGTTAAACAAAACAGAGATATTCCACCTTCGACCGTGGGTTGCTCGTTGTAAATCTAGCATTGTTGCACTTTAAACACCTCAGGGGCGGTAAGGATGCTCTTTTGTAAAACTATATTGAGACGCTAAGGTAACATTTATTTTCCATCAACCATTCCAACAACCTGGAAGATCACCAACCAAAAATAAATAAAGGCAGAGCGACTGCGCTCACTACTATAAATGACCCCGAGGTCATATCTTCTACGTCAGATAAGGTGAAGTTCTTCACCTAAATTTTTGCCTCCCACTTAATATTAGGAGATATTGGACATCCAAACTCCCCCGTTTCACTGAGAACAATCTCTAGTAATTTCATCACAGCTCGAGAAAATCTAAAGACTTATCAAAAGTCTTGACCCTAAAAAAGCCACTGACCCAGACAAAATCGTAGTGGTTGTCCATAAGAACATCAACCCGGAAATATGCCCGATATTTGAGAAATTATTTCATCTCTGCTTGAAGAGGAAATCATTCCCAAGTCTGTGGAAGGTAACAACGGTCGCTATACAACGATATATGGTTGCTCTTCCAAAATTCGAGATGACTAAAAGTTGGCTGATAATCTCTCTTCCGATCTCGCGCTAACATCTCAGTAGAAGAAAAACTGGCTGATTGTATTGAATGCCTCGGAAACCAAACTAGTTAGATTCCATCATCTCCGATCGGATACAGAACTATCACCGATCACGATAAATGAATGTTCCATGGGGGAGGCCTTATGTCTTCAGCGACTATTGCGCCTTAAACTCATCCAGACCTTTAATGGAACTCATACGTACGGTCCATCGCTAAAGATGCAGGAAAATTGGTCGATTCCCTTTACCCGACTCTTCGTGCTATCCTCTACCTTTACAAGAGCCAAATCAGGTTTAAAATGGATTACTGCTGTCATATTTGGACAGGAGTTTCCCCATTTCGATAGAGTCTAAAAACGTCTCTGCGTCCTTGTGGATAACAAATTATTTTTCACCCTGCAACTCCTTTCATACAAACAGAATGTCGCAAGCTCTATCGCTACTTCCATAGAAAAGCCTCAGACTAATTACATTCATTGGTTTCACTAATTCTAACCTTCACACCTAAGACCCGTCATGCTACGCATATTGTAGTGAACTACCTTCATTCCTTCCGTATCCCATTAGTGAAAAGTAAGTTTCACCCAAGCAGCTTCTTCCCGCGAACCACTGCTCTGTGGAACCGACTCCCTAGATTATGCTTTCCCGATCACTAAAATCTTAACTTCTTAAAGGTTAACCGTTATCTTCACCATCTATCTGCACAAACTGCGACACTTTTTTGTAACCCCAAGAGGCTCCCGAGCCTTGTACACGGTGAACCACACCGAAAAAAATATACACGGCATTGCAACATTTTAATGACAATTTTTTTTTTTTTTTTTTTTTTTTGTAAAGTGAAAGAAAATGAAACGTGGCTCCCGAGCCTTGTACAGGGTGAACCTCACTGAAAAAATTCACACAACATCGCAACATTTTAATAATTACTTTTTTTTTGGGGGGGGTGGGGTAAGGTCAAGGAAAATGAAACGTCATGTTTACACATTTGTGGGAGAATGCATTTAAATAACTACATTCACAAATTCGCTAAAAAGGAGTATACACGATGAAAAATGCTCAATCTTAATAAAAACAAAACTTTATTGTTATTGTCAAAATCCTTATGTTATTAAGAGGAAAGACCAAAGCATTTTTTATTATTGAATTATACAGTCGAATCCTATTGAGGAAGTGAAACACATGCAGGCCCACAGGCGGAAGTGCACACGTGCTAGTTCGACCATTTGCCTGGGAGTGAACACATGCTATGTCGCAGCTGAACCCGTCCTCCACGGACGCTCAATTGCAGCCGAGCCCCGACCTCTGCAGGTCACGTTCCAGCCTGTGCCGTTCCTGCCGATCGATAATGACGTTCCAGCCTGTGCCGTTCTTGCCAGACACTGGGGACTTTCCATCCTGTGTCGTATATAGCAGACGCTGAAGACGTTCCTGCCTACCGACGAAGATGGGTTAATACTTTTTCCATGGGTATTTGTGCGTAACTAGAATTCGAACTCCGATTTTTCGTTCTGGATCAATATCCACTGCGCCGCAATAAACACAACTAAAATATTAGATTGCTTAAAATATTTTCTTCGATTTTAAAGATTAAAAAGGCGTTCACGTTATATTCGTCAAGTAATTGTTACAGATATGTCTTCCATCGGGACAGTTGTCATCACCTCATAAAAATATCCACTTCTGCGTTTCTGCAATATTTAAAAGTAAAAGTTACTAATATTTGTTTCAAGTTAGCTTAATTAAATTTCAAGTCAGCTTATCTTCTTCAAATAAAGTGTCAGAAAAGTATATTTTTTCTTTAGGAATTTTTAATAAAGAGAATTACATCATGTTGACAAATTTGTCAAGGTCGGCGATTTTTGCGTTTTTTATGAATAATAAACAAATTCATTCCAATCAATTTCAAAATTCAGTTTGAAATACAGTATAAGGGTTCTGAATATGTATATTGATCTTATGCGACACATAGCCGAAAATCCTCATATTTTATAAAAATTGAAAACCAACAGACAATTGAATAACTAAACAAATGAATAAGAAACAATAGCAAATTTTTGACGTTATATATATATATATATATATATATATATATATATATATATATATATATATATTAGAACATGTACAAATGTTTTTATATATATCCACTACAAATTGTACATTTTGTTTCCACATTGGACTTCCAATGTCTCATCAGGTGGTGTGGAAAGGAATGGAAGACCTCATTTCTTATATTTAGGAGTTGTGTGTGGGATGTTGACGGGGGTTAGCGATAAGGGAATAAGTCTTGTAAATTGTCCGTTAGAATTTTGGAGAAAGTGGGGTAGGTAGGGGATATAGTTGATTCTTGAAACTGTTTTATGACCGCTTGGCTAGCCTTTATTCTTTGGTTTTATTAGAGGGGGAGAATAAGGAGGTGTAAAGGGTGGGAAAGGATGGGATTTGACCTATCTTTAATGTTTATTTGTACAACTATAAAATATTTTTGTATTTAAGCACAGTTTTATAATTAATCTAATTTTGTATAACCTTAATTTTGAATTTAGGAAATTACTTTTTTCTATAAAACTTTAAATTAGATTTGATTATAGTTCGTGGTGTGTAATAGGTAAAATTTGATATAAGAGGGTTGTTAGTACTATAAAGGTTTATCGTCTCAAAGGGGGGGGGGTCCTAGGTTTGGCTTGTGCAGTATTTTTCAGCATGATTGCAAGGTTAGTTCTTTAATGTGTTTGCAGTTTACTGTGGTTTCATGCCTCTGGTTTAAAAGCTTGTCGCTATTTATGTATCTAATGATTTCATTTTTTTTCTTGAAGACAAAGGAAACATGGTTCCTTTATTGATTTAGCTGTTGTTGCTTGTTTGAAGATATTCCATTTAACTTTAGCTGTTTTATTTTCGTTTTTTAACTTTTAACTTTTAGCTGCTCCAACAATCTATAAAAAATAATTAAATTACATAACAGTAAAATATTAAAAGCACACAACAAAAATAACTCCAACACTAATACCAGTCTGTCACATAATAACAAATTTTGTAACTGTAGAAACCCAAACCAATGCCCCATTCCTAATAAATGTTTAACGAAATCCCTAATTTATATGTGTTCGATTTCATCCATGGAGAATCCTAAAGACGAAAAAATGTATATCGGAAACACCATGAACGTATTTAAAAGGCGCTTTTACAATCACCTCTCATCCTTCAATAACAAAGAAAAACAAAACATGACGTCTCTTTCCACACACTTTTGGAAGTTAGGTATGAATCAACTATATCCCCTACTTACCCCACTTTCTTCAAAATTCTAACGGACAATTTACAAGACTTATTCCCTTATCGCTAACTCCCACCAACATCCCACACACAACTCACAAATATAAGAAAAGAGGTTTTCCATTCCTTTCCACACCACCTGATGAGACATTGGAAGTCCAGTATGGAAACAAAATGTACAATTTGTAGTGGATATATATAAAAAAAAAAATTCTACATGTTCTAAAATATAATTTATAATAAATATTCACAGCTCTATATTATATATCGAGCACTGTTTTAAATTAATATTTTGGACGTTGTAAATTTTTCTTCGTTCCTTATTCACTTGGATGTGCGTATATATATATAAATTAAGAAGTATCTAATAAGCATAGCCATTTTTATAACACTGCCTTAAAAAATAGTGGATATAAAAACCCAGATATTAAATATGTAAAAAAGAAAAGCAACCCCCGAAGAAAAAATAAGAATAGAAATATTATTTGGTACACACCCCCTTTCAACTAAATGATTAGTAGTGAATTGGGGAATAAATTCTTCGAGTTAATTAAGAAACACTTTCTGGAAAAGAATCCATTTAAGTAAGATTTTCAATAAAATTACTATCAAATTAAGTTATAGCTGTATGAAAAATCTGGAAAAAATCATAAAAAATCACAATAATAATATTTTTAAAAAATTTAACACAATTAATAAAAACAGCCTAATAACGGAAAATAACAATTTAAACAAGAAAAATGTAATTGTAGAAACCCTATAGATTACCCGTTAAAAAACAGGTGCCTTACGGAATCAATCGTCTATCAATGTGAAATATCTTCAGTGAAAAACCCTAATAATATAAAAGCTTATCTAGGTAGTACTAAGAACACTCTAAAAAAACGGATTTATCAACACACGTCTTCATTTAATAATAATAATAATAATAATAATAATAATAATAAGTACTGAAATAGAACATCTCTATTGAAATATCATTGGTACTTAAAGGAAACAAATAAAAACCCAAAGTGGAAAATTCTAAAAGAAGCTAGAACATGTAAGTCTTTAAACGGCCCATGCCCATTGTGTCTCTACGAAAAGTTACATATTATTAAATCACTTAAAAATAAAAATCTATTAAATAAATGTAATGAAATAAACGTCCTATGTAGACATTGCAAATTGTTCACCTTAGAATATGGATTGAAAAACTTTATATTAATTAACATGCATAATTCGTTTAAGGAAAATAATTCGCTTAAGGAAAATAATTGACGAGATATTAAAATAAATTGGTTTATAAAAATTTTATAATAAATAAACAGATATTAGAAAGATGAAATAATGATAGTAGGAAGTAAATTAGAATAAAAAATAAAAATGTTATTTATAAATTAAAGGTTTTGAAAAAATTTAAATTAAATACGTACTGATAAAAAGAGTAAATTTACTCAAAAACCCCTTTAAGTTTGAATAAAAATATAAAAAGTTTTCTTTGTTTTTTCATCTCTTTCCTGTTTTCTATGAGATGAGGTCAAGATTTGGAGAAAGCAGAAAGGATATTTTTGGTATAAGAAAGGTAATAGGATATATTGATAAGCAATAAAAATAAAAACAATAAAGAAAATTAGGTTAAAAGTAGGTTGACACTTTGACCGTAGGGATGAAAAAAGGAAAAAAGAAAGTATGTATTCTCTAAAAATAGAAACTACCGGCCAAATTTCAAAGTGAATCTTTATTCTGATTAGTTAAAAGGAAAACGCACATAAATTTTATATCTTCCCATACAGCAAACCGACTGTTTGTTTTTTTTTGTTTTTGTTTTTTTTTTTTGTATTTAAATGTAAATCATTTTCACAACCAACATCCAACAGTGCCTGATGACGAGACAGAAATCTCGAAACATAGAAATTTCCATGTCGCAATGTACTTTTAATTCATAATTATATGATTATATTATGCTCTGCAATATTTAATGTATTGAGCAATTTTTATAAAAAAAACAAAAAGAAGAAGTAAATGGCATGGTACTCATAATCGTAAAACCTTGGGTTCTCTTTACCTGGATATATATATATATATATATATATAAATCATTATTGTATTTGTGGAATAATTCCAACTTTATATATATATATATATATATATATATATATATATATATATATATATATATATAAAGTTGGAATTATTCCACAAATACAATAATGATTTTTTTTCTGTAAAAGTAATACATGCAAAAAGTTCTTTTATTAAAAGGAATAAAATTCAATTCTTCACATTAAAATTCGTATAAACACAGTTTAAATCAACAGACGGTTTGGAAGATAGAAGTAATCCTTTAGCACGAAGTCTTTGTATCTATATTTCTTTCTAAATTGTAATTCTTGGGGAGTTGTAAAAGCAAAATAAAAAAAGGAAGATACAGATAGAAGAAAGTAACTTGACTGACTTTCAAAGTTTCAGTGTGCTGCTGACTGTTGATGTCTATCTCTTATGACTGTTCGACGGCTCAGGAAATGATGAAAGAAAAAGATTAAGTTGCTGAGAAAGCGAAAATGATTTATAAGTAAGAAAGAACGGAGCATCCTGGCACGATTTCTTCTCTCCTCTCTTTATTTGTTCAAAACTTGAAATTTGCTCGTATTTATCCAAGCATCGGATCAGAAAAGGCTAAAAAAAAACTTCTGTCGATTTTCTTGTCTTTTGATTGGTTCAAAAATTGGACGTCGTATCCCTTTGGTTTCCTAAGACGTCCGCATTAAGGTTGGCATAATGTGTGTTGAAAAAGTTTTTTGTTATTGGTCAAGTTAAATACGTAAGAAAAGATTTGAATGGTTGTGGGTGTGTGCAAAAAGTTGGATTTTCTTAACAATCGGTGTTTGAAAATCCGACAACAGTATGTTATTTTGCTTACTGGTAAATATAAAATTTAATCTATTAACGTAAAATTAAAACTAAAATGAAACTAAAAAGCTTCAAGAAAGGTTTTTCATTTTTTTTTTTTTTTATACATTTTTTTTTTAATTTTTCTAACCTTAGGCACCACTTTTTTCTTTGGAGGTACCTACTTAGTGTTATAGACTGAACAACATGAAGTGGAATATTAGTGAAGTTTAGCCTCGTGCTAAAATAAAGTTACACTGACTAAACAACTATGGGTCAACAAATAATTATAAAACTAGCTTGGTATACAAACGTGTTCAATCTTCACAAGATGCCTAAAACGTTTGGCCTTGTACCAGACTATGTCAAATTTTGTAATTAATAGTTGTGATATAAATTATAAATAATTTTAATAATGATTATAGTTACTAAATAGTTATTCTTTTTTCTTAAACTTTCAATTCTCTAAAATTTTAATTTCAATTCATATTTGTTGTAGACTTTGGTTGGATCTTTTTTAAATAGTTATAAAATCGAGTGATAAGTTCTTTGCAATTTTCTTTCAACTTTGTTAAACTATCAATTGACAGCTGACACTAATTTAAACTTTTAATTTAATATTTCTGTGCAACGTTTATGAGTAAAATTGTGCTAAACGTCATGATCGCATTAGGTATTTTAACCGGAAGTTACAATGTTATGACGTAATTGATATAAGCGGAAGTTAGAAAAGCACGTGTTGACAAAACGTAAGTAAATAATTTGTATTTTAATTCTTTTTTATACAGAACTGGAGGACTTTATTTACATTACTTATTAACATTTGTTCGATTTTATCCATATTATTCTGTGGAAAAAAAAATCCTGCTGCTAAAATGTAGAGTTTTACGTTTTGACTTTTTTCTTTGTTGTTTATTACTTGTTAACAGTAACACTTAACAGGATTTGTGTTAGTCACTTAGTCTATCACTATTTTTGTTGCTATTTAAAAAACTTAATTTTTAAATTTTAGTGTAAACAGTTTTTGTGTGTGAATTTTACAGTATGTTTTTTTTTTTAATTTACTGCTGTTACGATTCGGTTATATATTTTCTAAGATGTCAGCATTCGATTTATTTGTAACTGCAATTAAAATTAAAAGTAATTAAAGATTGAGTTTTTTACACCAATAAATTAAAAAACAGACGCTATTGATATTTGTTTGTAACTAAAACTTACTATTTGGGTTTCTGAATAACATATAAAAGTCGATTATATTTTTGTTTTGTTTTTTAATTTCAAACGAAAAATCATAAAACGTAACAAATTATAAAAAATCTTAAATTCCCGGTAAATTTTTACATTTTATTTGCATCTCAGAATTTGATTCCAACTCTCTTTGAAAAGTAAAGTTTAATTTAATTATTCATTTTAAAATTCATTATTGTGTGACTTCGTTGTATTTTTTATAATATTGCTGAAAAAATAAATATTCATACTTTATAAAAAAAAAAAAGTAAAACCCAGTCTCCTTTTAAACTTTAAGGCTTAAAAAAACTGACCCACTGACTGAACATAAAGTTTTGACGTCTTTTTTACCTTACTATTTTTTTTTCTTTTTAAAAAGCATCTGATGCAAATTTATTGTTTTTAGTGTTAATTTTCTTCTTTACTATTTCTGTTTGTCAAAAGAGAAAAATTGTATTAGCTTTGTTTTCGCATTTTGAAAAAGAAAAATATACCTGTTAGAAATCGGAAACACAACTTTAAAGTGAAACAAAGCTTACCATTCACCTGTGACAAAAAAAAGGTCATCACAAATAGTGAAGACATTAATAATTGATAAATTGATTTTTTTTTTTATCGGATTTACCCTAAACAAGGCATTAAAAAGTAAAGACACTAAGACACAAGGGATTATTGTGTGTGTGAAATAATTAGAAAACAGAAACATTATAGAGGAGCAAGAACAATAAAAGAGTAATCAGGAAGACAGTTGATAATGACTGACATTGCATTTAAAACTTTTGAAGATCAAAGTTTGTTGGAAAGCATGGGAAACGGATGCAAGAAAAACTGTTAGTGTTAGCATCATAGAACTTACTAGCTAATTCAACTGTAAAATTGATGAGACCTTGTTGCCAATGTAGTATTGCACTATTCATAAGTCTAGGTACCATAGTGAAAAGTTCATCTGAACAATTTATCATGAAAGTATGGGAAACTACATTATAGTTTTGTTACATTTCACTTACACACATATAACCCTTTGGGAAGATATAGATCCATTTCCTCCACCCAGCTATGGGTTAAATAAATTGAAAATTTGTTAATGCAATATTCACATACAAAAAAAATTCTTGATAAGCTGTTAAAAAAAAACAAAAAAAAAACACAATCCTTCATGAAAAAAGTAAAAAAAAAATATAAAACACTTATTGGACTTATGTTTCCAAAAAATGATTAAACTAATTGCATTTTAGAAATTTTGTCCAATATTCAATATTGTCTGCTCTGGAGTATTTAAGGAGCACAATTTGCAAGCTATTCTCTTGCAGATCTTCTTTGGGTAATTCATATTTGTTGGTCTGAACAAGTCTAAGCTAAGTTCACTAAATATAACACACATGCATACACACACACACACACACACACACACACATATATATACACACATTCCAATGATTCCATAATGAATGTGTGTTGTTTGTACTCTAGTAAATAAAGACTAAAACAAAGTCTTCCACATGCAAATCAAAGAATATTTAAAGGAAACTAATTAAATCATTAAAATGTCTAAATGAAATTTAGAATAGATTTTTTTTTTCAAATGTTTCATATTTATTGCTTTACTTGTTCTTCAAAATCATGATATTTGTTCTTTGGTTTTGTTTCAGATTAATTGTGGTTCCTAATCAGCTGAAAATGGCACAAATATGTAAGGTTATTTCTCTTTTTCTCAAAGACTTTGTCATAAAATCTTATTCTTAACAATGAAATGTAAATGTTAAACTCAAAATTAGTAGTAGAGATTGTCTTCTTTTTATTGAGTCACTACACCATACCCATCCCATCCAATATTGCACACATAGCCTCGCTTGCGGTGCTATAGTTTTAGGGTTATTAAGTATCCATGGAACTTCAAGATTGGAACAAACTAGATGTTCCATAGTTTGTGATTGCTCACATTGATAGTTGGGATCAGCATTGGTGGCATATTCCCATTTCTGAAGGTTGGTTGGCTCTACAGCAACCAACAGTTATTCAAAGCAATTTATGCAGGACCAGAAGGGCCAGACATCACTAGGGCTGAAGGGGGAATTTTGTAGGGCTGAGAGAGAGTCTTGTGTTCCACATTGTTAAGGTGGTTATAAAAATGGTAAAATAAAATCTTATTCCATTATGCATCAAGTAATTAACATTAACAAAAATAAAAATCCATCTGAGTGCTATAGATCCTTTCACGATCTATAGCACTCTACTTGTCTTTTGCTGTGCTCAGCAATACTTTCTTTTATAGGATTTCTTTCTCAATATGGTACTTGTTCCTTCAACCATTCCTCTTACTAGTCAAGTAAGGCACTGCTTTCTTCTCTGTGAGTGTTAAATTTTCCAACCCTCTAAATTCACCACAGAGATACACTGACTAGAAGCTATGTTGTTCAGTGGTTTGGCTGAGTGTAAAAAGCTGTAGTTGAGGTGAAAAATAATTGTACATCTAGCAAAAGGCTATTTAAAAGACTATTTACTGTAAACTTTTCAAACCAACTATTTCCTAAATTATATTTACATTGATTTTTACAAAACAATCTTGTTTAATAAAATAATGATAATTTTTACATTTATTATAGATTACTATTATGATTTTAATCACATGTTTTAGCAATGAAATGTACATGTTAACCTATGAAATAAGATTACATAAAAATAACAGTACATCTAGCCAAAGGCTATTTAAAACAATATTTACTATTAGGAATCTTGCAAAAATGCTATTTCTTAAATTATATAATCACTGATTATTACAATAAAATTAATCAAAATAGAAGAGCATTTTTTTTATCAAGTAATGAAACATTCCCTGACAATGTATTTAGAAAGACAGACTTTGAATCAGTATTAGTTCTTCTTAGTAAGTACATTTTTTCAGTTATTTTAAAATTTGCTATCTTACCAAGCTCTTTAAGACATTAAGTTTGTAAAATTAGTTATTTCACTATTTCTATATTTGATATTATCTAATCTTTGTTTGTAGTTCCTTCTGTCTACCAGGAGCTTCCCAAAATGGCTTCTTCTGATTTGCCTGTAAGTTTTCCTATTTCTTGTTTTTTGGGGCATTTTTTTCCATAAAATTGTTAAAAAGCTACTAGGCAAATCATTTCATTTTTTTTTATTTTTTTGCCAACGGAAAGATGTAAAACTTATATTCAATTGTCTTTTCACTCATATTTGCTTTAATTTTTACCCAAAAAAATAATTTTTCTTGATTTTCATTACAAAACTTTCACATTGAACACTAAAAATTATTAAAAGTAAATTTTAAATCAAAACTTGCAAAAGCAAAATAATGGTTCTGAAATTCACTTTGACTATATTGTTTAATATTTAGTTCCAACCATTGCTTTTGCATACTAAGACCAACACTCAAAAGAATAAGACAATTACAAATTCTTCTGTGAGGAAATCAAAAATGTAACTTTTCTATCCTCTTGGTACATTAACAGCAGTTAATATTCTGCACAATAAAACATAAATACATGTTAAATGATAAACTTTGTGAATTATATTCAATCTGTTCACACTCTGGAATGTACCTTATAAAATTTGGCATCGACTCATTTTCTGTATTTTAATAGCTTTTGTCAGTATATTATTGTTGGTATACATGTAATTATTCCAATGAAAAAGGTTTGACATATTTATAAAATCTTACCTGTGATATCACAAGTCACATGAGCATGTAGAATTTCAGTGTTTCCTGTGGAATAATTAAAATAAATTGATTATGATAAATTTTCTCTTGTCACAGTTTTGTTCCCGCAAGGTCATGTTGTCAAGATATTTCATGCCGTTACATGAATTTCTTTGAGGAAGCATTTTCATTATCAATATTTTTCTTTTTTACAACACTTTCGTTGTTTTATTTTCTACAGTTGCAGTTATAGAAAGTAAAAAAATTTAAGCATTATGACAAAAAAAAGAAAGAAAGAAAATAATAAAGCTTATTTTCACCATTTATGTGTATTTTAATTAAATTTGCTGGAAACATTGTTTTATTTATTTATTTTTGTAAAATTTGAGCAGGTGTTCTGATTGAAATTGAAAATTCTTAACTTAAAGACTAAATCCTTTAACAAATGCAGTCGTATGAAAACAAGGTTTTCATTTCTTTTTAATCCTCAAAAACCAAACTAGAAAAAAAATCAAACTTTTGAAAACTTTCTAAGATTTTTATCTCTGCATATAACAGTAGGCAACAACTGTGACTGATTTATAAAAAGTAAACAATTTTATTAAAGATTTCTTCATTTTACTAACAATGTTATCTTAAAAATTCTTTTCAGACAAAGTCTGACCTGCAGGAAAAATTTTTAAGCTCTTTTTTGGCTAGAACATTGCCTGCTGGCTGCAAAGTTGTGGACATCACAGAAGGGACACAAAAGTTAGTGGAAGGTTTTGACTTAAATAAAAAAAAAAGTTTGGAAAAATGAAACTAAAAAAAAAACACTTACTTCAAAGGAAAAAAAAAGCTGAAAATATTTGAAATCAAACCAGAGGAACAAAAGTAAGTGAATTTTTCTGTCCACTTTAATTGAACCTAGCTTTCATTCTCCCAGATTTCACTGTTTTAATAAGCCTCATCAACTTTGAAGATAAGATCATTGAACTTTATTTCTAAATGCAGGAACGATTTCTTGAATTATTATCACAAGCCCAAATTAACATTCATGCTTTCAGAGTTAGGTTGAATTACCAATTTGATAATTATCAGCTGTCACATGGGTCATATCACACAGCAAGAACACAAGCAGACATTTCTTTCTGACTTGTACATTTACCATGTCTTTAAATTCCAGAGATTGTAAAAATGCAAATAGTAAATTTGTTTCCACCTTAAGTACTTGAATGATTCTGAGAAGATATGAGCAAATGCTGAAAAGGTTTTGGTGAGATCAAATTCCCAAAATCTGACCAAATATCTGACTTTCATTTTTTAAATTCTTTATTAAACTGAGAACTTTTCCACACCCACTTACATAAATCTGAGTAAATGGCAATAAAAAAAGTCAGTCTCGTATAATAAAAATGAAAAAAATATCTGCTTGATACAAGTGAAATCATTGATGGCCATCCAAAGACATAATTTGACAGTGGGGTGAGAATTTCTTGTGTTGCTAATTGAGAACTCTGGATTTGAACCTGCATTTACGAAACCTTTTTTCCAAAACTGGTACTAAAGGAAAAATTCAATCTCCTTGAAACTTCTCAGTGTAGAACTTTTAAAATCCACCAGTGTCATAGGAGGACATTAATTTTTTTTTTTTTTTTTTTTTTTGAGCAGCAAAAGAAATTGTAAAATTAGTAAAATATCTCTGCATACAGGCATTTTGGGATTTTTTTAAAAATCTCTTCTGTGATATTTTTGACAAAATAAAATTTTTGTCAATTCCTGAGATAAAGAATGCCTTATTATTCTGACCATTATGTTTATGCTGGTCGTTGCATTCACAACGTTTCATCTTTCGTGCCCTCTGGCCTTTGTGTGCCTGTAAGTCATACTTAATAACCTTAATTTCAAATAAGTCTCTTTATTCATCTATTTATATGGTGTTATTTACTAATGTTTGCTTAACCTGCAAAATGGACCCTTACCTCAAGTTGCTTACAGAACTCGTTTTTCCTCAGTGATCACTCGTTTAAGTACGTTCGAATTAGCAGAAATATATTTGTTTAATTTCTGTTTATTTTTTTATATAATCCCACGCTAAAGGTGTGGTGGGGGCGGAATCAAAGGAAATAATTCTGTAATTTGTTTTAAAGAGTTACCGACCTTGGAGTAACTCTGGTAGGATATCTTGCCTTGCAGTATATCGTGCCTCTCAAAAATTTCCTCATTTGTAACTTTAAGTAACCCTTTACTATCCCTCTTTGTCCTTGGTTTACCATTTCTTAGTAGATATAAGCTATATTGTCTCTTTAATGAATTGAGCCAACACTGCCTCACTATTGTCTCTCTCTCCATGAGCATGACAGGAGAGAAATATATACACATGCATACACAATAATCTTAATTATAAAAAAGGATTGGTGGTTTTTTTTGGTTTTTACATGCCATAATTTAACTAATATAAAAGAAAAAGTTGAAAAAAAGAAAAGGCAATATTGAACATTATTTTACAGTTTTATGCATATTTTTAACTCAAACAGTTTGAAAATTGGTTTTAATTCTTTGGAAAATTATCTTTGAAATGTGCAAAATTTATTCATGATCAAGCAGTATTTCACTGAGATTTCAGAATGGTGGTGGGTATGTATTTCTATTAACTTGGTTTACAAGGAAACCTTTTAATAAATAAATGCTTCAAGCTTTCTATAGATTTATATGATATATAAATAATATACATGGGCAAAGAAGATTGTTATGCCAATATTTGCAATGAAGCAACTTTTCTTGTCTTAATCAGAATTCAAGTCTTTTGTTTCTGTTAGTTTTAATGTCGATCTCTATTTCCCCACCAGTGGGAAATATACACCTATGTTCACTTACAAACAAATCATGCCTTTTTATAATTGGTTTACCTCCATCATCAAAAAATGATGGAAATATTTGAATAATTTTGCAATTGTGTTGGTTGTATTTTCTGTATGAACAATGAAGAAGTTTTATCTAGAAATGTATTGTCACATGTAAGAGATAATTCTACTTAGGTCATTAAAAATAAAAATATTCAATGCTTCCTCTTACCATAAGAAGATCAGGCTGTGTGAACAATAAATATATAAAATCTGATTGTCTCTTCTATTTTAGATATCAAATTACCAAACTAAAATAAATTTTTTCTACCCTAACATTTCATTTACATATTTGTTTTTGCTTTACAAGCCCTGAAATGGTTGTTTCATTTGTTTTTGCTTGATTGAAAGGAAATAACTCCGGCACTAAAAACTTACAAAAAACATTTCGAAATATACAGTCCATACAATCCTAATTTACCAGATTTCATTCCTCAAACTAAATAGCTGTTGCATAAAAACATATAAAATGAGAAAATATTAATTAAAAACTGAATGAGACATCCCTGGAGTTGGTCAGCAAAATGAGACCCATCAATCCCATAGATTAGATAAAGGGTTTAGTTTGAAATTCCCTGAAGGTTATCCAAATTGACAAGCACTTGATAGTGGTTTTCCATTGTCTTTTTTTAGAATTTTGAATTCAGAATTGTCTTTCTCTTAGATTGGTTGCCACCCAAGGCTAGAGGGCCCAGTTTAGCCTCATTATTAAATTCCTCATTGCATTCAATAGCATATTTTTCCTCAACAATTTGTGACATTATTATGAAGGATGTTAATCAATTCATTGTCATAAGTTCTTGATAGGGCTAAGATATGGTTACTAGACCAACACACGGTTACTTCAATATTATTGTCCTCAAAAGAGGTAAATTTCTATTTGTCACTCTATCTAACTTTTCATAGCTCCAGTCCTTATGCTTATAATAATGTGCAGCATCAGGAAAAAAAATATATACTTCAAAAATACCTGTAATTGTATGACACAATTGTAGATACAGACAATAGTCTGTAAGTAAGTAATGATAACTCCTCATCCCAGAAATTCAGACAGAATGGATATTTATATATTTAATTATTTAGCATCATTTATATATAAAATGATACCAATACATGTAATTATATTTAGCTTCTATTAAAAGAATAATTAACTCAAATATGTAAATTAATTTTTTAGGTCATAACTCATTTAAATATAGCAATGCATCGTTATCAATCCCTTGAATCACAGAAAGAAAAAAAACAGACAACCTCCAACATAATCTGTTGGCAGTTGCTCTCAGGGGTTCCGGCAGTAAGATACATGGCCACCTACTCTTTAGTGTTGTCTGACCAGCTTCTGCATTGCCAAAAGCTGTAGCCAGGTATTCAACTCACAACTCTTTGGGTCAAGTCACTGACTTCAACTAGCACTTTTATCTACTGCCCCCATGTTTCCTTGAGGACAGCAATGTAAGAATTGTGAGGATTTATAAGCCTAATGTTTCAGTAACCACTTTTTTCTTTGGTTTTTTTTTTTTTTAGTTTGTTATTGTTTTTCTCTAGCACTCTATATTACTGGTTCCCATATTGCATTCAATATTTATTTCTATGCTAAGTCAGCCAAGCATAGAATAGAAATACATATAATATGAGAACCAGCAAGTAATACAGAGTCCTACAGAAAAGCAATAACAACAAAATTTTAATATGAGCTCTAGTATAAATGTTTACTGAAACATTAGGTTTATAAGTTCCAAAAATTCATACACTGAACACATGGCCCAGTCGATAAAAGCGTTGATTAAATCCAGTGACTTGTTCCAAGAGTTGTGAAACAAACAAAAACTATAGTATAAATAATTAAATACCTCATCTCAAAAATATAAACAAATATTCAAGAGATTCCTGTTGGCCCACAAGACTTTTGACAAGGGACTGCCACTAAAACAAACAGCATAGCACATGGAAAAAAAGATCCTAAACTTAATAAAAACAGTTTTATTGTCAAAATGTTTGTTATTATTAAGAGGAAAAACTAAAGTATTTTTTAATTACTTTATTAAATTTTGGATTCATTTTTTTTTTCTTTTTTTGTGTTAAGTCAACATAATATTTACAATTACTGTTTTTTTACGCAACTTTTTTTTCCCTCTCAGTGAAAAACAGTAATTTTGAAATTCTTGCAAAAAGCAAATAATTGTCAGATTTTAATGAAACTTTTAGGACTTATTCACAAATTAATGAAATTTTTTAACTATTTTTCTTTTTGTTTGTTTGTTTTTTTTTTTTTATGTACAAATGTTACCTCCATTCCTCTCCCCTCACTTATTTTTGGGAAATTATTTTCTTTTAAACTGCTACTAATTTCCCAAAAATCTGCTTCAAATTGTAAAACAAAAAATGCAATAAAGCTATAACATTTAATTAGAAAATATTTATTAAGGACACCATTGTTTTAAGAAAAAAGATTCTTTCAATGAATAATGAATTTTTACAATTTTTTTATTTTAATTATAATAACTTATGAAGTTTTAATTTTTTCAAAATTCTGAATTACTTTAATTGTATTAGGTGATATTGTTATTAACTGAAAACTATATTTACTAATCAAACATTGAAAAGCTTAATACAAATCATCATGCATCAACATTTAAAATTTTTTTTTAGTGTATAAATGATGTTCTGATTTTTGTAAGTATGGATGACCATGCACAACATTATCAGAAAATAAGAGCTATAACTATAGTAAATTTAAAGTCAACATTCCTAAAATTGGATTACAGAGATTTTTACATTTTTCAGATTACTGAATACTTAATTATATAACAAATAAAAGCTGTTCACATCATTTTCTTAAACTATGTTTTACAAATAAAGTTTCTGTAGAACAACAATGTCATCAGCTTTTCGTCAATTATCAATCACATAAATATGGCTACTGGCAGTTAAAAACACAGCTACTGTTTGTTATAATATGCATTTCTTTGTTATTTAAAATTCAAAATAAGTAATATATTTTTAAAATCAGATAATATTCCTCAAATATAGTTTAAGAAAAGTGTTATTTTTAGATCTTTAAATAAAGAGAATTGTGATAAAAGATGACTAAAAGAAAAAAAGGGAACTAATCAGCTATTTTAACAAAAAAAAACAAAAAAAGAAAAACTTCCAATCAATTTAAATTAGTTTTTGAAATACAACAAAGTATTTTGCTTATTGAAAATTAAATTTAATTTATTCACTGGTAATTAAAACTAAAAAGCTTCAGAAAAGATTTTTCATTTTAAAATTCATTTTAAATGTTAGGTAATGTTATTTTTTAGTAGAGCTTCTTACTTTTGAGCTTGATCTGTAGTCACTAGATTTGCACTCTCAGTAGGAGATGTCGAGGTACATTTTTAAGCATTTGTTCTTGAACACTTTTTTTCTGTCTCATCCTGGAGTGTCCACATCTCATACCCATAGAGGAGGAGGAGGATAGATATGCCCAGCAATTTGTAGAGCTTAAACTTGGGATGAAAGTTGATATTGCTTTTCTATATCCTTTCCAGTCTGAAATTTGTTTTATTTTTCATTTAATTCTCAAGTAGATTTTCATGCTCAAATTTTCCATTATGACAATGCAAATTGAAACATATCCCATTGTTGTCAAAGTACAGCACCACTATGAAATCATTTTAAATTAGTCCATTCGTCTAAGCATTAAAAAAATCAGCTGAGACTATAATTAATACCTGATGTTTGGTTTTTCTTTTAAAACCTATAATTAATGTTAGATTTTATGTTGAACATTAATGGTTTAATACACTCCAGGAACTCATCTTTTCAGAAATGTAAAAACTTTGGTTCATCCAAATTTTCTTCTTGATTTAAGTGAAGAAGTGAGTGTCATTGACCTGGAAAAAGAAGTTTCCAGAAAGCTTTTAAACAAGATAAGCCTTTTAATATAAGTACTGAAAAGTTCATTGAAATCAGTTAATTCCCTAAATTTTGGTAATATTTGGAGTAGCATTTTTGTGGTCATTCTAAATGTACATACTTTTTTCATCCTAATTATTTTCATTACATGCACAGATTTTGTTTTAATCCATTACATGTGTTTAGTACATTATGAATGGCAATTTATTTGTAGTATAGATTCATGTTTTTTTTTTTGTTTTGTTTTTTTTACATTTGAGAAAAAAAAAAAAGCACTATCTGACCAGATGTCAAGACCCACATTGCTTATTTATCCATATATATGCACAAAATATATAAGGAGAAAGGCAGAGGTACACCTTAAATATTTTTTGTTCATTCAAAAGAATTGCTGTTGATCTTAACTGGGATTCTTGTTCAGTGTGCCATTCTAAATTAAAACTTTTTAATATATGATAATGGGCAAGTAATTAAATAAATGTCTTTGTTGAGGGGTGGGAGTATCTTCTCAGGGTGTAGGTGATCATGTCTCTCTACAGCTTTCTGTATTTAGTTCTCGCCAATATTTTTTTTTTTTGTATTACTTGTTCTGCAATCCATTTACACAAACTTGTCACTTGTTCTCCTCTTAACTTAAGGTCTTGTGACAGTTAAGTTCTCAGTTTTCTTTCCTGATTGTTATCAAGTTTCTTTGCAGTTCCTATTTGCCTTGCAACTTTTTCATTTGTGATGGTCTTGTGTTAATTATTATATCATTTTTTTTCTTTTCATAATGCATTAATGATAAAACAAAGCTTTTCTCCTTTAACCACCACAGAGAAACTTTCCTACCTTCCATCAGCATCGCTCACACTAGTCTCCCAGAAAGGAATACATTATGCTTCTTCAGCCTCAATCTCTCAGCCAACCTCAAATACTATGACTACATCGAATCAATAGCTACAGCTACTGCCAGGAATTTTTTCTCCTTAGAATCTATCTTGCACATTTATAAATCTACCATTCATCCATACATTGAATACTGTTGCCATAAATGGTCAGATGTTCTTGGGGCTCTTGACAAAACCCAAAGGAAGATTTTCAATGTAATTGATCTTCATTTGGCAGCTTGACTTCAGTCACTTTCTCACTACTTCTTTTCTACAAATATTTTCACAGCTTCTGCTCTGACGAGCTTATCTCCCTGGTCCCCTTACTACAAAAATTTACTCAAGCTACTAGATTGTTTTCTTTGCCTATCAACTGTAACTGCCACTTCTACCCTAACAGTTTCTTTTCTTACACTTCCTGCTTGTTGAATTCTCTTTCGTATATTTGCTTGATAGCTACAATCTTCAAGAGTTTAAGTGCAACTTCGACTGCCGTTTTTCTCTGACACCCCTTGTACTTTCTTTTTTTCACCCTCTTCTCATGTAACCCCCAGCACACCCAATGGCAGTACTGCCTTGCTTGGGGTGAAACGATTATTTAAAAAAAAAAACAAAAACAAAAAAAAACAATATTATTAATAGCTACTTAACAATGGGTGAGTCTGTAACGGGCGAAAAAAAAATATTCATTATTACATATTTCACTGCAGAAAATACATTTATTTTTTTTTTTAAGTAAATTAGTAAGTTTACGTTTAAAATAATCACCAGGCACAAGTGTTAAAGAAAATAAGGGAATTAACTCTGTAAGACTTCTAGAAGTTAGCGCCCTTTTTATTTTCTGCCTCAAATGGTGAAATGAATTGAGGAAACTACTACATAAATATTACACAGGCTCCATATGTTATAAAAGTTTTTATTTAAACATTTCAGTGAAATCACCTTGAATAATTTCACATAAAAGTTACTCAATAAGAAAGCTATGAAAATAACTTTAAGAGTTGTTCTCCAGATTTCATTTGCTATGTTGAGAATATTAGCACATTCAAACAATATAAAGTATTGATAAAATATTTTCACTTATGTAACCCCCAGCTGCTTTGTTGTAACTGCACTTTCCCTTGTATTTTCAAGATAAGAAAGCCTAACACATTTGTTTGTTAAAGTGAAATTAGTTATTAAACTTGTTTTTCACATATGAATAATATAAAAATATAAATTTTCAACATTTGTTTAAAAAGTAGTGCTTCTGTTTCTTGTGCATGCATGTAGACTTTGCTAAAACCCATTTTACAAATGATAAAATAATTTTAAATGAAAAGTTATATATCATCTTGGCATTATCAAATAAAAAAAATGCAACCCTAACCCATCACCCCAAAGTATTATTGACATGAGTTGTATTCTTGGCTTGCATCTGACAATTGCTATTGTACAGCAGCATCCCTTTATAATTGTGGGTCAAATTGATACCTTAGCAAGACTGACCATGCCCTGTTTGAAAAAAGTGTAATCATTAATGCAAATTTTAGATATCTTAATAAAAATGTGTATCTGACAAAATTAAATACATATTTTCAATTGTTCTGTCACATTTCCCCATTCTTCCAAAGAAAAACTACTTGGTTACGACACTGAAAGTTTTTCATTTACTTTATTTATCTTTACTATTTGAGTATTTTTGTTCCTGCTCTCTTTACAAATTGTTACCAGCAATTCCCTTTTGTCTTGAAAAATGTTGTCAACTTATTTGTCTGTGTTCTCAGTTTCTTTTTCTAAGTACAAAGTTTTGCAAATATAACTCCTACATAATGGTAAGGCATTAGTGACAATGGTGTCTTTGTCTAGCTAATGTCTTACCATTATGTGGAAGCTATTTCCACTGCATCCTGTATAGATTTTTCTATATAATCAGAAACTTCTATACATAAAGATTGCCATTTGACACATTTTTATGTGATGTACACTTTTAATAAAATTAAATGTCATTACTTAAGTCTTTAATTCTTTAGAAATATTTTATAAAATTCCTCCCCATTTATCTAAAAATAATTCATGGATATATTTTAAATCAAATATTTTTGAAGTAATAAAAATGTTAAACTGAAAATAAATCCCATAATTTTTTAGAAATTGCTTTAAGTTTCAGATATGAAACTTTTGAGAAAATAATCTTGGTGAATTACGAAGATTTCTTGCATGCACAGACCAATAGATGTAATACACACAATTTAATTTAAAAAAAAAAAAAAAAAAAAAAAAAAAAAAAAAAAAAAAAAAAAAAAAATGAAACGTCTATTTCAAATATGAGTATCTACTAATAATAACATTTGAAGTAACTTATGAAAAAAAACTTTAAAATATTACCAGCATTTTGTTTCCTTTGATTGCCTGAGTAAGCAAACTAGCATAAATAGGGAAAAAATGGCCGATGAGCTGTTTGCAATAACAGGGATCAGTATCTATCCCCATCCTATTCTGAAATGCTCATTTTTAATATTTGTAGAAATTAACTTGACTCGATTTTTGATTACTAATATTTTAGATATTTCGGGGGGGGGGGATAATTTTCATATCTTTAATAATTTATCTCTAAAGTCTGAAATTTATGGTTAGTAATCAATGCTAGAAAAGACTAATAATGTATCTTTAGTTCTGCTTAATTATTTGTGGCATTATAAATAGTATAGTGCGTTTTGAAGAGGAAAGTAGCAACCACCTTTAAAAAATCAGCACTTAATTGCTAGAATAGCTTCTGAACATATTGATCTCATTAAATTACCATAAATATTCAAAGGAGGGAAGTTTCTACTTTACATGGGAGGGCACCTCAAATATCTAAAGACTGAAAAATATATAAACTGACAAAAATGTCATTATGACCCAGATAAATTACACTTGCTTTTGGCTTGTATTTTCACTAATTTAAATTTACTAAACAATGGAAGTCTCTAGATTATAATCCCTCCTCCATATCCAGCTAATATAAATTTTCCTACAAATTTGATTCATCAAAAAAAAAAAACAACACAAACTTACTTGAATATTATTACTGTAGCCTACAGAATAGATCACGAATAGTTCAGCCAAGTACACTTTCTTACTTTCAGTCATTTGGTTAATATGAAACCCTTAAATTTTATTCACCTTAATTTTTAGTTTTAAGTATCTAACCAGAGATTCAATACAATTGTGTATAACAATGTGGGGAGGGGGGTATCTTAATAAAATAGACTGAGAACACTGAATTCATGAGTTCTTCTAACTTAAACATTTTTGACTGTGTAATTTATCCAAGTGGCTATTTTTTCTGATGTTTATTTAACCAGAATCTGATTTAATACAAATTAGCATTTTTTCCTTTTACAATAGCTATTGAGATGTTTCTTTTTTTTTCTTTTTTTTTCTTCATTCTTGTGCAATCAGCTTCCGCAACTTCATTCCTATGTACCAGTTATGGCTTCAATACATCAAAGACTTGATCCATTTTGACAAGTGAGTAAAAAAAAGAACTTCTTTGTATTTCCTAACACAATGTTTAATAATAATTTTATGAGTACCAAATTCATTAACATGTCACAGCCAGCACAGGTTTTTTTTTTTTACTTATCATAGATAAAAATTATGTATTTCCTCCTAATATCAGCACTTTTAAAAGGTTAGTATTCAATACATGTCACACAGTTCAATTGATTTCATTATAAATACATATAAGCAAATCTTTAAATGGAACAAAAAGTATTCAATACCCATTCATAAGAGTAACTTTATACAACTGGAGAATATAAACTTGTTGACACTGTTAAAAACATTCCCCAGATATTAGAAATCCTGAATGTTTTTATTACAAAAATTGGAGCTATGAGTAAAGAGCTACAACTTCATCTGACCACAGTTTGACAATTCAGTAGTGGAAGAACTGTGGCTCACTGGTGAACTGTCCTCTATTTGATGCCTTGAAAAATTTCAAGAAATGCAGAATAGACAATAATTACTCACAATGAGGTGGTAGTAGATTTCCAAGCATTAAGAGACACAAGTTAACACATCACTCAATAAGTCTCAGGCCTGACATAGATGGTGCCACTAATAAAAACAAATCTACATGATTTTTATGAAGTACTGACCTTCAATTGACACATGACAAAAGTTAAGCCCAATCAGATTATTAGTTTACAAATTACAGTTATATACATGAAACTGCTGTTGCAAATTTTCAAAACAATGGAAAAATCTGAATTTCATGTGTTGATAAAGTATTGCTTTCTGATAGGAGGGGGATACCGTTCAAGCAAAACAATGGCTTCATAAGTTATTTGGACTCTGCTCTGTCGGAAACAACAGTTAAGAGGTGGTTTGCTGACTTTAAACACGGTCATACAAATACAAATGATGCTGAACACTCAGGTCACCCAAAATCGGCAGTTGTCCTGGAAAACACCAAAAAAAAAATAAATGTGACATTGTATGAAACATGTATCCACCACTTTACTCCAGAGTCAAATCAGCAGTCAACTGAGTGGACAGCAGCAGGTGAAAGCCATCCAAAGCAACCAAATATGCAAACATCAGCAGGCAAGGTTTTGGCCTCCATATTTTGGAATGCACAAGGTATTTTGTTCATAGAAATAGCAAATATTATATAGCATTATTAGTGCATTTGAAGGAGGAAGAAATCGGCAAAAAACGGCCACAAATTCTTTTTTTTTTCTTCCAGATAACCCATATTGCAGCTGAGGAGCATGTAATGCAGTGGGACTATATTTTATTATGTTGTATAGGGCAATAAATGGCATTATCTACAAGATGTATTGAAAAAGGAACTTATCACATTTCTTGAAGTTTTAAAATTGAAGCACAAATGATTTACAAATTAAAAAAAAATAAGTTTTAGTCAGGAGAGTGACCACA
The DNA here is from genome assembly GCA_037127315.1 of Ascarosepion bandense. Taxonomy (NCBI): domain Eukaryota; kingdom Metazoa; phylum Mollusca; class Cephalopoda; order Sepiida; family Sepiidae; genus Ascarosepion; species Ascarosepion bandense. Next base: position 270,704 of record JBBBDQ010000135.1, read on the forward strand.
CCAAAATGGAACTTAGATTGAACTGAAGTTAATCTGCCATGAAGAGTGGCTCAAAATACCAACAGAAATGTGTTCAAATCTAACAGCTACTTATAGCAAATGACTGGAAACTTGTTGCAAACAAAGGCCATAAAGAATTTGGCTCCATTTAATATCAGATACTGAGTATGGTTTTCTACCTTTATTTGCTGAAATTTTTGCTTATATTTCAATGATGAAACCTAGATGTAGCATTGTTTTAAAGGCTAATTATGCAATAGTTTAGAGGGGGAGTAATGAGTTTCTCTCTCACATATACACAGATACACTTTGTAAGTTGGCAGTGTAATCTTTCCATTCCCTTGCAGCTATATTTTAAGCAAAAAAAACTGAACACAGGTATTCACTCATGTCAAAAGTAAATAATAAAATATACTTTGCTAAAGCTAAAATTTCAGCAGAAGCAGTAACAAGCCAAAATGAAAATTAAAAAAAAACAAAAAAAAACACACACACACAACTATTGAGAAAATATGGTTGTTAGATATAGTTTAGCTCTCTATAATACTATATTTTTGTAGGTATAAATTTCTTGATATTTATTAGATTAAATGTGTTGTGAATTATCCAGTAGTAGTAATTCTCATTTTTGTAATGTGAAAAATAATAAATTCATTAGCTTATCATTTTATTAGTGTAAACAGCAGTAACTTGCCAAGTGTACAGATGAAAATCCTCAAGGCTGACTATCATGGCTGCTTACTGACTGTGTGTCAATCAAAATGTCCTTCATTTGTTGGAACAACTGGGATTGTTGTAATGGAAACCAAGAACACTTTCAAGATAATCACCAAAAATGACAAACTGAAATGTAAGTATTGTATAATTTTAACAATTTCTTTTTTTTAAATATTTATGCAACCTGAGCTAGTATTAAATATTAACAAAATATTTTGTAAATTGCCACGAAGTATAAAATATCCATGTTAAGTTGCTGCATAAGAAGTTTCAATTTTTAAAAAATAATTTTGATATTTTTTTTTTCCTAGCCTTTGCACTTGGTAAATTCTTAACTTAATGCCATCATAATTTTTTTTTCTCTCCAGGCATTCCCAAAAGAAATTCTATCTTCTGTTTCCAATTAGGTGATTATTGTTATACTCTTTATGGCAACCATTTGCAAGTAAGAGCAAGTGAAAGGACTCATCGCAGGTTCAAAACAAAATCAACAATTGCTTTGTGAGAAATAAACTTCTTTTTAGCTTCTTTGATTAAGTGTGATGGATTTTTTTTTCATTTTGTTCTAACCAAGTTGCTATTTTTAATATCATTTGTATTCGCCACTTCTAGAAACATAGTTGTAATAATTCATTAACTATCATATCATACAATAAAATGAAAATATACAAGTGAGTTTCAGTTAAGCATCCTCTAGTTAGCACAAATTATATATAAGTATGTGATGAAGTCTAATCTTCAATATCATAGATTAAGCTAGCCCAGGTTAGCAGTTGCTAGGCTGGCTGGCTGGCTGGCTCACACAATTTTTTTTTTAAACAGTATTTAAAGTTTGCTGATGATACTGAGGAGACTAATAGGTTTGTACTTGGAAGCAGATAATTCTCAATTGATATCCTTAAGGTTGACCACACTAAAATATGATTAGAGCCAGTGTTTTTTTTTTGTTGTTTTTTTTTTTAGATTAAGGTTTTTGATAAGTCTAGAAACTTTTTTTTTTTTTTTAACTAAAATGTTTATATTACTGAGATTGTACTCTGTGAGACATGGGAAGTTAGAGAGGGGATGCCCTTTGTACTATAACATCCAGTTTGAGGCAAAGACCAAGGCAAAGAGCTTTGCCTTGTCTGTTGAAGAGGATATGACCTCGGCCATTTATAATAGCAGGCACAGCTACTTTGCCTATGTTCATAATTTGGTTAGTGCTTCCAGAATTTGCAAGATCCAATTTGTTTCTTTTCAACCTTGGCCTGGACAGCTCACATGTATCTGCACTTTGCGTTTTCCAGAACTCTCTTGCAGTGATTGCAGGCATTTCTGAAAGAATCAAGGAACAGATTTTTAAGTAGTGGTTCCAGTGCGCTATGGCTACAGCACATTCAAGGGTGAACCAATGATGACTGCTTGGTTTTTTGCTGAAGTACAGTTTATTTCTTTACAAATTGTTTTTCTTCTTATTTGTAAGCTTCATTTCTTATTTGTTTATATTTCTGAGATGAGCCATTGTAATTATTTACATTGTTTGGACTGCTGTCCTCATCGTTTTTGCTATATTCACATTTTCTTCAAGGACACATGCACCAGTGAATAAAAGCATTGGTTGAATTCAATGACTTGACTCTAAGAGTTGAGTTAAAATGAGATAACTGATAATGAAACATCTGGGAGGAATGGCTCATGGAACCTGAAAAAAAATCTACCCCAGTGAATGAAATAAAGATTCAGCTTGTAACTCCAATCACCTAAAGAAGTGTACAACAGTTGAAACTTTGAATATGGCAACAAAGATGAGCACAATGTAAATAAGTACATTTCTTATTTATTCATACATTTTTACTTGAAAGAAACCTGCAAATACAAAAATAGGGGTGAGTTTCAGGAAAATATTTTTAGAGGTTTGGAATGGATCAGAAATATTCTCAATAATTTTGAAGTTACAAGTTTATCTTGGAACAATTAAACTTGTATCTTAAGACATTACTGTACTTCATTTTATCAATCATTTTTCTATCATAATCCAACATCAACTTAACATGAATTTTAAGAGAACGGAATATAATGAGACAAAACATGTACTAGTTTTCAGTAATGCAAGCAAGCTTTAAAAAAAAACTTCCATATTGTTGGCTATTCTGGCATATGAGATCATCTTTAGAACAAATCACACACTCCATATATTCTAACGTTAACTCAAAACATATTCTTGATTATCTCCCCTCATGTGCATCACAACTATTTCAAAGATTATGTATTCATGTCTCCTAATCAGGGTTTTCTCCATTCTTGCTATTTTAAAGACAAAGATATCAAATAAAGACATCTTTGGCATCAGAAGCTATTAAAATGCCTAGCAAATCATTGATATGTTAAAACTGAATTCAAGTCATACAAATAATGAAAGCCAAACCAAGTCAATAATCACCCATATTTTCTTAATGAAGTTACACCAGATAATGCATATATACCATTTTTCTAACAAATTAAAAGATTTTGCACACTGAGCTTTCACCAAAATTATGTTATATAAATTACACCAAAACAGGTTTTTTTTTTTTTTGGGTATTTTTTATTTTGTATTTTTCATATTCAGTCTTTACTCCTGAGAAGACATCAGTAGTCTGTCCAAAATGGAGGGGAATCAGCCACAGTTAAGGGCTAAAACAAGTTGGAATCAGGGAAGTAGATATAAAAAAAAAAAAAAAAAAAATTCAAGTTAACTTTCTTTAGACACATTCTAAAGCCTCCAGCAAGTGTGGACGCTGTCTGCCATAGACATCATTATCACACAAATTCTAAAATCAACTTTTCTTTTAAGACAAGTCAGGCATCAGTTCTTCCCTACAAATAACATTTCTTAATGTGAAAGTTTGTTCATGTTTTGTTTTTTTTTGTTTTTTTTGTTCCCCCCCCACTCAATATATTGGGTGGAGAAGAGAAATTTAAAACTCATAGAATTTCAAAAGAAATAAAGTAAAGGAGGTAAGGGGGATTTATCTAAATCTATGTGTAGTGATGGAATTAATTTTATAATTTATCCTTTTTTCAAGTAGATTATTGAAATAAAAACTCTTATATAACAAATACAGCAGGCCAATTAAAAGGAAAAGAAATCCTTGTAATTATTTATGTTTAACAACAACAAGAGGAAGGAAGAAAATATCACCATTCCTTCTAACTTAGCCTTACCCCAATAATTCATTTCTTTCCCTTCTATATTTTTCAAAAGTTACTAGTGGGATAGGTGAGAAGAATGCTTTTTAAAAAAAAAAGAAATAAAATAAAGAAAAGTCAAAAATTGAAATCAAAAATAAAATTTGTTTTTATGAAAGGGGGGGGGGGTCTGGTTTGCTAACTTTATTGCAAAAAAATAAAAAAGGGGATCCAGAAAAATGTAAACAGTGGAAAAGAGGAAGAGCTAAGCAACAAAAATTAAAATTATGGAATATATATGGGATTTCATTTTTCTCTACACCCTTCCTTTGTAGTCCAAGGTATTTGTTGTGTTATTTTTTTTTTTTTTTGCTGTTGTTGTTGTTCCTTCCAATTGTTTTTTTCAATCTGTCTTTGGAACAAACAACCATTTTAACAATTTGTTGTAGCTATTTTGATTATGTTGGGGAAAATGTATGTGTTTTTTAATGGAAGGGCAAGAGAAGATATTTGGAGCCTAAGGTGTCAACTTTGAATATACTGTTGGTGAGAATTTCTTTCGCAGATATTTCAAAATGTACAGAGGGATGCAGCTGACCGATGTGATTACAACCACTTTCCAAATAAAACTGCCTGTCTTTAGAAAGGATGCATCTGAAAAATAAAACATCATTAATCTTCAAAAGAAAGAAGATTATTTCTTTTCTAAAACACAAAAAATGAATCAAGTGTTATTGTTCTTGGAATTTCTTTTTCTTTTCTAAAACAGAATGCAATGTGGTGGGGAGATAAAACACAGTTCTATATTTGCTTCCTCACAATGTTGGTTTTGCAAATTATTAAAACTGTTTTCAGAATATTTTGTAAGAATTTTGTTCAATATTGGCTATTTCTCATTGCATACATTTCTCCACTCCATTTTCGATACCTAAGTTTTAAACTGAATTTTTAAAAATAAAAAACTTTCTTGAAACTTGAATTTTAGCTTAATTGAAAGCTAAATGATTAAATACTGGTGTATTTCAAGCTATATTCGTTGGAATCTAAAATTGAGATTTTTTCTTTAATTTTTCAGTAATTTTTTGAGTGATTGGCACATTTATAAACAAAAGTTAATTCTTGGTTTTAAAAATCTTACAAAAATAAAATATATATCTCTCACTTGTTATTTTTGCAAACTTAGCAAATTTAAAGTTTAGTTATTCTGATTTGAAACAAATATTACTTATTTATGGCATGAAATTTAGAATAAAAGTATCTCTTAGTTACAAAGGTCTGACTTGTTGACCTTTCAAAGTAGGCGATGAGAGCCACTGTTATCAATCAATCTGGAATGGTGACCAAAAATTGACGTAAGCCAATTTAACATTTTGTAAGGGGAACAACCCTTGAAACATGTGACCTTTTAATGATGTCTCCATAGTAAAGGAAATGTGCAGTTTAACAAATAAAAAAAATTTTAAATTTTTTTTTAAAATCTTAATTCTAAATAATTTATATTAAACTTTTGAATTTTTCAATTTGTAAATAAAGTCTTTTTTTAATGAATTAATAACCGAAGACATTGAGTAACTGGAAGAAATTTAAAAGATATTTGAAACTTTAATTAGTAAAGGAAAAAAAAAATTAAAACAATTCTTATAAAAATTCATTATTCATCGATTTTTTTTTCTTTTTCAGAATATGATATCCTAAAATTATATTATCTATAAAATCAATTAAAAGTTTATCTACATTAAAAATAGTGTAGTGTTAATGCATTTTTGATTTTACTAATCAGAGCAGATTTTTTGAAAAATGGTCTCATAATTAAAAAAATTACATAATTTACATTCCCAATGAGACCTGCATTTAACTAATAAAAAAAAAACTGGTATAGATAACGTAGTGCTAGAAGTTTTATGCAATTAATCGGATGGGGGGTGGGTAACAGATGTGTAAAAAAAATAAAAAATTCAACAAGATTTTCTAAAAATAATAATTGCATAAATAAATTCATTCATTTGTGAATAAGTTCTGAAAGTGTCATTAAAATCAGACAATTAGTTCATTTTTGCAAATACATAAACATGGCATGAATCAGACAGAAAACAAAAAGAGATTTTAACTGAAATTTTGAAAAATAATGACAACAAAATTTGATCACTCCTCTTAATAAGAGCATAAACATTTTGATGATAAGAGTCCTTTTAACATTATATTATGCTGTTTTTTCGGCAATTGCGTGGAGGTACCTACTGTTTTCAATGAACCTGGTTAGTAGGAATGAGCAGGTGCTAAAAAGTTCTCAGCCTGGCCAATCCTCTAAATTCTAGTCAAACAATCTTTTTAGAATCCTTTCTTGGTCAAGCTGAGAATTTTTCAGCACCTACATCCTGAAGGAACAGGGCATATAAATGATGGTGGTTGAAAGGTTAGTCAAAGCATCAGGAGAGCACAATGTGTCCAAATTCAAAGTCTGGTGAAAAGTAAATCAAAGTAAATGTTCAAATATATAATTTTAAAAACTTGTCAGCTAAGTACAGTTTTTTCTCTTGTCTCTTTTTTTATTCTTTTGTTTTATCTACAGATACCCAGATAATATAAACACACACACAGAGGCTGTATTAGATATGATTTTTACAAACAGCAGCGCCAATGTTAATAGACATGAGGCTGCATGGCTGTATAAGATTGTGCTTCCAGACTGAAGGCAGCCTGGTCATGCAACTTTTGCTACTGTTTTATGTCGTGTTACAGAGACAGGATTTGTGGCACCACAAATTATGGATCAAGGAAGAAATGAGATCTGCTCGTATGCCTGACCACAAAGAACACATTCTACAGGTTGTCAGAGACGATCCAGGTATCTGCCCACGTCAAGAACCCCTAGCATATACATCTCATGGTACTGCATGGAGAATACTTCAAGAGTAGCTCCTATATCCATATCATTTGAAGTGTGTGCAAGGTCCTTTGCCTTCCGAACACTCACCACAGGATAACTTTTGGCGATGGTTTATTGCACAAAATGAAGACACAAACAACAGATCAGCAGTCTTGTTTAAAGATGAGGCAACATTTGAAAGAGCTGGAATGACAAATTTACAGACACCCAACACTTGTAGGCAAATATACCCATGGTACAATACAGGTTAAACACCAGCATCAATTTATGATTAATGTATTGACTGGAATTGTAAGTGACTTCTGGTTGGTCCATATATTCTTCCAGAATACCTTACAGGAGCAATCTACAGGGACTTTATTTCGAACACACTTCCAGGCCTTCTAGATATTAGTTTTCGTTTTTAAACAGTAAGTTTACATCTTTGTGTGGGTAACTTTAAAATAAGAGGGATGATCAAGGTTCGCTGCTAATCAGCCTTTCAAGAGAAAAATTTAAATAAATGGCAAAATTTTGCACTGCTGTGTCACTTACCAAAGAAATCCTTGAGAACAACCAAAGCTATGACATAAATGCCAAGACTGAAGAACTCTGCAAGAATCATAAGCCAATGCCACATGTGGATAGTGAGAGCCACCATTAGGAGTTCAGTGAGAATGAGGGACGTGAATGTTATAGCCACTACATGGATAAATTCCTCTTCAAATAAAAGCAGGGCACCATACATGATTATTCCACCTAAAAAAAATGATTTCCAAGCACATTAACATATACAGGGGTCATGTAACATTTTTTAAAAAATTCTGTCTTATCTCTGTAAAAGCTAGATACAAGAATGTATTATTGCCCACATGTACAAATTAGTTTAATGCCACTGACATTAAAATTTGATGCATCTATCAGCAAGTTTTGATCACACAAAGATTTTTTTTTTATATATATTTATCATATAGCTAAACAACAAGTCTAGAGAAATCAAATAATTGGCTGGAGTCAAAGCTGAAATTAATCCAGTGTTTCTCAGTATGATCCAATATGTTCCTCCTAGTTGACAAATGGGCATTATTGTTTGCTTACCCACAAAGAAAAAGGGAAGGTTTCTGGAGAAACCAATTTGAGAGAACAAAAATATGCATATCAAGTTAATATTTAATCCTGTCTTTTTCCAAATAGCAAAGAATAATCAGCAGTGTTTTGTGGATCAGCGATTAATGACAGCTCATGTTAATATGTTCAGCAGTTGTATTACAATTCAGCGTTTTTACATGTGCACTTTGCTCATCAGTGTGACAAGTTTAGCCTTCAAATTTCAACACAAATTGAAATTCTACAAAAATAGAATTAATGCTCACTTTGATTACCCAAAATTTATTTCTTAATTTGGAGAACTTATTTAAGATAAAGATGATATCAGATCATTTTATGGGTTTTCTTAGCTAAAAAAAATTTTATTTAATCCAACTCAAAACCTACTAAAAATACAGATATTTTTTTCTAAAACTGAACATTTTTGGGCAGAGTAATATCTATATAGGTTATATCTAACCAAGTCAAACATTCTTTGATAAATAGGAACCAATTTTGTTATCTTTCAAAGAAAACAGCAGAATATATTCTTGCTTTAAACCCTGAAAATATATTTAAAAAAGAAAAGACACCTGTAAACAACATCATATATAAACTCACCTTGATAAATACTGATTAGTACCCAAAGGAAAAAAGTTTTGAATGAGAGCGACCGTCCCTGAAGTAAAGAAACAAAAGAATTTTATATTCACCATAAAAAGAAAAAAAAATACAAAAATAGATTTTAAGGGTCAGAGTAAAAGGTTCAACTACCAAAACTAGTTGGGACAACCACCCTTGGTTAACAACACTTGCAAACCATCTTTCTTCTGCTTACAATAAAATGCTCTTAACATACAAAGTGTGACAAAACTGCTAAAATAAACTGGAGCCAAAATAGAAAATACCTGACAAGCTAGAAAATGTAAAATAAAAATGTCTTTAAAAATGTATTAATTTATACAAGTGAACATCTTTTTTAAACTTAGTTTCTCTCCCTTAGATTACATTGAAGAGTAGGGTGGATGTTCAAATAGCTATTTTAGTGAGAAAGTGATTTGAGTTTTGTTTAAATTTATAAACAATTTTAGGCAAAATGACATGTTCCTAATTAGGTTCTCATAATGTTGAACTTTATATAACAGTAGTGCCATAATATAAGGAATGGAAATAACAAAGACATAAATATGTGTATTACTTAAAAAGTAATGCATGATTAGCAATGAAATTTTTACCAAATAAAGATTAGGGTGTAATGCATAAATATTATACAACGTTACAAAAATTTACATAATAGATTTTTTTAAAATAAAGATTAAATGGAACAAAGGAAATAAGCTACTGGACAAAAGTTAAGGAACGATCTTGTTAATACTTGACTGTGAACAAAATATCATCAAAATTTAATATTTGGCAAACATCCCCTTATTTTCAATGACTTCTCTACATTGTCGACCACATGATCTAATTAATTTCTTGCAAAAATGTTATGGTGAAACACACCTAGATTCTCCCACCTAATTTAAGTAGAAGTAGTAAGAGGAACGAGGGTCAGTCAATGTTGAACGATAGTAGTCGACAGTCAAATATGAAAGTAGTCAGCGACCTGGCAAGATTACACTGTGTAAGTTCTTAACGTTTTGTACGTCGAACCTATTAAGACCAACTTTAGCACAAATACTAGCCTCCATGGCGAAAATAACTCCACAACAAAAAATCAGCAGTAATTCCCTCCCATAGGTGATCCTGGTTTTTCGTGTTTCTTTTCTGAGCCCTTTCTCCAATTATCTTCCAAACATTTTTCTATTGGATTCAGGTCGGGGCTCTGGGCTGGCCATTTCATTAGGGTGATTCTTTCTTTTTCAAATAAAGCCATAACCTTGTGAGCCTTGTGGTAAGGTGCATTGTCCTGCATGAAAATAGGAGATTCATGAAGATTATGGTGTAATCTTGGTACCACATGCTGCTGAAGAAGCCTTTTGTAAATATCAGCATTGATATTGCCATGTACACGGATGATAGGGCCAATTCCTGCAGATGAAATCATTCCCCACACCATCACACTGCCGCCACCAAACTTAAGGGTTTTCTTGACACATTGAGAAGACAGTCTTTCACCTGTTCTACGGTGTATGTAAGTTTTGCCCTCAGAACCAAATATAATAAACTTGGACTCGTCACTGAAATGAACTGTATCCCATTGTACGTCAGTCCAAATAACATGTTCTCTTGAATACTTCAGGCATGCCCTTTGGTTTCGCTTTGAATTGAGAGGCTTCGTAGCTGGAATACAGGCATGCAATCCTGCATTTTTTCAACCTGTGAGTAACCGTTTTCCTTGAGATCTTATTAGCTGTCTCTTCATTAAATTTACAGGCAATTGATGTAGCAGTTTCAAAACAGTCTTTTGTAGATATTCTAACAATTCTTTGATCTTCTCTTTGTGATGTTTTTGGAGGTCTGCTGGTTTTTGGTTTTGCATCTAACGTTTTATCGGTTTTATAACTGCTAATTACACAATGAATGACAATTTTAAACTCATGAACAATATCAGAAATTTATGAAATTGACTTTTTTTCTTGATAGTTAGTGATGAGTTTTTTTTCTTCAAAAGAGAGTGTTTTGCATGTAGAATTTACCAAATTGCTTAAAAATAAAGTCCTAACGATAAATGAACTTTTACTTATTGTTGAAAAGCTCCATAGAGTTTTTTAACAATGTAAATTAAAAGTTTATGCAATTAACATTGTTCCTTAACTTTTGTCCAGTAGCTTATTTCCTTTGTTTCATTTAATCTTTATTTTAAAAAAACTATTATGTAAATTTTTGTAACTTTGCATAATATTTATGCATTACACCCTAATCTTTAATCAGTAAAAATTTCATTGCTAATCATGAATAACTTTTTAAGTAATATATATATATTTGTTGGTCTTTGTTGTTTCCATTCCTTATATTATGGCCGCTACTATATATATATATAGTGTGTGTGTATGTAAACATTATGTAAGGTAATTCTTACCTTTGTGAGTTCTTTATAAAGTTCAGGATATGTCATGGCTATACCTGAAGAGACATCTTTATCAAGCACCAATGAAAAAACAGGAAACATGGTGAAAATCGTGGCATAGCTGAAAAACAATGGTTTAAAACCTGAAAAAATACTATTACTACCTTTCTCACACCCCATTTTTCAAAATTGTAGCTACCAATAAAAAAGGCATACTTTGCATATTGATTAAATGCAACACAACCGGTGGAGACTGCAGGTAAGGACTGGTAAAGGAAAAAGTTCTGGTAAGAATTACAATAAAGCATCACCTTAATCTGAAGTTGAACATTTTGTTTTCAAGATTTTGGCTTTTTGAAACGTCATGGCAAGATTTTAACAAGTTAACTGATTAATTTAACTAGAAAAGTACATTCTTTACAAGTAAATACTAAGAGTTCTAGGCTGTTCTGAAAAAAGTTGATCATTGGAATCATATAAGGTTACTTTTATAAAGCAAACCTGGGAACTTTCCTCAGGAAATTTAGTAAGAAAAGTAATAGCTCAAAAAGTTTCATCAATCTGTTTTCTAATTAACTGTGGCACTAAAATTTAAAATGTCCAAGTGTTAGTGAATGATGTCAGATTTCTATGCCTACATAAAGTCAGCTGAATGTCTTCTAGTGAAGACAGAATCTCTTGCAGTGACTGGAAAGACTCCAAGATGAGCTATGAATTATAGTAGATAAATTATCTCATTAGCTGTCACTGACAGCTCTAAAAAAAAAAAAAACTGTAGCGACACATGCACATACAAAAGATAATATTTATAAGAGATACACTATTTTATTTTCTTAATTTATAAATATTCAGCTCAGTTTTGTGGTTTCTGAATAAAAAAAAAATTTTTCTCAAAGCAAGCATCTTTAAATGCTAGTTCTTATGTGTATAAATCATCATAAAGCTACAAATCAATAACAAATTTTCATTGATGTGAAACAATCAGTGAGATGCATGAGAAAATCTACCCATAAGCAAGATCAAAATGTGAAGGGAGAGGGTCAACATGAATTGGAAGTGGGTCACATTGATTAAATACACAGAAAATCGATCAGGCTTGTAAGAAAAATATTATAAACTCTGTAAATGGTAAGAAAACTTAAAACAACTCCAATAACTTTTTTAAAAACTGCCAAACAAAAACATAAAAACTCTTAATTTAAACATGAATCTTAACATTGGATATTGCCAATACAAAAAGCCTTAGCACCATTTTAAATCTGTTTCTCTCAAATCTATTAAAAAAAAAAACTCTCCTTAAACTGAAAAATTGTTTTATTTCTCTATATTAAGTGTACAAACTGATTTATCATTTGAGGTAGAGGACATAAAAACAGCTAATAACTGATAACTTGATTGCTTAAACCAGAAGAAAATTTTTTTTCCAAAATATTACCTTAAAGAGAAAGAAAATTTTATGTAAAGTCTCAAAGCTTTGAATTTTAAAGCAGCAGCCATTGTGTTAAATATATTAGCCCCACCCTTTTAAAAATGAAAATATAATCCTGTGAGATGATAATTTCTAAGGTTAATAATATTTTAACAGTTTAATACACTCACTGCTCAGTTATTTGGTGAAATTAATATCCTTGCTTAGCTGCTAAGTCATCAAAATGACTAACTGTAAATTTGAACCAGATTTTGTGACTCAGAATTCCACCCACACTAAGATAACCCATATTAAAAACAATTTTCTCAAAAGTTAATGAGAATAATATAGTGCAGAGTTTTTTTACTTTTTACAGCAGAGAAAAAAAAAATGTAACTTTTTAAAAATATATTGTTTAATTTTATAAAAATATTAACAATAATTGCCATTTTTTTTTTTTTTGACTCAACACTTGTCCATGTTAATCCCTAATTAATGGCATAATTTCTTTCTCAATTGTAAACACACTTACCCAACCATAAGGAAGCCTGGAAACAAAGAGACTGAAGCAAAATAGAAGACAGAACAGAAGACAGCTTGCATAGTGGAAATGATGAGACCTCGATGGATGACAAACTGGGCCAAGGCAGCAGAACGCTTGTAACTGGAAAAAAAAAAAAAATTTACAGTTCATAATTTAGTCATCTTCCTCAATCAGGCAATGAGTGCATGAAGCAAATACTTTTAATTCTCTTAAAATCCATAGAAATAAAACAATATAGGGAATTTACAACTTTAATCATTTTATATATAGATATATAAATATAAAAACACTGAAGTAAAAAAAAAAAATTTTAAATAAATAAAAACACACACAAAATATCCTTATTAAAGGTGACAAATCAAATAACATATGAAAAGCATAAAGGAATAAAAGAAAAAATAAATGATGTAGTTACCAAATGTTACAAAAAAGCACCAGCCTTCTACATTAAAAATATAGATGAGGCAAAAAAGATCACAGACAAATTGGGTATAAGCAATATGGTCTAAATATTGACCAGTAAGCAAGCTATCTGTTGTATCATCGAGGTGAATGATACACAGAGAAGAATGAGTGCTTAATATATTTATTCAGCACAGTATCCAGTGCGAATGAATATATACAAAAATATGAAAAAAATGATTGTAGGGACGATACATTTGTTAGAGCAGACATGTTTTTTATTGCGTTCACACAGTTAGGATCAGGCCTCCTATCTGTCTATAGATTATAGACAAATAATCTATCCCAAAGACTTGATTTTTGTTAAGAAAAATTTGAACTTTTCAATACTCAGCTTAAATCCAAACTTTTTTTTTTTAAAACTTCCTTTACATGTCTTGCATGTACTTCTCAGGTTTTACTTTTTATTAATATATCGTCTAGATATGCAATTGCAAAATCTAGCCCACTGAGTATGGTGTCCATCACCTGCTGGAATATTGCTGGAGCTATCTTTATTCCAAAAGGTAGTCTATGAAATTTCTAGAGCCCCTTGTGTGTGTTGATAGTATTTCAACACATTTTTCATGAACTGGTATTTGCAGATAAGCTTCCAATAAATCCAACTTTGAAAATATCCAACCTCCATTTAATTTCACAAAAATTTCATTTGCCAATGGGAGATGATAATTAGGTTGTTTGGAACATTCATTTAGTCCTGTTGAATAATCTGCATAATATATTGTTTTTATTTTTTAAACATATGGTCAGGCTTGCCCAGAGAATATAATCGATTTTTTTCAATTACTCCCAATTTTTCCAATCCTTCAAGTTCTTTTTTCATATTATCCAATACTGCAAAAGATATTTGCCTTTTTGATCAAAATATTGGTGTCTAATTTTCCTTTAATTTAAATTTTGCTTTTACTTTTGAGCAAAATCCAAGACCATCTGAAAAAAATTTGGGGAAATTTGATTTGAGTTCCCTTTTTAATTTTTCAGTTTAAAAAATTCCAGCATGCAATTTTTAAAATCTTCCATTTACATAAGCGAGCACTTGTTAATTTATACTTCCAAAGAATGTTTCTGCATGTTCATTCGTTTTTTGTTGATATTGTTGACTGTAGTATTTTTTTGCTATAGTTGTGTTTTATATTTGTCATAATTCATAATCACCAAACTGTTGTTACAGTTGTGATTTCTCGAATCTGTTGTCACCATTCTGTTGCATGGTCAAGGTGATTGATACACAGATAAGAAGGAGAGGTTAATATATTTATTCAGCACAGTATCCAGTGCTAACAGATATATACAAAAATACAGAACAATAAATTACAAACAAGAAGACAAAACTTACAAGCAAACGAGAGAATAGCCAATGAAGTAAATCTGTCCAAATATTAATCTGCTTGTCCAACTTATTAAAAACGAACCTTTAAATACATAATTGTAGACTCTTTCAGGTTATGAGCCAGACCATCAGTTAGAGTGCTGAAGGGGTGCTAGCTACTCTACAACACTTTCCTAACTATAAAGACCATAAAGATAATTTTCCCCATAGCAACTTATAAATCCAACAAAAACCGAATTAGGTAAAATAAGTCAAGAAATTAAAAAAAAAAAGTGTAACTTACTAAGGATTGCTACACAAGCCAATCAGTGGAAAAACACAAGTGAATGTATTTCTTGCTTTCCAAAAATTGAAAATAAAAATACTTTCATAAAATATGATATCAAAAACTTTCACTCATCAATATCTGAAAAAGGGTTGATGGGAGCTTTGAATTTAACAGTTCATTGATATACCATCCAAACATAAATATAATTCTACATTGCCAAAAATCTATACTATTCTACAATGATGAAGCATGGATAAAAAAAATCAAAAACATTTGATGTACCACAATGTTTGTTTGACAGAGCCAAAATGTCAGAACTAATTGAACTGTACATTCTAAATAAGATTAATGAAATAATCTGCATAGACAACAATGGATTATACAGAGATGATGGATTAATGATGGTGCTGGATAACACAAGAGAAAATGACAAAAGAAAAATGCTTTGCAAACTCTTCAAATACCTTGATCTTGAAGTAGAAGTCGAAATGAATAAAAAGTTGCTCAATATTTAGATATAGAATTTAATCAAGATCTAACCATCCTACTAACATAATCAAACATTCTCTAAGGGAACAGAACATAAAATAGTGTAGTGTAAATACTACCTCATCTCAGAAGTATAGACAAATACAGAACACAGATTATCAAAAATCTCTTTTCACAAAATAATTTTCAATGAAAGGAAAAAAGATTATGAAAAGGCCCTAAATGAAAGTGACCATAAAGACAAATTATAATATAAACCTCAGTTAAACAAACAAATGAAAAATAATACTAGAAATCAAAACATTATTTGGTTCAACCCACCATTTAATTTTGAAGTAAAATCCAAAATAGAGCAAATATTTTTTAAATTAATTAATAAACACTTCCCTAAAAACTTGAAATTACATGAAATATTCAATAGAAATACAATTAAGTTATAGCTGTACTCATAATTTAGAAAATTACATAAAAAAAAGAAAATGCCAGAAACTTAAAAAATAACATGCAACATAATATCACTAATAAAGAATGTAACTGTAGGGACAAAAATAAATTCCCATTTGACAGACTTTGTAAAACAGAAGGAATTATTTACAAAGCAGAAGTACATGATACAGATGAACAACAAAAAATATATTTAGTTTCTGCAAAAGGTATTTTTAGAAACAGATGGAATAATCACAAGTCTACATTCAAGATAGAAAACCTTAAAAATTGTACCTAACTGGCTAACCACATGTGGAAATTCAAATTATAACATTGAGTATAATAAAAAAAGCCAAAACTTACTATGGTCTTGATGTCTGCAGGTTGTGCCAAGAGAAAAAGTTAGCCATAATATTATTTTCAAATAAAAAAATTTACTAACTGAAAGATCAGAAATAATGTTCAGATGTAATCACACCATAAAATACATTTTAGGATCATACAAACCTGGATAAAAGTGTTTAAGATCCTTAAGTAACTCCTCCCTTATTTTGAAATTTCATAAATATCCCTGTTGTATGTTTGAAAACATTGGAAAAATCAGTTATTATAAATCACCTGAAGATACCAAAAGGTTGAAACCAAGGTTGTGTAAACAACTGGCTTCCAAATTAAAATTATTCACAAACCCTACATTACTTATGAATTGAGCACTTTTTGATACAAATATATACTGGTCTAATTTAATTATGTCCAAAAACTGGTTAACAATAATTAATATATATATATATATATATATATATATATATATATATAAATTATGTTTTAGAACATAATTTTTTTCTATATATGTCCTCTTCTCTACAATCATATGTTTGTTTCTTTCCTCCTGATGAAATATTGGTAACACAACATTGAAACAAACATATGATTGTAGAGAAGAGGATATATATAGAAAAAATTATGTACATGCTCTAAAACATAATTTATAATAAATATTCACAGCTCTGTACACCATATATCGAGCACTGTTTTAAATTAATGTTTTGGACGGGAAAAAAAACAAACTTTCTTTCCTCATTCTGTACTCACTCAGATATATATATATATATATATATAGATAGATAGATAGATAGATAATCTCAGGTTATAAAAAAAATACAAGGAAAAATATTCAGTCATGGTTGTCCTTCAGATCTAAAATCATTAGTGAACTCAGTGATTGCTCCACAAACAAAATCTGCCAAAGTGGAAACACTGAAAGTCAATAGACGTGACCAATGCTAAAGTTGCATGGTGGTACCATTCTCTTTGACTTGTGTTTGTGTGTTTTTGTTTTTTTGTTTTTTTTTTTAAGGCAAGGCTAATCCAATCCAAAGCTGACCAATGCTTAATATTTCTTGAACACATCTAATAAACAACTGATTTCAAATGACCCCACAGAAAAAAAAATCCAGGAGTGTGAGGTCTGGTGACCTTGGTGGCCACTCAACAGGACCTCTTTGACCTATCCATTAAATCCTATGGGGCACAACTTTTGCCTCACTCTGTACATTGTCTTATTATTTCTTTTTAATATCAATTTCCTTATACAATTTACCTGATCAGGAGTAATTATTCTGTCTACCTAATTGGTCAATAAAAGCATCGGATGTTAAATTTACTTAGAATATATGTAGATTTGATTTAATTCTCAGTAATGGATTAATACTTTGGAATTTAAACAGCAGCAATTCCATAGAATGAAATTAATAAAGATGGAGGAAGATAAATATTGAAAAGAAGTTCCTGAAGATTGGGTGGGGTTTGTTAAGGGAAGGGGTGGCAGTTACTCACCTATTCCTGCCATGTACCATAAGTAGACGACCAATGTAGCTGAATTGAGTAATGGAGAAGTCTGCAGCCAGTGCAGCCTGTTTACCTTCCTGGAATAAAAGAGAAAACATGATAATCTTTGGTTTGGGCTGGTTTTGCAAAAGCATTTTTTGGAGTGGTTGAAATTTACCACTAGCATCAATGGTTATTGTCTTTATACAGCCAAGACATCACATGCTGATTTTGAAGACAGGCATACCCTCCCCAATTAAGAAATTTGTGTTAACACTCTTCATTCCCACATTCCTACCATTGTGTCTTGTTTGGGCCACAAATTCTAATATCAAAAGTTCCTTTTGAAATGAAACAAAAAATTCAAAACCAAACCAAAACCTTTCACTTGTAAAATCTCAGTGGCATAAATATCAGATTTAAAAATAGATTCCACTAAGAACACAAAGTTAAATTTTTAGGAAATATTTAATTTCCAATTTAACAAAAAGACAGGTGAGTTTATTGAGTAACAATGTTATTTTATGCAAAATCCTTTTTTCTGTAAATGCCAGTACTTTTCTATATTAATGAAATACTTAAAAAAAACAGCAATTTAAATTTAGTAGAGTTGTAACTAACATTTTTAAAAATATATAAAAACAATTGTTTGCTATAAAACTATTATCAAAATTTACATTAACATGTTAATTCAAAGAGAATGCAATTATTTTCAGGTTAAAATTTTAAGTTTTATAAATAGGATTTTCAGATCAAAATTCTAAGTTAATATAATTGGATTAAAATCAAAATTAAGTGCTAAAACGTAAATAGAAAATTTGTTTGAGTTGAATGTGAGATCAAGAATAAATCATAAATCCACAGGTTTATTGAGGGTTTTATGTTCTAGTATTTAAAGTATAAATGTACAGTTAAAAGTAATCCTATTTTCATTCATAATCACTAATTAACACATTTTGGAATGTACAAAACATAAAAAGTAATGAATAGAAAAATCAAAACTTTTTAACAAAAGCACTCATTTTGTATAGCAATGTCCAAGAATTTTGTTTTCTTCCTGAAAATAGGGATGCATCTTATACACTGAAAAAAAAAAAAAAAAAAAAAAAAGTATACCTTTCCAACAATTCCAATTCCAGCATCAGCAGCTTGGATCATGCTGACATCATTGCCACCATCACCTGAAAAGAGAAAAGAAACTAGAATCAACAAGAGTGATCCTCTTCAGTATTTGTCTTTACTTCTGAGATGAGGTAATATTTACACTATTTATATCCACTGGACCATATGTTCTTGAGGACACATGGCCCAGTGGATATAGACATTGGTTAGTTCCAGTGACTTGACCGAAAGTGTTGTGAGTTCAATACCAGACTACAGCAGTAGCGGACAAATAACTTAGAGAGCTACCTTAAATGGGGGATAACTGTATGGCTACCAGAAGTGGAATTGCACATGGAATGAGAATGATATTACTCCAGTGATCGTAATAAAGGGTTCAGTTCAAACTGAAGTAGGCCAGAGCGTACAATGGCCAAAACATCATAAACATGGCAGTAAAGAAGAGAACAATAGTGTAAACAGTGTAGAGATCATATTTTTGTTGTTGTTTTTGTTTTGTTTTAATATCTTATCACTAAAAAAGAATGAGTTCTCTTAGTCTCTTAGTGTTTTTTGATCAATATAGAATCATGTGGGATATTATTTAAACTCAACTGATTGATTTGCAACTTAACTTCTTAATTTCCAATCCCAAGCTATTATCCATTACACCACCCTCCCTCACATCCAAGCTTACAGCACCTGATATTTCTAAATGGACACCTATCAAGGCTCAATGTTGCTTAACTTCAGTGATTGTACGAGAACTGGTATTTCAATATGATATAGCCATAAATCTTTTAAGGAACAAGGAAAAAAAAAATATGTATATGGATTTGCTATGTATAAAAGATATCATGCTGAAAAGATAACTGGAGTATTTGATGAGATCTTTCACTAATATACAATATCACATATGAATAGTTCCTATAAGTATTATACTGAAAACCATACAATTTAATTTTTTCCACCATGATAAAGAAAAATTGGTCTACATATTTTTAAAAAGGTGAATAATATTTATGCTTATCTAGTAAATGAAAATTAGACAGCACCATGTAAAAAACGTCCTGACATTTAAAGGTGAAAAACTTGATATTTTTGTAAGGCTGAGACCTTAAATTAGATAGTGATTCAACATCATT
Source organism: Ascarosepion bandense (assembly GCA_037127315.1). Lineage (NCBI taxonomy): Eukaryota > Metazoa > Mollusca > Cephalopoda > Sepiida > Sepiidae > Ascarosepion > Ascarosepion bandense. The sequence goes on from JBBBDQ010000135.1 coordinate 290,533, forward strand.
AATAGATGAGGAAGACAATAAAAACAACTATTGTTATGGAGTGATATTGATGCCCTTTTCCAATTTATTAACAATTTACCACTTAAAGGACAGAATTGCTACATAATCCATTGAAAATTAACTCAAAAGAATGTTATTGGCTAAAATTTCTAACTTTTCATCATGTTTTCAACACCGTTGATAATGGATGTGACTGAAGTGATTAATCAAACTAACCACACAAATGTGGTCAAAAAAAGCTTTTCAAAAGTGCTTTATACTTACCAACTGCACAGACTATTTTACCATTATGCATTTTAAGTAGCTTCACAATGTCCGCCTTCTGAGTGGGCGAACATCTACAAACAACAACGCAGGGACACTGGCAAGCCAATTCCACAAATTCATGTTCATAATAACGCAGACAAACCTGAAAGAAAATTAAAAGCAAAATACATATTGTATACCAATTGGTTATTTATCTGAAAATATTTTTGCTTTTGCAAAAATAATCAACAAATCAAAAGCTATTAATCATGATATAGTCTTTTTGGGTTTCAGGTAAATTATCAAACAAATACTATTTGTCTAACACATCCTAATATCATTGAGATTTGTATTTTTGTTTTTTTATTTGATTTTCATTTGTATAAAACTGAGTTTTAATATTATGCAACACATACAGAATCAGATAAAGAGTAATGCCTTATAGGTAAATATTCAATTAACTATTTTACTCCAATTTTATAAAATATGTTACATCACCAATTTAATCAAATAGGATTTAAGTAAATTATATATCATAAGTTTCATTGAAACTGATGATTAAATATGTAGTGGCACAGCAAATACATTTTTAGAAAATCATTGGAATTTTTTAACAATAGTTGTTTATGATAAACAGGATTTATTAAATGCAACAAAACTTTTAGTCACTCTAATGATTCAACACATTCTAATGACACAGCAAATACTAAAAGTCTGTACAGGAAATAAGAAAATGTTAATATTAATAAAGGACATTCAGTATGAACCCATGTCCATTGCTTTACGATATGCAAAACATGCCATACTACACTTTGCTCCCCTTACTCATGCAATAAAAATTCACTTCAATTTACAAGGAACACTTGTATGACAAAACATGATATTACAATGACATAAGCATATTCCCAACATTAAATTCACCACCAAATGATGAGAAATGTGCAAGTATAATTCCACCTAATTTATTTGGTTCCTATTTTTAACTTGTCACTATAAACTTACTCCTTTCCTTTGATTAAGTTTTGCTTAAGAATTTTTTTAAAATGTTAATATCGTTTTCCATAATTATTACCTTATTAAACCCAAACAAGTTGTTAAGGCCATTAACAAGGCTACAAATAAATAATCATCACAGCATCAACACTTAAAAGTAGAATTTGATAATTTAACTATTGTAAAGTGGAAATCAGCAAGTGACTTTCAGTGACCAGGATATGGTAATTATTGGCATAATTTGATAACTGTTTGTCTAAATTTGATCATTCATTTTTTATATTTATTGTCATTAATCTAGTCCAAAATGTTTGAAAATGACAACATATTGCAAACTAGGGTACAGAGGTAAATGTAAAGTTTTCTCAATTTGTCATTAATTATCAGGTTTTCATATAATTTTACCTGGACGGAATCACCACTGATGATAAGTGCAGAATCATTCTTTCGACGTAATGCATTCAATTCCAGATGAGCCTCGTCTCGGGTGTCTACTCGTTTAAATGTATAGATGTCCATGTTGCGGGAAATGAGCTTGGAACTTTTAGCAATGCATGTAGCAGTCTCCAGTTTATCTCCAGTCAGCATCCAAATCTGAAAAAAATTAAAAAATAAGTAACTGAAAGTGTCTAGAAACTAATTTGGATATCTGAAATATTGGTTGTGCAGACTGGATATAACTGGGCAACCAATTAGAGGGGACACTACTGCATATGCAAGAACATGAAAATGAGATGCTACCAAGAAACTTTATGTAACTGTTGCATTCATAGTAAATGCACATCACATTTTACATGTAATGCAGACATTTGTCCATGGAAACTAATCAAATGACCAAGGTTTTCTGGAATGAGCCAATAAAAAAAAAAAATCTAATCTTGGTACTAATGCTTCAAACTTGGCCAAGAATCTGTTGAAAATCATACATAATTTGGAAAACCTTCACCAAGTAAAATATTCAAAAAACAAAAAGAAATCAGTGACAGGGCAAGAATTAAACAATCTGATTTTCCAGTGTAGTGACATAGGCAAAATGAGCTTTTCTTATTTTACATATAGTTCAGCAACTACTAAATAAATCAGTTGTCACTTAATAGGTAGAGAATTTCTACATCACAGACTAGAAGACGTCACAATATGGCATCACTGATAGGATCTTTAACATTGGATGAGCTGGACTTTGTAGACACATGTCTTCATTGTTTTGCTGCTCATGCACAGATCAAGAAGTTAAAAGACCATAAAAGTACAAGAGGAGAGAACAAGATCACAGATCTTTTTTTGGGTTTCAACAAGATATGAGGCCATCAGAAAGATCTGTCATGACATATCCCAGAGAACTGGGGAATTTGAGCTTTTCACAAATTTCTGACAAAGAGAAAAATGTTGGTTATTGCTGAATAGGACAAAATTTCTAATGAAAAAATTATAACCAAACAAAACAAGAATACAGTATGTACACAAGCAATGAGAGGCTTCCAGATCCTGTGAGTTTGAAAAATTTGGCACAAGAGAAATGACCTTCAAAGATGAATTGATACAGTTGAGATTAATTAATGGTATGTGTGATGCTTCATACAAATACAACATTTTAGAATGGTCACAACCAAAATCTCCTTGGATGCATCTACAAAGTTTTGCAGCAATCAGAGTTGATTGAAAAATTCCACATCTCCAAGAGGAATGTCAAAGCATACAGCATATCGAATTATATTGTGAGGTGTAAATACCGTGATAAAAAGCATGAACGGGACAAGAAAAAATGTCCAGCTTTAGGACAAGTATGTTGGAATTGTGAAAAGAAAAAACATTTCCAATCAGCATGCAAGCATGAAAGAAAAACAGAAAGAGTAGAAAATGTAAGTCCTCCTCAGGAAAATACAGCTGCATTAGTGATACAAATAACTAAAGAGAAAAGTGCTAGAGAAAAAATTAAATTGAAGAGTATAACTTAATAGATATTGGAACTGATGACACCCTAATCAAAATAATTTCTGGGAGTGAATGGGTGAACCCAAATTAAAGAAAAGTTGGCTTAAATTAAGACAGTTCAACAATGGCTCTTTCATCAAAATGTTGTTTTAAAAGAAACTTCTGAGACCAACACACACTTAAAAATTATTCCCATCACAGTAGTGAAATGTGAAAAAGTCATGGACTTGTGGGAATAGATGTCTTAAAAGTGGATACAACCAAATTAATTAATTGAAAAGCAGTGACACAGGAATGTTAAAAGGAAACAAAGCAAATATTCAATTAAAAAAAAAATCAATCCTCTTACTTTGAGTCATGCTGACTGCCTATTCACATGATACTTTTAGTAGTTGCGAAACTAAAAACAATGATGGGTCAAAGAATTTTAGATTATAATTCCCCTTGGTAGTAGTAACTGGAACTCACTCGTTGTTTTACAAAAGTTGGGTGGAGATTTAAGGATATATGGAGATTACAAAATAAGAGTAAACCACAAAATATGTCCCCTATTCCTAACATTGAAACTGCTATTCACAAATTGTTGAGAATGAAATACTTTGCTAAAATAGACCTTAAATTTGCCATTGAAAATGTACTAAGTGGTGATGTTAAGAATATAATCATTTATCAAGACAATATATGTATTGGTGCTACCAGTAGAGAAGAGCTGAAACAAAAAAAAAAAAAGGTTTTGTTTTAAACAAATAAAAAAAATTCTGAGATGACCATAAACAAGGATAAATGTGTGCTAAATTGTGACACAATAACATATCTGGGATACAGATAGAATTTCAGATAAATTTGATAAAGAAAATATCTACACCTACAAATAAAAAATAATTGGAATCTTTTTTTTTAAGGTTAGCCAACTTTTACAGCAGATGTTTGCAAAGGGTTCTATCAATTCACTATACTTTGACAGAGTTATGAAAAAAGAACAATGAATACAACATTCAAAAATTTAAAGAACTTATAAAAAACCCATAAAAATTTTTGGTCCTAAAACAGAAGTGAATTTTAACTAGATGCAAGTGAACAAGCCATATCAGTGATTTTGTCTGAAGATCATCCTCTAATGTACTTTTCTAGAAGGTTAACAGCAGCTGAGGCTAACTATTCAAATATTGAAAAAGAAGTATTAGCTATCATATGGAGCACAATTCTTATTAGGCAAGAAATTTCTGCTTAGATCTGACCATAAACTGGTAGAGTTTATTTTTAATCTAGGGAAGGAGTTATTTAAAGCAACATTTAGAATTTTAAGATGGGCCATAAAGCTCATGGCCTTTGTCTCCAACATAGAATATGTGAAAGGAAACACTATTCAACATGTAGATGCTCTATCAAGAGTAAAGTTCAAGAATGAAAGGTCAGACAATTCAGAAACTAAAATATTGCACTAGATTGAAACAGATGTAGTACCCATAGATCATCTTGCATTTGACATCTTACAGGATCTGATATTAAGCAAGATTGAGTGTAGAATAAAAACGAAACAAATGGAATGACTGCTCTAGAGCAGATAGACTACAGAAATAAGGCAGAGGTCAACTACAAATAAGGATCATGCAATGGACATGTCTTAATACCGCCAGAGACATTAGAAAAAGATGTAATAAAAAAAGTGTACACAATATTCATTAAGGAATAATAGCAACACAGAGACGATGGGAAGCATAGTGGACTGGGTATTCTTATGATGTAGAGAAAGGCGTACAAAATTTCCCAAAATAAAAAACTATCGCCAAACCAAAATGCATTCATGGCCAAAAGGAAAAGAACCATGAACCCACATTCATATGGATCATATGCATGTTAAAGGCATAGGACTGTTTATAATTTATTAAATTAAAAAAAATTGTGGTACAAGAAAGAGAGTCAAGTTCTGAAAATTTTATTACAGAAAGGGGCATAATATGGCCATGATAGCAATAAATGAACAAAATTTATTGGCTAATTCTGACCAGATAAGACTTAGTGATGACAAAGTCGAAATGGAAATGAAGGAAGAAACTGAGTGCTTCTGATAGAGAAAGTAAACACAATTAAAGCAATTTATTAGTAAAATAATTCAGGAATAAAAGAATAAATAGATTCAAGTGAGCTTAAAATAAAATAAATATTACTCACAACCTTCCTAATAAACAAAGAGAGTGAATAAAATGCTCATTCTGTTTGCACAAAGCCAGTTTATTTACTTCAAGTACACATGATATGTGGTCCGAGACCTGTGCAAAACTGTGAAAGTATCATTTACATATTTACTCACACAGTTCATATTGTCAAGCAAGTGCTGGCCTATGGCTGAATTATACATGAACTGAGTCATCCTTAAAGAGTGACTCAGACTACCCAGTCTTATACTAGCAGAAATGTGCTGACAAATTCGGGTTCCCACTTTTTGATTGGTCCATTCGACATATTCAGCATCATATTGACATTCAAATTTGTGCTAAACTGAACTTTATGTTCTGTGGTATTAAGTCCTTGTTCAAATATATACATGTATATAAGTGGTTTAAACTAATGGATTATTTTTTATTTTAGATTTCCCTTTTATATATATATATATATATATATATATATATATGTATAACCTTGTAACTGAACCACATTTCACTACATGATGATGCATTGACCACCAAAACTTGATAGCTTTTAAGTTGCAGTATGCTATTATTATAACAATAATAAGTGTGTGTGTGTGTGTGTGTGTGTGTGTGTGTGTGTGTGTGTGTGTATTATTATTATTCTGATTATATATATTTTGGGATACGTGTTGTGGTGCAGTGGATATTGTCCCAGAACAAGAAATCAGGGAACCTAGTTCAATTCCAGTTGAATTCTTTGCATTCACTTACATGCAGATACCTTTGGGAAAGGTATTAATCCATCTCTTCCCCCCAGTTATGGGTTAAATAACAAGACAGATTGGGTTCTATAGCTTTGGCTAGTAACTAGTCTACCGCAGAAAGTAATGGCAACCTGTTGTGGGATAATCTTCTGCCCAGTCAGTCATGTCTCTTTCGAGACATGATCGCCTAAGCATGTATCACATATGGCACTTAAATGACAGATATATATTTCCATGTGTTCTTATGATTGTTTTTTTTTTCTTTTCAGAACTCAAATTATATAAGAGTTCTCCAAAAGTTTTGTATTTTTGACCACTTTTGGCTCACATGATTTTTTTTCTTTTATTCCGAACACTTTCAGGTATACTTTTAGCGATTATCAAGGGTAAATTTTATTTTAAAAAATTTTTTAAAGTATAGCTGAAGGCATTCAGAAGAAAAGAAAAAAATCGTAAGAGCTGGAAACGCTAAAAAATACAAAACCTTTGAAAAATTCTTATACACACACACACATACACAGACAAAGGGTGCGCTGGATAGATTGTGGTATAACACAAAAATGAAAATAATAATGACATCTCATTTTAACTGGTATATTTACCACAATTATACTAAAATATCTTGAAATACTACTGGGTAAATTTATTCCATAAAAATCAGCATTGGCTTCAACCTATGGCCTCCAGACAACTTCAGAAACTCCTGCTAATCATCTGGATGGTCTCCTTCTTTAAGTTGGTGAATGCTGCCATAATCCAGGCTTTCAGTTCATCTTTGGTTTTACAAGGTGTTTTGTTAGTCTCTCACTCAACCGCACCCTACACATAATAATTAAGTCTGGGGTGATGTAGTAAAAAAAAAATTGTCTGACAGTCACCCTCTTGACCCAAGGCTGTACTACTTCCTCAAGGCACTTGATGTAGGTTTCTGTATTGAGTCTGAGGCTCTGTGGGAAGATGAATGGAGGCATAATGTTGCCATCACTAGTGATCACTCCAATATTTTTCAGGTGTCTGTCAAACTGGGTAACTTTCTGAGAATTTTGAAATTAACTTGTTTTTTAATCTCTGTGGGTTGTTCTCATTCCGCTGTGTTTGTTTAGCACTGTTTAGTTATTACTTGTTCTGTTTCTACTGAGTTTGTGTATATCTTTACTACTCAGCCTAAGAACTCAGTTACTATGCTGCTAAATTCAAAAGCCAATACTTTAACCTTCTAAACTGGAGGGGCACAATAGGCAAAACACTGTAATAGTAACAACAAAGATGAAGATATTGGTCCAACTCTAAATAATGATAATTAAATTCTCCATAAAAAAATATTTCATCCCTAATTGATGCTAAAATGGCATTAGGTTGAGGTCTTTGTCATGTGTATCTTGTTATGATGTGGAATTATATACATTGTGTGATGGATGAATTGTTTAAATTATGCAAAAATGAAAATAATACTGACATATCATTTTAACAGACATATTTACCTACAATTAATAAAAATATCTTGAAATACTAAAGAGTAAATTTATTCAATAAAATCAGCATTGGCTTCAAACCATGGCCTCAAGTTGACTTTAGAATCTCCTGCAGCTCTTCTAGACAGTCTCTTCGTTGGTGAATGCTGTCATAATACTTGCCTTCAGTTCAAGTTTGGTGTTACAAGGAGTTTTATTAGTCTCTTGCTCAACTGTTCTCTACATGTAATAATCAAATGAGTTGCAGTCTGGAAAGTAAGATGCCCATATGTAAGGGGTGATGCGATTGCAGAAATTGTCTGACACCTGTGAATAGGTTCTCCTACTTGTGTGGCATTGTGCAGAGTCCTATTGCCAGACATAGGATCCTCCAGCAGACATCCTCTTGACCCAGGGCAGTACTACTTCTTCAAGGTACTTGATGTAGACTTCCATGTTGAGTTTGAAGCCCTGTGGAAAGATGAATGGAGTCATAACATCACCATCACTAGTGATCCCTCTAAACACCTTCGTAATCACCATTAGACTCATTCAAATCTTTCCGAATCCTTTGCACTATGCTCAGATTGACACCCAAATACCCTGAAATGTTCATATTGGAGTTTCCAGTGTGAATGCCAAATAGTACAGCATGCCATTTACAAATTTCTGGCGGAGTGAATTGTGTCATGGTGCACTTTTCCTCACAGAAATCAAAAACATGCACATAATTAAAAATACAAAATGGCAACAATTTACCAAACGCACATTGTGTGTGTGTGTGTGTGTGTGTGTGTGTGTGTGTGTGTGTGTGTATAGCATGCAATGGTTGCTTACATAGCTATCTACCCAAGAGAATTCAGAATATAAATTTAAAAATAAAGCAATATATCAAAGAATTTGTGAAAATTACAATTATTGTGAAAAAGTTTAGAATCCACTTAAATAAAAAAAACTTTATTCATATATTACAATAATTGAGGTGAATTTTTTTTTTCTAATTTTATCATTATTTCCTTTGAATTATCAAAGTTTAAAATTTTTTATGCAGAGATAATATGCAGATTGTTTCTAACAACTGGTGATCTTGTAGTCTAGTGAAAATGTGTGGCCGTCACTTTTATATTAAAAAAAAATCTTATTTGGTTAAAATTAATAATTCATTGTTGAAGCTTGTCAGTTCATCAATTGGAAGATTAAAAGGAAAAATTTTAAACCAATAAAAAACATTAAACATGACATTCTACCTTTTCACAAAAAAAAATTGTTACCTGGAAACTTAAGCAATGTCTATATCATATTGATTTTACTGAAATTATCCAGAAAAAAAGACAAGCGAGAAACAAGGCTGAGCTGTGGATTAATTACTACAAATTTTATTTAATTGCTTTAAGACAATCAGATTTGATTTCCTAATTTCCACTGACCTTGATCCCTGCATTCCGGAGTAATTCCAGTGTTGGTCTTACTCCTTCTTGGAGTTTATCTTCAACGCCTGTAAGACACAGCAGTTCCATATCCCGCTCTAAACTTTCAATAGCTGCCTGCATCTTGATATTACGATCTTGAATGCTCATCTTTGCTTGATGATAGCGTGCCTGAAATTGAGGAAATAGGTCAACTTTTAATGGTCTTGATATTTTGCTCTTGTTCCATTATCAGATAGGTAAAAGAATAAATATAACAGATCCACCTGAGTCAAACCAAATGTTCTGTTTTAAGTTCATAAAATGTTATTAAATATATAAGACATCTGAAGAAGATTCTAGAGAAAATGCACAAATGCTTAAAGAACAGTTTATTTTTGGTACACTCTTTTAGTAAATTGTTGATCAGGTCTAAACTTAAACTTTTTCATAATTCTATTTTTACTTGCTATACAAGTAGAAAAACATGTTTGCATTTGTTCTAAAAATTTATTCACAATGGAAGGTTTTAAACCTTCTAGTTTAGTACAATTCCTGAAACTCATAATTATGCTAGTATAAAAGAATATAATAGTCATATATGTACTTTCATTGTGTGTGCACATTTGAAAAATATAAAGCAAGAAATGATTACATCAACAATTCTAGAGGGACCCAATCCTGATAACTGCATGGAGTATTGAAGATTGAAATGTATAAGCAACAAAATTACTACCATATCATGAGGCCTGCATTTTTACTTATCTGTTTGGTAACATATTTCCTATTATAACATTTCATTTTAAATCTGTTAGTTTTCTTCAAAAAATATTACCTAGTAAGGAGGCAGTACTACCCACATTGTTTGGTAACTTGAAATCAGGATATTTTGATGTGACATATCAGCAAAATATCAATCACTCAAGGACAATCATGATTATTTACAAACTATTTTGAATAACTATCTTATAAATAAATTTCTATGTCATGAGTGTCTTTGGGATAAAATATTATCTGCCAAATTATCATGGCTGAAGTAAAAAATTCAAAACAGACAACTATAGACAAATAAAAAGTTGGTCTTATAATGTAAAAGTTGAAAGGTCATCTGAAAAGCTCAAGGAGCACTTACTTCAAAATCAAAATATTGTTCTTCAGTCAAAGTCTTTTTGGCTACGACCAATGTACGCAGTCCTTCTCGAGCCATATTGCCACACTGAAATCACAAAGAATTTAAATTTTCAACAGTTAAAATTGATTATTTGAGGACATTATCACATGCACAAATATACAAATTTTGTCTCTTGCAATATTTAAACCAAATACATTTGAAAACCAAGCCAAAATCAAATTCACATCAAAACACTATAATAACAATAATTTGCAATGTGAGTAATTCTAACTTGATATATCTTTAAAAGATGTAACAACTGCTTAAAGCATTAAAAGAATGAAAAAATAAAAGCCTCTCACATTCTGATTTGGGAAATTCATTTACAGGTTCAATAAAAATTTTTATTTTCCAAATAAACTGACATAATTAATCTGGATAAATAAGATTAAAATATTAAATAGAAAAAGAGTCAACTCACTTCTTCTTCTAACCAATCATTGTATTGCACAATTGAAGTCATTACTACATCAGCACCTTTCATGTAAAAGGTAATTTCTCCAGTTTGCAATTCCTGAAAATAGAAAAGATTTAATTTAGTGACTTAAGAAATCACTAAAGAGAGACTTTTATAAAGGTGGAGAAGCAACAGTTAGAGTAAACCAACCAGCCAAACATTAGAGGAAATAAAAAAACAAAAACAAATGCAGAACAAAGAGTATACTGTCAGCTATAATACACACCTATTTTTTTCTTCTTTTCTTTTAGAAATATCAATGAAAGTAGCTTCACAGAAAGACAAACAGAAAAGTGTATTAGATTTGCTTCATATGTAAATTGACCTTAAAAGCATCCCCACCTTAGTTGGTGTTTACTTGCACATTATAAACAATATCAAGAAGAGTATAGTCAAGAGAAACTATCTGAAGAAAGCCAAAGAGTGTTGTCATCAGCTAAAAGTGAAATCAGAATTTTATTAATGCCCCCAAGACCTTAACTGCAAAGGACACATCTATGTGTAAGATAATTACTGAGCTAAGTGTTACATACAAAACTATTGAAATGGCCATACATGACAACCTGAGCCTTAATTCATTGATTGCATGAAGAACAGAAAGCTGGAAAGGTACAAAAATATGTCCAGTTAATTCAAGACTTATGAGTCCATTGTAGATAAGAGTTGATCTGACAAAGCAATATTTTATATATATATATATATATATATATATATATATATATATATATATATAGATAAGGAAAGAATGCTTAATATCACAGAGAGTGATTATATATATATATATATGGATTGTTTAATTATTATATAAATATTTCATGTATTACTATGAAGATGAAAAAAAAAATAGCTCATTTATTTGTTAAACCTTGCTTTGTCTGAAGCAAAGTAAAAGACTTTTTAAAGAGTAGAGTTAGTTGATTCAAGTCCAATAATGATATTGGCAACAACAAAATTCTTGATACTTAAAGTTCGTCCAATAAGAATTACTTACAGATCACAACTGCTTAATTCACAATAATGGCTCCAGATAAAAACCTTTATCAAGAAGGAAAGTTCTGACTTAAAACCCAAAGCAGTGATGAATACACTTACCTAGAATTAATGACAAGATATTTCACTAAAGCACAAACAGATTATGTGTTGAAAATGGCAAAAGCATTATTAAACTAAGAAAAGTTCATTGAGACATCCTTTTGATTGACAGATAATACTAGTAAAAACAGTGTCTAATTATTGATTTGGTTCAATGTATGTGAAGACTACTTACTGGATCACTATTTCAAATAAATACTTGTTCTTCTATCAAATACCAATTTACAATGAAATTTCTAGACACAAATACCTATAAACATTTTACAACATGTACTTGCTTTAATAAGAGTATCTTACAAAGATAATATGGTAATCCATTTATCTTTTTTAAAGAAAATGAAAATTTACAGGCATAGCGCAAAATAATTTTTTCTTTAAATGTCTCAAAGTTAATCAAAACATCACAAACCTTAACAATGATTCCCATCCTTTTTGATTCTGAAGTGAATGGAAATAATTGCATTATGTGGTAGTTGACCAGAGTACCTAATGGTGTTCGCAGTTGCAATGAGTTAAGATCTCTTTTTACAAGTGTTAAACCAACTTCTTCTGTCCAGCTAACTAAGGCTACCTGACAGACAAAAGAAAAAAAAAATTAACAAAAACAATATCAGTGTAATGAACCATTCATAAAATCAAAAACAAAAATAACTACTTTAAATTGAATCAGTAATTTAAACACACAACCATGAAATTTGTACTTCTCATCTACATCAGAAATCAGTCATAACATAATTACTGAGCTAAGTGTTATATACAAAACTATTGAAATGGCCATGCATGATGATACTTGACTACTAGTAACAGTAGTAATATTCTTTTTTAACCAGGTCAACATTTACCCTGCTACTCTAATTTTCCATTTTAAATATCTGTTGATCCATGGGAAAAATAGCAACATGGTCAAATCCAAAATCAAAAATACTGGTGGTATAAATCTAAAGGCGTAAATAATCCTTATTCATAATGCACAACTACAGTCCTAAAAACTGATAAGCAGAACTCATAACATATTACTGCTTTCTTTACCCACAAAGAACAAAGAGTTCCCTCGTCATCCAAAGCAGTGCTTTTTTTTTTATAGAGGTAAGAAAGGCAAGTGCTAAAATTAACATATTTCAAGACCTACTCTGGTAAATTTGATTCTGATTTTCCCTTTCAACAAACAGCACAATTCTTTTTTGGGTAAGACTGTTTTCTCTTTCAGCATCACATGATCTTAAGACTTACCTGAATCAACAGATATGTTATTTCTATATAAAGAAATATTACTTGTATCAGAACAAAATAATGGTCAAATCCTGATAGTTCATTACTTGTCTTTATTTGTTACATAATATATATATTTTAAATGGAGTAATAAAAAGCAATAGAAAATCAAACAGAACATAACTAACAAATATTACCAATCAGTTTTTCTTTTAAAGAGAAAGAATGTTCTTTATTCTATTGCCAAAAACAATCTGCAATACACTGTTACACAAAAAAGTACATTGGAATTTTTACAAACATTTTTTTTTTCCATTGGTACTTTCTGATTGTTCTCAGTATTTTGTTATCCAATTTCATTATTAACAGTATAATGTTTGTATCAAAATCCCATGGAATGTTTCAAGAAAATTAAACAGCTAAATAACATACATTTTTCTACATTAGAATATTAACTAATATCAGGTGACAGATTTCATTTTAAAAAACAAATTGCCAAATAAAAAAAATTGAGTATTAAACACATTCATTTTAGTGTTAAATCTCAGATATAATTCCCTCATAGTTAAGGAATTTTAGATTCAAATCCTTGCTTAGCTGAAATAAAAATTTAATGACAAATATGATGTTAAATATATATTCATCTGATAAATATAATTGCCATGTGGAAATTAATTTGTTACAGAACAAATTTATTGAGGATATAAAATACAAAACTACAAATATCTTGGCTTTAAGAGTCATTAATATTCCAAATTTTGTTTGGATAATTAAAATCCTCCTTTGTGTACTTATGCTGTGAAGTTTCAAATGATTCATTCTTTAGCTTTCATCAGATTACAGTATTGGGTTTGGTTTGTTTGTTATCAACTCTTTATTGGTCATTTAATGCCAAAAGCTTATTTTCTTGTGAGATTTGGTTAGTTTTTATTTTGTTTTTTTTTCAAAAAAATGTATTGCTGCAATTTTTTTGTTTCTAATGTATTTTTTGAGCCAAGTTTAGGGATTCACTATTTGCCCATGGATGGCAACCTAACAGGTGCTACCACCCTATGTCAGGTTGGACCTGGGAACAACAACAATTAAGAGGTGGTTCCACACTCCTCAAAACCTCACAATAAGAGGACTTGCTGCCAGATGTAGTTTATCGTCATACCCATGACAAATAGTCTATAATCAAAACCCAGCCTAGTTTAGGGTGTGAAAATGGATAAATAGCACTTCAAGCTAATAAAAAAAACAATTTTAAGGCAAAATTCGACTATATTCATCAACATAATCTCCTAGGGTGATATACTGATTTCAACACTTCTCTAACAATTCAATGCCTTTGTCCTCAAAATACACCTCAATTTCTGATATCACTTTCTCAATGGAGCCAAGTCTCTTTCCCTGAAGCATTCTTTTGAGGTCTGCAAACAGCCAGTAGTCGCTGGAGGCCAGATCTGGAGAATAGGGTGGATGCCGATGCAATTCAAAGTGCAATACATGTAGTTTTGCCATCATTGCAATAGACTTGTGGCACGCTGTCTTGGTGAAAGATCACTTTTTCTTCTTCACTTATGGCAGTTTTTTGGCAATTTCTTCCTTCAAACGCACCAATAATGCTATATAATATTCGCTATTGATGGTTCTTCCTTTCTCAAGGTAATTGATGAACAAAATACCTATCGCATCCCAAAATATAGAGAACAAAACTTTGCCTGCTAATGTTTGCATCTTTGGTTGCTTTAGACGGCTTTCACCTGCTGCTGTCCACTCAGCTGACTGCCGATTTGACTCCGGGGTGAAGTGGTGGATCCATGTTTTATCCATTGTCACATATTTATGCAAAATCTCTTTGTTGGGTTGAAACAGTTGCAAACAACACTGAATTGCTGACATTGTTTTTGATTGACTGCGAGCAAACACGGCACCCACTTTGAAAACAGTGTTCTCATTGACAAATGTTCATGCCAAATGATGAATACACTGCCTTCTGATATGTTCAACTCCTTTGCTATTTTAGGCAACTTCAATTTAAGATTGGCCAAAACGAGTTTATGGATTTTTTGTTGTTTTCCAGGACAACTAAGAAGGGTGTGAAACTGCAGGAGGTCCATTAAATCTGCCTAGAAAAGATGTTCTGCCAATTGAGATAAAATTATTTTTTTGCTTAATTCTAATTTTTGAAGTTTAAAGCTTTACAATAAAAATTTGCTTTAAGAAACGAAAAAAAAAACATGACTTAATGATTCCTTTTGTATAACAAATTTCAAAATTTTGTTGTTGTCTGGCCTTAATTATAGAGATGAAAACTGCATAATTTCACCCAAGTTAAAATGTATTTGACAAAAAGTTGATATTACAGAGAACACATACATTTTTTTCATTTAAAAATTAGTAAAGTTGCAAAATTTCAAGCTTGAACTTCCAATGGATACTTTTTGACAGTAAGTTTAGTAACATATACTTTACTTACTTTTTTTTACCCATTTTTGCCCTATTATCAAATTGTGTTTCTGTTCGTTTTTATATGGTCCAAATATGAGTTGTTTTTTTTTATTGATATACTATTAAATGAAAAATTTAGCTTGATATCTAATGCACTTTGAATCTTATTAACGAAAATTCAATGTGTTAGCGCTTGAAATGAAACTTATATGAACATTCATTGAGTTGCCTTTCCATGTCATTTTTGCACTTTTTCGGAGAGAGGGGTTGCCTAATGTTTAGGCTGATTTGATCTAATAATTATTGCTTTCATTAGTATTAATTTTCATTTACCACAAGATGACATTGCATTTGTAAAAGGTTTTCACTTGTTTGAAGCCTGCATTTTCAGTTATACACTGTTAAAATTGGCACCTAGACACATAAGACAGCAAATGTTTTTTTTTTATGAAGTTTGAGTGATCATAACTCTGTGGCTAATTGAACTACCAAAATAATTTTAATACCATTGTTTAAGTTTTACAGAAATCTATATGCCTACATTAAACGTTTTTAGATCTAATGAAAATAAAATTTTGGTTTGGAATACCTAATAAGAGGAAAGAAATTCATTTCCTTCTGAAAATGACAATGATAGATAAATTGCAATTTCCCCAGGTATACTGGTAATAGTAATAGTTTGTGGATAAGACTGGATCAACCAAAACATTTTTGTAATTCCAACAACAATACAATTTCAATTGTTTGAGCAAAATTTGAAACAAAGTAAATTGTTTGGCAAGTTGAAACATGAAAATTGATTTCTAAACATGTACATATGTTTATTTTGCTACAAATAAAACCTAATGACAATTTATATAAAACAGCAAATTTGTTTACGAAAGAAAAAAAAAATTCATGTTGAACAAGAAATACAAAATTAACAAGTCATTTTAAATGCCTAACAAATTACAAGTAAAACAGCAGAAGCCTAACCTCATCTGGACTGGAAGCCTGATAAACAACTTTTTGGTGAGACTGTTGGTCTGCTTCTGTTTCAGAACTGTTGTCCATTCCATTTTCATTCTCATACACTGGGGTGACATTGTGACACAAAGCTATGGCACGCACTGCTTCATAACACCGTGTGATCACAGTGCGACGTACCGGGCCAGTGTGACGCAGACTGGTACTAGTCTGGGATGCTTGCAAATAACCAGTTTTTAAATGGGATGCTACCTATTAAAAATTGAAAACATGTAAAGACCTTTTTGTTTTTGTTTTTTTTTTAACATTTTTGGAGTATGAGACTACTTAAAATATCAACTTTCAAAACATTACTAAACATGGTTTAGATCAAGCATGGAATTTGTTTTCTCTCTCTCTCTCTCTATATATATATATATATATATATATATATATAAAAATAAATAAAATGAAATGCTGAGAAGGATTTATTTTGTTTTAAAATTCTAATGTTTGGTTATTTAGTTAGGCTAAGAATTAGTAAGTATTTAAAATAAGATTTAAACTAATTTAGTAGAGGGGAAACTAGTAAAAAATAAGAGAGAAAGAAACTATGAAAAAAAATGCCTTTGATTCAAGTGGAAGAATATGCTAGCCAGTTAAAAAGCTTTTAGTGTTTAATGTCAACAATTGAATATCTTACCTCATCCATAGTATCAGCAGCAAATGATACTGTCCCAAGATGAAGTCTTTTGAAAAACTAAAAAGGAATTAATGATTATTAAAATTAAAACAAAATTAATAAAAAACTTAGCACAATATTGTAAAGATTTATTTTATCTAAATTATGAATTTTCAAAAATGGAATACTTGAAAGGAAGAAAATTATTGTTTCTCTGATAAAGGTTTGGTATAATAATTCATAAACAATAATAAAGTAACCAGCAGTAATACCGACATTGTCAGACAAACCAATCAGTTCTGCCACACTTTACATAGGATTACTTTTCAGCAGATTTCTTTAGATATAAGGTTAATAGTAAATGCATGTAAGCTCTTTTCATATTAACATTAAGAATTTATATTAGAATACTGTCTATATACCAAAAATATTTTCATTTACTTTTCAATACTAAAATTACTTTAACAAATTCAAATACTATAATACTTGCCATACGAGTTACTTGTTAAATTTAATGTCACCAAGAAATGATCAAACTCATGATACTAGCAATTTGCATACACTTCAGTTAATTTACAGCAATTGTTTTGGTCACATGTATTTTAGAGACTTCTATGATCATTTTATTTTTAATTTAACCATAATTATTAGCTTATTTTCATATAAACACTTCAATTTAAAAAATATAATCATGAAAGTATAAAAGATTTTATACTTTACATTTATTAACCCTTTTTCTCCTCAAAGTCTCTCGCATTTCTATAAAGTTGATAAAGTGACTTATTTATGGTATTTTATACTTTTGTTAATATTTCAATGCAACAAAAATTAAGTTACAGCAGTTACAGTTAAACAACATTGTTTTTTTTTTTTCAAAGTTAATCTTCACTAATAATAGAACCGAAATCTAACCACAAAAGAGTAGATTAACTAAATTAACTACCCACCATTTCATTTTGTGTGAGTGTTCCAGTTTTGTCTGATAAAAGGTAACTAATTCGTCCTAATTCTTCAGCAATAGTGGTACTCCGCACGACAGTCCCCTGGATATTCTTATCTTTCTGGATTATCCATGAATATGCAGCTTTCCCCATGTCCAGGTTCACCCGCAAACTGAAAATGACAAAAGAAATGTTTTAATCAGGGCTCTTTTACTATTCTAACTTAATAATATCAGAAGTTTAGTAAAAATTTTAGATGAACTCTGAGTTGTTCAGAAAAAGATTCTAAAGTCTTAAGAATGAGGATGTTGCCTCATTCTTAAGACTTTAGAATCTTTTTCTCTCACCATTTCCTAGATGGCATTCTTAATAAAACATTTGCAACAGGAATGACTCAACTAATGTTAAAGAAAATTTCTCAAATCTATAATTTTGTAATTGACATTTGTTTGAAATATGGCTCCATACAATTTTTTTTATACCATCTCATATGCAGAGTACATAAAAAACTGAAATCACAACCATTGCATTTGAAAACTTTACAGATAAAATTATCAAAATAATCATTATTTATCCTATCTCTAGGGACAATGGGTACCAAATCAGAAGTGTCAGTTTGGTAAGAAAAAAATTCCTTTCTAACAACTCATAAAATTACTTTCTGACTTCTTTGCAGTTACAAACTTCATCAGAATAATGGTCTCCCTTCAGAATATAAAAGATCACAGCTCTTCACAACTTATCTTTTGTGGCTCTTTTTTTCGTTTTGACTTTTTGCTATCTTGGTCAGCCAAGATTTATATTACTGTATATAAGTAATAATTTGAACAATGATAACTTAAGAGAGCATTGTCTTTGTATTTACCCCAAAGCCTTCCTTATTCATTATTTTGAACCAGTTCCAATCTAATTAATACCTGAAACCTTTTACAGGCCAGGACATAATATAAGTGATTTTTATTCTAAAAATATCCATTTTTAAACCTTTTAAGCTGTTTCTCATTTTAAACAAGAGGTTACTTTTAATCAAAATTTGCGGCCATGATCTTTATAGTTTTTGATTAACTAATAAATGTTCAAGAACCAGTGAAGGAAATAAAATCACACTATTATAGAAGTTCTTAAGAGTCACAACATTTTCCTTAAAGTCAAGCAATTGTACAAGAATGCTCAGTTTTGAGACATTAAATACCCATATGATTATGACAATTAGTGCATGTTTGTTTGTCTTTAGATATACATACACAATGTCAGATTTTATTATGTAATTCAAAGTTTTTACAATTAAATTGGTATTAACCAACCTATGTTGCTAAAATATGTTGCTTATATAAAATCAATTTAAATTTATTATAAATATTTAAAATAACTTGTTTGATATTGTGAGATTTTATTATGCAATTGTAGGATATATAATAGCTATTAATATCAAAGATTACCAAGGGTCATAAGAGAAAAGCTACAATAACTTGTTTCTCTTAAGTGATGGGAACACAATGTTGGAAATTGTGAAAGATCACAAAACAAAAAAGAAATTTAGAACATTAACACAAGAACAAAAAAAATAACTGGCTTTTAGGATGTCACAAAGAGATTTGAGAAAAATTTTAAAAGTAATAAGCAAGAAAAGTGGATTGACTAACAAAAACTTAAAGATGATGACATGAGTGTACACAGAAAAAAAATGCAGAATATTAATATTGGCTGAAGACATGAAAGCAACTAAACACAAAGAGAAATATATAAGTTGAGTAAAAAGGCATATGAAAACTTATTTACCAACAGTAATTTTTAGTGATGAATGTAGATCTATATTGGACAGATCTGATGGATAGACAAGAGCTTGGGTTTTTCATAGAAATAGTCAACTAACACAACTAAAACAACAGGTGAGATTTAGAATAATGTTTTCAGCTAGAATTGTAAATGCAGAGAATTGTTGTAAGTCCTTGAATACAATGTTTTTTTTAAATGATAAAGGTCACAAAATCAAGAAGCTAAAGAATAAATTCAAGCAAGACAATGCACGTTCACATTCTGCAAAGCTAACTATTGCCCACTTTGACAAAAAAAGTTTTCAACAATACCAAATTAATGGAATAGCTCTCAGTCTCTCCAGATACTAATACAATAGAAAAAATTGTGGTCCACCCTTAAAAAAATGTATACGAGAATGGAAAACAATATTCAAGCAAAGATGATATCTGGAAAGCAATAAAAACTGCTGCAAATAATGCTAAAAGTAGAAAAGTTAACAAAATCAATGCATAAAAAGACTGATGAAGTTTATAAAATGTCAAAGAGTTCATATTAACCTTTAGCACTCTGTAGTTATCTATTTTTGCCAAACAAAATGTGAGTCCTGCTATAAGTTAAATTTTAATTTCTTAGTTGTGTAGTAATATCTTTCTATAGCACACCTAAAACAGTCTTGACTGAAATTGAGAGCCAGCCTACAGCAATTTCAAATGTATAGAACTAATATATAAAACATTATATTTTGAGGGGATTTCAATATACAGTAAAAAGGGAAGTAACATTTATAAATTATGCTGCATGCTAAATGTTAATCTGTAAAATAATTTATTTATACAAGATGTAATGAATATGGACACATCTTGGTTCCCCCTCACTATAATGGGATTGGCTGGTACCAGCCATATATACAGGTGAAGGCAAGAACATCCAAAGTGAGTTCGAGAGATCTACCAGTCTCTCCACTAGAGATCTATTGGTCTACTATTGACTACGCCTACATCTCAGGATACTGCATATGACAATTATGACTATGGACTAGATTGTTCTACCGGATTATATTTGCCTTAACCACTTAACAACTTCGTATTGATATATATTCTATCCTGGGACATATCAGTTGGTAATGAAGAATCGAAACGAGTTCATGAGAAAAAAATACTATTGAGGAACATTAGTAATACTTGTAATACTTACATAAAGTAGGTAAGTTTTTCCTAATTTTTTGGTTGAACACTTCTAACGAAGAACGTTAAGAGGAAAAATTTTGGCAATGCTTGCAAGGAAGTAAGTAAGTATCCCCCTATTGTTAGACTTAGAAAAATTTTTCTGCACATTAATTGAATACGTTGGCAAAATGGAAAAACTTGTTGATTTAATGAAAGTGCTACAAGACACTTTACAGCAACAACAAGATCAACAGCAACTTATTCAGCAATAATTACAGTTCTAACAACAACAGGAAACGTATAAAAAATTATTCGTACAGCAGTCAAAAGACAAGAAAGTACTTTTGAATGACATATTAGCGAAGACAAGAAAAGAACTGGGTAATACATTTTCTGCAGAAGGTATTGCAAATTCTTTAGCTGAATTTAAGTTAGACCCCAACAATGGTTCTACATTTCCAGTTTATTTTCGCAGATTCGAAACAATATTTATAAAATGATGCGAACAATGGTCGGACAAAGAAAAAATTTTGTTATTGTTGCAAAAGTTGTGAACGGAAGAGAATATAAAATACACAAATTTAATTCTCCCAAAGAAGCCTGACAAAATGACATTCAACAAAACAGTTGAAATTTTATCGAAAATTTTTGATGAAAGAGAAAGTATATTCCATGCACGATATAAGTGACTGAATATCGTAAAAGAAGAGGATAATGATTTTGTTACGTGTACAGGGATAGTAAATGTACTGTGTGAGGCATTTAAACTGAACAAATTAACAAGCGATATGTTCAAATGTCTAATACTTGTTCAAGGGCTAACAACACCAAAGGACAAAGATATTAGGTCACAAATTCTCACTATCATGGAAAAGGATCCGGAGATTACGCTACAAAAAGTAACTAAAGAATGTCAGCAACTTATTAATATATAGAATGACAATACTCGGATTTGAGGAAAAGAACATTTCGTGAATAAAAACTCTAAGAAAACAGAAGTGGAGACAAAACAAAGAAACAAAAATGATATGCAGTTCATGTGGAGGACAGCATATAAAAATAGATTGTTTCTTTAAGAATAAGAAATGCTTTAATTGTGGGCGTACAGGCCATAGAAGTTCTCATTGTCAAGCAAAACAGAGAAAAGGAAAAGAAAAGTTATGACCAAAGACAAACATAGTTTGCTTGGAAAACTAAATTGAGAAGGGTAAAAGAAAATTTCTCAATGTAAAAATAAATAGTCAAACAGTAAAATTGTTACTCAATTCTGGAGGTGACATTTCTGTAATAAACAAGCAAACATGGAAAAAAATTGGTTATCTAAAGTTGACTAACACAGAGAAAATTGTTAGGGGAGTGTCAGGAAAAAGACTTAAATTTAAAGGTGAATAAATATGTAACATTTCGTTCATGGGGAAAAATTCACAAATCAAAAGTATATGTGCTCCCTGGTTCAGAAAACCTCTTTGGTTAAGACTGCTTTTTTTTTTTGTTGATAGTACTGTTTAACTTATGGGAATTACCAGTAAATTCTTTCTGTAACGAAATTAACGTCATGGAGAACGATAGACAAAGAAAACAGAAAAATTAATTACAGCTTTGAAAGAAAACAATTTCCTCACGTTTTTCAGAAGAAAAAGGTCTGTGCACAAAAACAGAAGTCAAGTTCAAAATGAAAGAAAATGTCAAACCAATATTTAGACTGAAGAGCAAAGTACCATTTTCAGCACTAGACACGATAAATGAAGAATTAGAAAGGTTGGAGAAAAGTGGCATAATTTTGAAAGTTGATTACTCTGATTGGGTGTCTCCAATCATATATATAAAAAAGAAAAACCGAAAAATCAGTGTGCTGATTTTTCAACAGCTTTAAATGACTGCTTGAAAGACCATGCATACCCTCTACCACCTTCTGTGGATATATTCACGAAATTGAACAGAGGTAGCGTGTTTTCAAAGTTGGACTTGTCGGAGGCTTACCTTTAAGTTAAAGTCAGTGAAGAATGTTCAAAGTACCTGACAATAAACACACAAAGAAATGTTTAAACTAAATCGACTTCTATTTGGTTTGAAGGTAGCGCCAAGCCTATTCCAGCAAATAATGGATACAATGCTGGCTGGTACGGAATATGCAATCACATATCTAGATGACATTTTGATTAAAAGTGAAAATGAGGCCCAACACAAAATGCATATTAGAGTAGTATTTCAGAGAATTGAGAAAAACGGATTCAAGCTGAGTGCTGAAAAATGTGAGTTCTTCTTGAAGATAAAATATTTAGGACAGATTATTGACAGTAAAGGGAGAAAACCAGATCCAGAAAAGGCTGAGGCAATATGCCAGCTCCTGATAGTGTGGCTAAACTCCAGGTGTTCTTGGGATTAGTAAGCTACTATAGCAGTTTTATCCAGAAAGTATATGATATGAGAGCTCCTTTAAATGAGTTGTTGAAAAAGGGGCGCAAAGTGGATATGGTCGAAAGAATGTGAACATGCTTTTTACCTATCGCTAGTACATTTCAACCCAAAGAAGAAAATTATTTTAGCAGCAGATGCCAGTAATGAGGGACTATGTGCAGTATTGCTTCATGAATTCCAGGACAGATCTAAGAAGCCAATAGCACACGCCTCGAGAATGTTACTGCCAACTAAACAAAATTACAGCCAAATAGAAAAAGATAGTTTAGCGATAATTTACGCTGTGAAAAAATTTCATAGGTTTATGTACGGAAGAGAATTTACTCTACAAACAGATCATAAACCGCTGTTAACAATATTTGGAAAAAAGAAAGGTATACCAACTCACACGGCAAATTAACTACAACATTGAGGTGTAATTCTATTAAATTACAATTTCAAAATTGAATATGTGCCTTCAAAGAAGCTGGGTCACATTGATGAGTTATCAAGATTGATACCTGAGTATACAGAACTGTTGGAAAAAACAGTAATAGTGTCGCTAAGAGACGAAAGTGAATTGTCGAGTCTGATATGCAACACCATTAGAGAACTACCAGTTACTCTAGAATATATAAAAAAAGTAGAAGAGAATGACAATTTCATTAAAAACATGAAAAAGCAAATTGGATTAATCAAAAAATCTAAGAAAGGAAGTAGTGTGTCACTGTTTTCAATCTGCAATCAGATATTACTATACACAGATAGAGTTGTAATGCCATCTACTCTACAAAAGTTCTAAAAGAATTTCACACTAGCCATCCAGGGATTTCAAGAATGAAATCTCTAATGAAAAGCTATACTTATTGGCCAAGGATGGACCAAGACATAGAAAACCTGGTAAAACAGTGCAGAGGATGTCAAATGGCAGCAAGGTATCCACCAGTAAAGATTCAGCCATGGCCAAAGACAGATGTCCCATAGACTCAATTGCATATCGACTATGCAGGGCCCATAAATGGATCGTATTACTTAATTACTGTGGACAGTTTCACCAAGTGGCATGAAATTAAATGCAGACATCCAATGGCATCAAATACAATAAGTGCACTTAACAAAATTTTTAGTCGCTTTGATATCCCAAAAATTTTACTCAGCAACAACAGAATGCAGTTTACGGGAAGAGAATTCAAGGAATTCTGTTCATCATTGTCCATCGATCATGTGACAACACCAGTACATCACCCAAGATTGAATGGACAGGTAGAAAAATTTGTGGACACCTTTAAATGAGCGCTAAAGAAAAGTCAACATGTGAACACAAATGACAGAAATATTCAAAACTTTTAGCAGTATATAGGATCGCATTAAACCCAAATACAACATCAAGATTATCACCAGCAGAGTTAATGTTTACGAGGAAAATATGCTCTGTATTGAACAGACTGTTGCCTAGTCCTGCAAAAAAAGAAAAACAGATGACTAAAGTATATAAGCCAGGTGAAAAAGTTTTTTTTTAATTTTTTTTTTTTAAGAACTTTAGGGCTGGGAAAATGTATTGGTAACAAGGAATAATAATCAAAAGGATTGGTCAAGTCATATATGACATAAAAGGAGAAAAATTTTGGTGTAAAAGACATTGGAATCAATTAAGACCCAGACACACAGCAGATGTCACAGAAAACACTGAGGAAATTCCAATGGAAGTCCTGTATGACACATTTCAAATTCCCGTTCCAGAAAGTCAAAATCTGCCTATGAAAGCATTCCCGACCTGAAGGTCGTCAGAGGTACCAGCGTGTCAAACGCCACCATGGCAAGAAGGTGTGAGGCAAAAGCGACTAAGAATGTCTTTTGAACAGGTGAAGAGGCTCATCCCTTCCTGTTTAGGATGTGGTTCCCGGCTTTCTCTTTTCCAATCATTTTTTACTCTTAAGTAGTGCCATGCGCCTCAGTGGCGTCACCGCTTTGCTTGGGGCGATATGATTAAAAAAAAAAAAAGTCACTCATTTGTCTCCAGACACTAAAAAGAGGAAATATTAAAAGCTAAATTTCACAGGAGAATTTAGCTCAGGGGGAAATAAATTGAATATGGACACACCTTGGTTCCCCCTGACTGTAATGGGAATGGCTGGTATCAGCCATATATACAGACGAAGGCAAGGACGTCCAGAGTGAGTTAGAGAGATCTACCAATCTTTCCACTAGAGATCTATTGGTCTACTATTGACTACGCCTACATCTCAGGATACTGCATACGACAATTATGACTATGGACTAGATTTTTTTTTTTACTGGATCACATTTGCCTTAACCACTTAACAACCTCATATTGATATATATCCCATTCAGAGACATATCACAAGAGTGTTACTCAAATGTTTCTTTGGCCAACATCTTTTCAATGTATTTATAAATATAAATTTATGCTGCACTTTGCATAATAAAACCAGAAACCAGAAGTTATGAATATTTTTAATGAGGAAAAATTTGACAAGTTCAAACTCAGAGATTATGTTCCTCAGATAAATATATTCTGAAAATGTTATCAATTGGAAAAGAATAATTTTATTGGGAAAACAATTACATATTAAAATGGAACATAGTGAGGGTCTGGAGAGTATATAGTAAGTGAAAATCAAGTCATTAATTGTAGACATCACTTCAGTTCCATTGCAGAACAAAATATCTGAATAAAAAAAAAACTTGATAATTCAAAGTTCTGCTCCCTGACTATTCTGGCAAAAAGGCTGTTCTTGTTAATGGGAATTCACCTTCTTGGATGTACTGATAGCGTAATTGTTATCAGTAGAGAATTAGCAAATTGAATTCAAATTTTAACTTAGATTCATTTTGTATTAATGATTTGAAAAAGGTATGAAACCATCTCTTCTCCCAGTCATGAGTTGGGTGGCAGCTAGTCAAGGAAGCAGAAACCCCTAAATTCAAACAGTTGGACATACATGGGCATGGAATGTGAGGAGGACATTAATTGTATCAAAGATTAGTGTGGTCATTTACAGCAACTGATCCTCTGGAAACTGTCCTGTCCCCAACCTTATCACTGGATCCTGGACTTGTGTTACCCTTTACTTACACAAAGACAATTCACTCATAGATATACTGTTCCTTGAAAGACACAGTCATCATCCTTTGGAATGGATAGTAAATAGAATTCACTCTCATACAAACGATGCACACATTGAAGCAAAATTAATTATATCAAAATGCGACCAAAAATATAAATATCATACCTAGATAGAAAGGTAGAAAACTCATAACAAAATCTTGTAAACTTTATAATCAACATTACATCTAAATTACAAAAGTGAATTTTTAATCTCTCTGTATCCATGAGAAAAAGACATCAGAAAGGTTGCTCACCTGATAGGAATAATATAAGAAAACAATAAGATGTACCGGAAGAAATATCTGTACCAGGGACCACCAAAGCCCTAAAATAAAAATAAATTTATAAAAAATTACTCAAATTCAATTTTTGAATACCACAATATTGATCTAAACATTTTAACTATGAATCATTAAAAAAGACTCAAGAAAACTTTCTTGGTGACATTTTAACTTTGTTTTATCATTAGCAACTCTCAATTATACAAATGACAACTTGCAAACCACACATTGCAAAATTTGACTGAGCTTCCAAATGATAAAGTTAACTAAAGCTTATAACTGAACATTTCTCTAAACAAAATAAAAATGTAATTAAAAAAAAGAAAAAAAAATGTCCAGTCTTTCAATATCCAGGTATATTTTACAAAATAACAAAAGTGAATTTTTAATCTCTCTGTATCCATGAGAAAAAGACATCAGAAAGGTTGCTCACCTGATAGGAATAATATAAGAAAAGAAAGAAAATCTTAATCCTACACCGCTTTGCATACAATACATTACCACATGATTAATTTGTAGGATATGATTAGAAATTTAAACCAACTATTATTATTCATCCATTTAAGGCTTGTTGAGGATACTTTATAGAAACAATTATACATAAAAAACTATGTCACACACAATGTAAATTAAGATTTTAAAAAGCTAATGAGAATAATTGTTATATTATCCATACACTTTTGTATATATTGATATTTGCAACAATGATGATTTGAATAATCATTATCTTCATGTTTATTATCTCATTTAATCCATTCTTTGGACCAATTCCAATGAGAAGAACTAGAAACTATTTCCTTCCATTTTTCTTATTAATATCAAAAAATTGTTACACACAATGAGTTAATCCTATTATAAGTGTTCATGTGTTTTCTTCTGGTTTTCTTTTGCAAAGAACTGTTCCAATTTTACACAAAATATTGTTTTGTCATAATTAACATGAAATCTTTCTCTAACTTTTTCAATCCTTGATTAATTTTTTTTTTTTTTTTTTTTTACAGTTTATCAACCATTTGTTGGTTATTTATGGCCAAAACAGATTTTGGATTGTAAGAATAATTCTTTTATTTAATTTTCAATTTTTTTTTTTTTTTAATGCAAGTTGGTTTACCTTTAAAATGATCATTACAAGTGATAAAACAACCACAGCAAAGAACAACACTTTGGTCAGATTATTGATCTCAATGTCCAATAGTCCAGTCTGAAAAAAAAAAACATCATGTTATAAGAGCAACAGATACAAAATGTAAAACACCATTCAATACATTGGAATACAAGTTCTTAGAAAAGTCAAAAAAAGTCTTCTATTTCAACTCTAGTAAGTTAGAGAGAGAAAAAAACTTGCCTACCCAGTGGCTCTAAAGCTGAGAAGCTATACATAGGTAACCATGAAAAGAACTATAAAATGAATCAGCACCAACACTACAGACTACATTAGAAACACTGCCTTTAATATCATTATTAAATAGAATTGAGCTTAGTCATTTTAAAACTGCCAACTCAAAACTGGAGAGAAAATGAAACTTATACTTATCCACCTCCAAAAAGAATAACCAAATATTTGCAATTAGAAAATATTCAGTTTATTTTTACTAAACCAAATAGGAGGTAAATAAAAGATTATAATGGATTATATTCAACCAAATTGGAAGAAGAACTGCCTGTTTTGAAAGTCAGCGTTTGAAATCCTAATATTCTATCTATGCTCATCTTGTAGTAATGAGAAATATGTATCTATCAAACCCACCAAACATATAGAAGTTTGTTCTTTTACAGCCTCATTTTGGAGAACATTAGGATTTTAATCAGAAATTTCTTCTTTTTACTAAACTTCAATCAACACTTACTGAGCAATTTCAATAAAATAAGTAATTAAAAACTGAAAAGAAAGAAAAAGAAAGATTATTTTAAAGAGAAGTAGATCTATTTAATATTGAGTGATTATTTGAGAAATGGTTCAACATTTTATCTTCTACGATTAAAATAGATATCAAATAAGTACATTGACTTGTATATCATATAATCAATAAGAAAAAGAAACAAAAGTTGGAGTGGGTAGAATTACTTACTTTGCTTTTAGGTTGTGATGTGTTCATGACACTACGTGTATCCATGCCAGTATAGATGACCAAACCCAATGCTGTACCTGATGCTACTACAGTGTTAGCCCAGAGGGTGTTTTCTATACTCAATGAATCTTCAGCAGCATTTTCACCAGTCTGATAAAACAAAAATAAAAAATTTAAAAAATAAAAATTTAAATATAAGAAATTTATGAAGACAAGTCAGTTTTCAAGAAGTTACAAAAAGTTGATGCATGAAACAACAATCATTTCTTTGACCTACAATTGATTTTATGCAAAATGTGTGGTTAAAAAAACCTTAAAATTATGACAATTAAACAGACATATGCTCAAATTATTGCTTTCTCTCATTGGCCAGTGATGTCCTTCAAAATGACATTTCAATCTATCTCTTCTTGCCTATTTAACACTTCTCTTTCTTTCTGCAAAGAATAATAAATATGTTGGATCCAAATAATCACATTACATTATTAGTCATGCTAAAGTAAAGTCAAACTGGTACATACTAATCTGATTTTTTATCAAGTGGCCATAAAACCAAAGAAAGATTACTGCAAGTTGATTCCATTTACAACCCATTATACATTCATATGCAAACTTTCACAATTGATACAAATATTCATATGACTCAATTTTTTTAAATCTTCTCATAGATCTTCCTTCAAACAGAAGTAACAGACCAATCAGAAAATACATTTTTTTTTTGCACATTCTTCTACAAGAATGTTGGTCAACTCCCAAAATAGAGACCAGCCCCTTGT
Source organism: Ascarosepion bandense (assembly GCA_037127315.1). Taxonomy (NCBI): domain Eukaryota; kingdom Metazoa; phylum Mollusca; class Cephalopoda; order Sepiida; family Sepiidae; genus Ascarosepion; species Ascarosepion bandense. The sequence goes on from JBBBDQ010000135.1 coordinate 319,964, forward strand.
CTTCTGTTATCAAATTACTTAGTGAAATAAGTTGATTGCTATTTTAAAAGAAACCTTAAAAAAGTACATTTAGGATTCATACACAATACAAATTATATATATATATATATATATATATATATATATATATATATAACATCAATTATTTAATATAAAGCATCTTCAAGAGCGTTTTAGAAACAAAGCTAATTTTTGCTTCTGCTCTGAGATATGAAAAGGATATTTTATTATTATTAAATAGAGCATTTGTCATAGAGCCTGAGTTAACAAACTTACCTCTCCAGTCATTGCTTGAGAGTTTATGATAAAACAGTGGTAAAATAACTTGAAAGCTAAACACAAATCCCATGTAAATTAATCTACTTACCATTGTAAACGTTCCCACAAATGAATGTATATCTTTGCTAGGTTTTTCTGCATAGATATGTGCAGTGATATCCAGGAGGTGCTGAAAAATATCAGAAATATTATCAGATTGTGGCAAAACTGCACAAGGTAGGTCAGAATTTTTTTCTTCTCTCTTTTTAATAGAGACAAGTAGAGTTTTGTATCACAAGCATACATAACCTCTCATTAAATGAACTCACTTGAGTAATGCTTTTCTTTCCTAATCTTAAAATTAGTAAATCATTTTTTTAATGAATTACTGATCTTTAAATAAATAAATAAATCTAATATTATTTTCCTTTTAAGTATTGGATCCCTAATGAAATTATGTTGTTTCTAAAAAGAACCGTAGCCTACAAAACCTGTCCTTGTAACAAATTACTCCAATCAACGCAAAAAAAAAAACCTTAACATTTAAGGCACTTCTTTCAGTAACTGATTTATCTCAACATTATTCAAAACTCTTTGCCAACTCTTCTGCTTACAAGTCCTGAATGTTTACAAGACAAAAACAAATTCAATCTGAAATCAGTCTTCTTTAACTGTTCTTATGAATTAAGGAACCGCATATTTTCCTATTATAATAATTAATTCATGAACTTCAATGCTAAAATATAAAAATGTGTCTCTTATAACTTTCTGATATTACCAATATGGTTAAATTAAAATTTTCATGAATAAACTTATTTTCTTTTATACAATTAAAAATTAAACACAAACTTCTCAGATAATTATAATCAGAAATTTTCAAGCTATGCTTTTTAGATATCAATTTACCTAATCATACTAAAAGAAAAAAAACAATATTTACGCAATTTATTGCTATTCACTTTGAATCATAGTTGATCATGAATACAAATAAATAACATTTGCTATCTAATGATCCATGAAGTGTGTAAGTTTTACAAGTAAAATATATCAACTTTTGTAATCAGGTTTAAAGCAGATTTACTTATTTTCAAGTCAATAAGTTTATTTACATACATCAAACATGCATAAAACAAATATGTCTGCCCCCCCCCCAAAAAAAAATCAGCTTATTTTCACACATCTCAATCCTTAAAGGATATTTAACTATATTTCTGTTGAAATTTAGAAAATTAAAAAAAAAACAAAAAAAAAACATGAATATTCAATTAACTCCCAACTAACTTATTTTACCTCTGAATATATGGATTTAGATCAACTTATTTTCTAATAGTTTATCTTGAGTTTACTACATAAATTAAAGTTTATAACATTGTTTACTTGCTGTAAAATTATTATATTCAACTCAAACATAACCAATCATTCAGCCAATAATGAATTTATTTTTTAGAACAATCACTGACGAATAAAAATTTTTCCAATTGCACCACTGAAGATTTGGAACTAAAAAAGAAACTAACCAAATCATTTACAAGGGAATTGTTTTACTTTTTATTAATAAATGCAAGTAACTTGTTATATACAATTAGTTATCAGTATTGTATATTCGTTGGGTCAGTGTGAAATGGTACTAAAAGTCATTCATGATTGCCAGTGAAAATGACAGGATTTTACCAAATTGTTAAATATCTTAGTAGGTGTGGAATTTTGCCAAGAAGTGTATTTTGCACTGGGTGATGCAGGGATATGTCATTGAAGGTGAAGAACACAGGTGGCTGGCAGATTTTGTTTTGACGAACAAGGACCAAGGGGGTCAGTGCTCGAGCTGGTACAGAGTGCATCAAAAGTGCAATGTTGCAGGTGTCAAAATAAAGACAATTATTTAATTGACATCAACTGTCACAGAGAGTCAGTTTTAGAGTTTACTGAGTCTAGCAGTTTGTAGACAGCGACTTCGATGTGTGTGTGCTCCAACTATAACAAACCCACTCCACATTAAGTCACCAATGAAAAACAAATACAAATATGTATATTTTTACAGTATTTACATTATTTAGACTATTGTCCTCATCTTTGTTGCCATTTGTACAACGCTTCGGCCGTTGCACACTCCAGCCTTCTTCAAGTGCTAGGAATTTCGAACCAAACCGTTTACTACAATCACTGGAGTATATGATCTTTATTCCTTCATTCATTACAACAGCTGAAATGTCATACAAATTGCAACAAAGATGAGAACAATAGTCTGAATACTGTAAATACTATCTTATCTCAGAAATATAGACAAATACTAATGGATATTTTTATTTGTATTGATGTCTTCCAATTTTCTCAGTTGTGAAAAAGCAAGTCACTTTGGGTCCAGTATATTTCATCATTTAAGTTGTTTAAAGAAAATATAAAAATTCAATTCAAGCAGATTCTCACCAAATGAATTACAATTTGTTCTTGAAGCAGAAGTGGTTTATTCCCCAACATTTTGATTCAAGCAGAATATACCAGAGAGGGTATACATCATCAGATGTTGAAGCAAGCCAGTAACCAATCTGAGGACTATTCATGGCACACAGCCACTAAAGGATCCTGAATGGCACATAGCCAGTGGCAGCACACAGTTGCTTCATGAATATTAGTTTCTGACCATCTGCCTCGTCCCCACCCGTCCAGTTCATCCCTAGCTAAAAGTTATTTTTTGCAACTGCACAGATGTGACCAACCCAGCAAAGAGTAAATTTCAACATTTGTTTACATTTTCATTCCAAATTAATATTTTGTAATCATCTGAATCTACTCACTGCATCAGATGGAAGACGTTGGCAAGACTGTAGAGCCAGTCGCAACTTCCAATCTGTTTCTCCATCCATCTGATCTGTACGGATGAAGCAAGCTCCACCTTTTTCAGTGGTCCGAATCAACACCATATCAGCAGGCACTCGCTGGTTCTAATGAAAACAGAAAAACACGAAATTCTGTTGTACAAACTGATAATTACTGTTAAGAGTCAGAAACAGAAAAAGAAAAAAAAAAAAGAAATTTATTTGCTTGTTCTGTCTAAAAACCCATTTTGATCATACAAAAAGATCAACAGGTGACTAAGTTCTAATATAAATTTTAACAAGAAAGTAGCGTGCTGATCTGCTTAGGTTAATAACACAGGTTATGAATAAGTTCAGAGAGATTCAATCATAGAAGGAAAAATCTTCAATCTTCCATACATTTTTTCATTTTAAAGCAGAAAAAAAAAATAACTATTGTAATATTTTGCAGAAAAAAATACTTTTTTCTAGTATTTTTTATCAGTTAAATATAATAATCATTATGTAAGTAATGTAATATAACAGAGCTATTAAGTATATATTAATAAATATACATATTATCCCTTACCAGTAACACAACTCAGTTTCATATACAATGCAATCTTCAGAGTAAACAAACACTAAACTGATCCTAGACAGAAGCTTATATATATATATATATATATATATATATATATATATATATATATATACACACACACACACATATACAAGCTATAATGTTTAAAATTTGCTATATTTATAGGGAAAGAGTGATCAATATTGGAGATAGAGCATTTACAGATATAGAAATCAACAATGCATAGTGACTAAATTTCACACCTCGGGGATCTTCTGACAAAGAGCCACTACTCCTTTAGCTGACTCTATATATAGGTCACATAGGTTACAGAAATTAAAGGAAGTGGAGAAAAGAAGGAAGTTAGCCTTTCCCACTTCATTTTTTAATGTCTGTTTTATAGATTGATGTGTTAAATATATGAAAAAGTGCAAGAAGCCTTGAACATTTTATTTAAAGTGTAGATTTATTTTTGTTATATTATTAATATTACTTGCTTTTTATATGATATATTAAGTGTCCATAATAATAATATTTATGTCGCTACATGTGTTTCAAGTCTAAAGTTGACTCATTTTAGACGAATAAACTGGTGATTTCATATATCGGGATCCGTTTGTTTTTCTGATGGCCATGGTATTGTGTATAAATAGATAAGTGGTTCATATGCATGCGTGTGTGTTGGTTTTTTTTCCACACTTGTATGTTAAATCTCTCTCGTCATCTTTTGTTAGCTATAAAATTTTTTCACTAACTTGCGAAATTTGGTTTCATCTTTATACTTCAAAATTGTTTTCAGTGATTTTGATTCAATTTTACTCAACGGGTCATCTAGTTCTTTTTATTGTTTTTGGAATACTATTTGAATTTAGTGTGTGTGTGTGTGTGTGCCTTAGGTTTTTCATGTTGTTTTGTTGAGGGAGGGCTTGTATTTTTTTATAAATATTTCTTCCTGCATCATGAGCATGTCATAATCTGCATTTTGGTAGATAGGCATTACTCTGAATTTATCTCCACTGTATTCATGTAAATGTTGGGAGACATATAATTTCCTGTTATTGGTTAGTTTGCTTCTTGCACTTTTTTCTCCTATACCTATTTTTCTCATTGAAACAACCCCTATTTTTGTTTTTAATACATTTTATTTATATTTATATATATATATATATATATAAAATTGCTTCTTTGTTGGATTCTACAAACAAAACTTGTACGTAAAAAAAAAAAAAGTGAGATGAGAGAGAGAGAGAGAGGAACATCTGTGCTCTGCCCCACCTTCTTCAGTCTTCAGCCTGCCCAATTCCTGAGGCTGGATCAATAGATCGATCACCTCGGACCACACCCAATCCTATCCCACGTTGTTTGATTTGATAAGACGAGTGAAGCTAAATAACCTTCAGAAACTACTGCAAATGAATTCATTCAAGCTGAGGAAGTCACAAGAAAAAAAAATATCTTCATAAAAAATTTTATATTTTTGATTCTTGGTACTGGCTTATCCATTCTAGCATTCCCAACCCATGTCTGCATTGAAATATAACACTTCAGCTGGTTTTGTTAAGTTTGGCACAGGGTTCAAGTTGGAGTTCTTATGCAGGCAGTAACATGATGTCAGGCAGCATGGTCTCTCATCTCAAATGCAAATCTCTGGTGCTTTGGCCAACTCACTTTGGCCGCTTTGAATTCTCGCTTATATGAATCTCCACTCAAAATTGGCATGGGAAAATTGATGAATTCCTTAATTTCAATAAAGGTCTCTTTGTTGTCTGGCTTTCGAAGATTAATCATCTTTTTCAATTCAGGGGTTTATCCTTTCCATGAGCAGCAGTCAGGCATCAATCCGCCCAAATAAACTTCTTCCTTTCTTCATTGGTATCTCAAACCAAAACCCTTAAAAGGTGTGTACAAATTCTCAGCTTTTTTAGTTTTCTGCCTCTGCTCACCACCAACCAGTTCTCCTTCAAGTTATTGGATTCATTGGTCTCAGGTCGCATTTACTTGCGGTTATTAATTAAATTCTTATTATTTCAAAATTTCTCCTACACAAGGAAAACTCTGGCTGTCAGTCAAAAGCTTGCCAAATATCTCTCTCTTTCTCGATTTCTTATCAGGGTCATTAATTTCTCACCAAGAAATCCTTATTTCTGACCCTGTTTATAGTGCAGTCTTGCGTGTCAGCTTTGGCCAGTCACCAAGAAATTTATTATTTCAATTTTCACTTGTATAAAATCTCTCTATCTGTCCCTGTGTTTTGATAACTTGTACCAAAAGATAGAGTCATTAATCAATTGCCTATATTCACCACATGTCCTCTTTTGCACTCCAACTCTCTGTGGGAACTTTATTTAGGTTTTTAAGATTTCACTTTTTCTAACAAAAATCTTCATTTACTGTGATGCTGATAGGTACACATCCTGCATCTCTGATGCATAAAAATATAAAAGGACACAAGAAAATAGTATCCGTGCATTCCATAGATGCACCTAAATTTTTCCATAATAAAAATCGATATATTTGGGTACTCAGCTAAGTGGCAGAAAGTAGCTTTGTTTTATTTTGAACCGGAAATGTCCACCGAAAATATCATGAGAGAATTTACCTCCATTTTTTTTGTTTTCTTTTTTCTTCCCCCACAATTTCAAACTGTTGTTTGCTTTCTTGGAAACTGAACAATTTAAACTTGTGAGAAGGTTGGTGAGATGAAATGAATTACATCAGATGGGGTACAAAGTGGGTGTTAAATGGATTTAATTTCATCAAAGAAAGCTTTCTCCATCCCCTTCCCCAGTTCATAATCAAAAATTATGAGTTGTTTAAGAGAAAAAAATAAGTTGCTTTGAACTAATTCCCAACTAAAATAAAAATCATTTTCTTCAAAATAATTTGAGGCCATGGAAAACAAACCTTACCAATACTATCTTTGGGGATGGATTAACACCATGAATACCAACAACTCCTTCAAATAATCATATGTGCTAAAAAAGCCTTATGTTGTTGTTTTTTTAGTGACTAGAAAAAAAAAAAAAACATTCAAAAATAATAAAACTGATCTTTCTGTTAATTCACCCCAAAATAAAAAGCCTGGTAGCCAGTAATAATAAAATTACAGGAAAAGAATCACAGAAATAAGTCACTAACAATCTATAGTGGCCTCTATTTGATTTTTGATGTACTTTAGTTTTATTTTACTTTTAACTTTATTCTACAGAAGTTTAAACTTGGGCTTCATACTGAATAAATTCAAATTATTTTTTTAATTTGAAATATTTTTAAGAAGTAGTTTTGTATTAACACTAAAAATTAAATTATTGCTTTATACTTTAAAAGTTTTCAAATAATTTTTTAAAACAATTTTTAATATAAAAGTAGTAACTTTATAAAAAAAAATGTCTAAATTTAATTTTTGCGGAATGATTGGACTCTTAAAGTTTTGTAAATAAAAAAATTCTTCAGAATATTATCAATTAAGCACTAAATCATCAAATTTAAAAATAAATATTAAAAAAAAACTATCAGATTTTATTTTTTTTGGTGGGGGCAGTTTCATATCTTAACGTAGATCAAACCCTCTTCAGTCAATTTTAAAAATGGTACATATATAATTATAATTTATTGGGGTGAATTCAATTAATATAAGTAAATTTACATTATTTGGGGGTGCCCGGGTGAATTAACAGAAAAGATTCCGAAACACGAATATCACTCATTTTGTTTACTTTTTAAATAAGATCAAAGTATTTTTTTTATCTTTGGAACTATTAAATTTATATATTATCTTAAAGTTAAAACTAAAATTAGGATTTCAATGGCTATTTTTATCTTTGAAATAAATTAGATATTGCTGTTTTTAATTAATCTTTTTAGTTAAGTTGAAGTTACAGTTTATGTTATGGTGTTGCCTTTTTATTTTCACTTTCCATTAAATTACAATCCTTTTCCTTTTCTTTTAACAATTGATAGTGAAAACAAATTATCATCATGCTCTTCTTCCTTCATAAATTCCTAGCAGTTAAAGATTGACCAATAAAATAACTATGTTGACCATGTGTGTCCGTCAGTACCTGGAGTATCTTTGGTCTCTTAAACACTTTCTTGTAAGGAATATTTAAATGTACATTTCAAAGTTGATAGCATCAATAGAAGTGAACAACTTTTGTCTTTTTTTTTTTGTGGGGTGAGGGGGTCAAATTGATTTTTTTTCTATTTTCCTTTTCTCTGTGATCAGCAAAAAGCAATAACATACAGATCATGATATGCAGGTGAGGAATTGATATCTAGTATGGCAGACGCCATACAGGCAACTTTAAAAACAAAGGTAACTAAATCTCCATTTGTTTCTGTGCTCGTAGATGAATCTACTGACATAATCAACCACAAACGCCTTGTTGTATATGTCCAAATTGTTTTAACCCTGTGACCTTTCAACCAAACACCCATTTTGTTGCATCCAAGAAATCATATTAAAACTAGAAATCCCATTAACAAAATTGATGAGCATGGGATTGGATGGAGCTGCTGTAATGACTGGGAGAAACAAAGGCTGCACAGGCATACTGCTTAGGTCCAACCACCACATGGTGAATGTGCAATGTGTTGCCCACTCCCTGGTCTTGTATACATCTCAAGCAGCAGAGTCAATAGCAGATCTCAAAGAGCATCAGTACATACTGACTGATCTGTTTTATTACTTCCGTGCTAGTCCCAAACGAGCAACCAAAATAAGACACATACAGAAACTGCTGGAATACCCAATGCTCACTTACAAAGAGCTGCACTCCATCCATTGGTTATTATATTACAATGCTCTTCCAGCTGTTCATAGAACAATTGATAACCTGTTGACATTCTTCACTGAAGTGTTCCAGGATTTTAGCAAAGACCCAAAGTTAAATGGCCTAAAAAGAAAAAAAGATTGCAACAGATTTTATCAGCATCACTGCTCTCATGATGGATGTCATTGCCCTGGTTACAATCTTATCCCAGTTCCTGCAAACAGAAAATGTGGATGTGACTTCAATAAAATTGAAATTAGATATTGTTATAAAGGATCAGGAAAAGATCAAGGAAATAGCATCTCCCAACCTGACAGTATTAGCCAGAGACATCCAAGACCGTATGTCTAAGAGTAAGCATCAGATTACAAAGGCTACATTCAATCTGGAACAAATGTGCATCACATTTATTAATAACTTAATAAATAACATGCACTCCAGGTTTCCAAACACCTCTCTGTTGTGTGCATTTTGTGTGTTAAGTCTCCGTCCATTCTGCTTCATGAGTGAGGAAGTACTGAAGATCTATGGAAAAGAGAAGTTGGAAATTTTAATTTCCCACCATTGACATCAGCAAACCCACAAATGGATTGAAGATGGGGAAGATTGCCAGATTAATATACAGTGCCTCATCAATGCTGTTCAGTCTCAATTGGAGTGGGACCTGCTGAAGAAAGTTGTTAAACACAGCACTACCTCAGAGACAGCATGTGGAAACTTTGGGCATAGGTTAACAAAATATCACTTAAAAGACTTCCCTCTAACCTCAACATCTTTGCTCAACTGGCCATCACCTTGGCTGTACGTAGAGCAGGCTGTGAACGAGTGTTTTCTGCTCAGAAACTCGTCCTCACCCATCATCAGAACAAGTTGTCACTGAAACATCAAGAGCAGCTTCTTAGAGTCAACTTGGGACCTGAAGGTCAGAGTTTGCTTTTGAAGAGGCACTAGCCAAATGGAAAGGGTAAAACAGAGAAAGCTGTACACTATGAATTACAAGTAATCATTCACCTTAATCTGCTCAGAATACACCACAAACATACCTACATCATTTGATATTTCCTAACAATACATACTTTCCACTGTTTTCGTTCTTGTGCTAAATGTTTCATAGTGATTGACCTGGATAATTTTCTGATCAATTAAAATCAAGTCTGATTTAATTGATTATTTTCAGACTAAAAGATCTTGTGACAGTTTGTAGATTGTCAAAGTGATGAGAATGTTTTGTTCAATTACTAAAATCGGCTTCCTTAGTCTTATTAATTTATTTTGGTGTTACAGTCCCCATTTTATTTTTATTTGAATTTGTGAAATATTTTATTCACATGACGTATACTTACCTATTTTATTTGATAATTTATTTCAGTGTTATTTATGGTATTACAGAAAATATTTTCTTTAAATTTTGTATCCTACAGAAAGTTGGGGCATTAATTTATCAAGAAACTATAGTTTGGACACATAGAATTCCCTGGTGACCCATTCAAATCAAATCCATGGGTCCCAGAACTCATTAAATGAAAAAGCTATCAACATCACTGCATTTAGTTTATCTGTATGTCGTTTTTTTATTTTTTTAACCCTTTAGTGCCAAATAGTGTTACATATCTTGAATAAAGAAGTCATACAAAATTGAGGAGAAATATTGAACATTTCCTTCAGGTACGTACATTGTCTAAAGAAATAAATAAAATGCAGATGCATACCTTCTCAACAGTAATTAAATCTCCAACTTTAATATTGGAACTGGGAAGAGACTTCAAGCCATCCCTCGTGAGTTTCTTGTACAATTGGGAATTTGCTTCCTTGTCTCTTCGATAACGACGGTAATCATCCAAACATTCTCGGATCATAGTCACTAAGATAACAAAACACTGCCAGACAAGAGCAAAGAAGAAAAAAAATATCAAACCCAAATAAAATCAAATTAAAATAATTTAAAGATGCTGTAAAATGTTTTTTCAATTTATTATGCATGTAGAACACTAAAGCAGATCTGAAATTTTACAATGAATAATTTAAAATGGATAATATGATAGAATTAGAACAATTTCAGATGTGCTTAGTTTCTTGAAAATGTATATTAGGGTGCTTGCAAAGATTTTGTAAGCAAGATTTAATATTAATAAACACTTTTAATAGAACAAAAGAAGACGTAATTTAAAACCTAAATGTTTTGTTTTGGTTTCCTCACCAAAATCATTTTGTAATTAATTCATGAACACATTGCAAAAGAACTATCAATTGTTTTCATTTATAAGACCAGCCAAAGATGAATGAACTTCGTTGTAAGTTCAATGATCATCTTGCATAATGAGGTAGAGTGGACTCCATAGTTGTATATACAACCAGTATAATGATGACACATCATCACTGAGCAGAGGACCTCTGAAACTGAAGTAAACAGCTTAGCTGGAGAGTTCCTTCAATAGAATATAATCATGTGTTTGAGACCAAGGTGAGCCTTCAAGTTGAAAGACATGAAGAGGGATAGGAACCACCAGGTCTACTTGCATAAGACATACAAGTATAAATGAATACCTCTCAGTTTTTCAACCCAGATATATCAAGAGAACTGGTCAAGTGCTCAATTGTGATACAACCCTACAATCACATGTCGTCATGGGGCTGATGATGATGTCTATACTTGTAAGGATCAGGTGCAACTCTCATGTGCGTATGTTACATGTATGTTTTGTTTAATAGCATATCAACTTCGTATGGGTCATTTAATGCTGAAATAATAAAAATATGATAAATGTTATTCTACTTTCACAATAAAGTACACATGGCAGATGATACTCAGCTTTTGTGCATATACATGTTTTTGTGGATATATTTACTAGAGGCAGTAATGTGTGTTTTATGTAGTTTTGTCAAAGTTATATTTTGGAATACAGTTTAATTTATTTTTAAAAAATTGGAGAATATTATATAGATTAATGTCATGATAGAGTTCTTTCATGTTAGTTGTTTGGTTGGTCATTAGGGCATATCAACTTGTATGAGTTACTTAATTTTAAATCTAAATATTTTTAATGCATTTGCATGCCTTTAACTACAGATAAAATGGATTGCTGGTCATTTTACTATAAATATGTATTTTTACTTTCATACTGTTTTGTTTTTGTTTGGGTTTTCACTATTTGCTCATAGCTGGGATCCTAACAGGTGCTACCACCCCGAGTCAGGATGGAACCTGGAAACAACAATTAAGAGATGGTTCCATACTCCACAAAACCTCTAATCTCCTAATCAGAGGTCATGCTGCCGGATGTAATTTATCATCAACCCTAACACCATGTATGTACATGTATGCACAACTTAATACGGCACGTAACCTAAGAATAAAAAATGATATTATTATAAAAAAAAAAGCAATACAATTAAATATTTTCTACTCACCAAAGGACCCCAGTATGTATATAAATAACCAATACGAACTTCTGGGATGAATTGTGATATTGCCATGACAAGAAAGTACAAGTTCAAGAAAAAATTGAACTGTTCATACAAAACCTGAATAAGAAATAAAATAATTACATTGTCAGTTAAAACAAAAACATTCAACTTGTAAAAAATTTGCAAAAAACATTTTCATCCTTTAAGCGAAGCATTTTTTTCAAGGAGGGTATAAGACCTTTGAAGTTTTATTCTTATCCCTTCAAGAATGAAATTGATATCAAATGCTCAAAACAAAAATTAAAATTTGATTTAAAACTGAAAAAGATTAGCCATCATAAAATATTCTCTTTAATTTCAACCCGAATTCAATCAAAATATTTACTTATACAAGTTTCTTATTATAAGTAGTTTTTCATTCTTGTCTGTAGTATCAGACAAATTAAAATCTATTAACATAAGTTTATTAAAGTGACAGTTATTGTTTATGCTCCACTACAAAACTCAAATTTCTTTATACAATCCTGTCAGAAATCTTCAAAACTAAAAGATTGATTTGAATAAATAAAATTCCAACTCAGTCTCTCCTTATGAACTTAGTACTTATTTTTTAAAAACTTTTTTTTGAAAGAGGACTAATTGTAGGAAGTATATCTTGTCATAAAAATATTTACATTTTTTGCTTGAAATAGAAGTATTGGCTTGGAATGAGAAATCAAACTTATGCGCAAATACCCTTGTGAAAAGTATTAATTGGTCACTTCTCTCCAGCTATGGGTTAAATAGCAAGACAGATTAGGTTCTATCACCTTCATTGGCAACCAGTCTACTGCAGAAAGTAATGGCAACCTACTGCATGAAAATCTTCTGCCTAGTCAATCACATCTCCTTCAAGACATGATCACTCAAGCGTGTATCATGTACGCCACTTAATTGACTGGCATATATCACCAACTCAATAACTGACTGGATTCAACCAAACCAATTAAAAATTTTTGAAAATGGCTGACAAAAAACAGAAGACTAGCATCAGAGGACACCAACCAAATGCTATACTTAATACATAAGCATAAAAATAAACAAATACAGACATTAAAAACTGAGTTCCTAAAAAATATTTTTCAATATACACTGCAAAGAAATCAATTTTCAGCAGGATAAGTGGTATCTCATTTTCAGTTTTAAGTACAGAAGATGCTCAATAAATATCTGGCAGTACTGGATTAAGTATTTTGTTAAAAAAGAAAGATCTGCCTCAAGAAGTAGAGACACCCTACTGGAAACAAGACCATAAAATTCTTTCTTGTTGAGACATGTAAATATGCTCTGTTTCACCACTTCTTCCCTTTTAATTTTTTGAGATTAAATGCTTTCATTACAATACCCACAAAACAGAAGACTTCTGAGGTATGGGATAAAAGTTTAAATCTTATTTCATTTCACACTTTCTCTCAATTTCTCAGTGTACTCTAAAAATTGAACAGTGTACCTACCCAGAATGAGTTTCATATCAATTTTTATCATCAAAAATTTAATTTCAACTATGATTGGCTGACAAAAGAAATATTTAAACTGTGCAATTAAAACTTCCTAAATATAAAGTAGGCATTAGAAAGTTTAATTTTGCCTAACTGAATTTTTAAGAAAATTATTACTTTATATTTAAAATATGACAAATACATTTGTAGGTATCTATAACCTATCAATTCAGTTTAAAGGCAAAGTCAAATACATATCCATTTAGCTTCCCTTAACATGTGATAAAAACCTGCTTAAATTTACAAGTCTAATTCATGGGGAAACTAAAGTACAGATGACAAAAAAAATAAATAAATAAAATACAATTTATCCAAGATTAAAAAATTCATCATATTACAGGTATACTAGTATGGGTGTATGTTACATGTTCTCAATATTTCTTTTCTTTCAAAAGAAAAAAAAACGGGTTATAGAAGGAGTGGTCCGATTTTGATCAAATTTGATACACTCATAGACAAAGACATAAGAAACGATATTCAAAAATTTCAAGGTTGCAGTTCTTACAATAGTGCAGAAAATTGATAATATATATATGTATAAATCGATACCAGGAAATCAAAATTTGACTTACATCCATTCATTTTTCTTTCAGTCTACGGTTTCGCTTTAGCTGGAAACATCTTAGTTTTTCGTGCCAACGTCCAAAGAGTCTGAGCTCCAGGACCATGGATTAGTTTTAAAGCTTTCATTACACCCGAGCAACGCCGGGCTATACTGCTAGTTTCATATAAAATCAACTTGTAATACTTGTTTTTCAATGGGTTTTGAGATCTGTTTAATTACACCAGCATTACATATTTGGATTTTTCAACAATTCAGTCAAGATTCCAGGAATTTAAAAATTAAGGGATGATAGAATTAATTCCCCATGTTACATTATAAATGGACTTTTGAGAGAGAGAGAGAGAAATTCTTACAACCATTTATCATAGGATTTTGTTTATAATTTTCAAATAACATTTACTTTTATTTCCATTTAAAGAGCTACAGTTAAGGCTACATTATTTCATTGACAATAATATATTGAAAATTTGAATTACTGAAATAGTTGGTTCCACTAATGATATCATTATGAATTCACTTTCTGAAATAAACCCTTTAAAAGATTTTAGAATAGATGTTTTCCAAAGAGACCAAGTTAGAGATCAATTTCTCTTGCCAAAATCAGTTATTAACCATCTGATAACAGCAGACATCTAACTTGTATTTTATCTTTTTCAATATCCTAATATATACTTCATGAGACCAACCACTAACAAATAGTTCTCCCTATCCACTAAAGTGAGTTACATTATTTAGCCCACCACCCCCAACTTCTCAGTACTGAATAACAGGTTTTGCAAACCAATATCAGGGATTCCTTTGTTGACAGCAGTAAATCATATCAGTTGAGATGATGTCTTTTCACATTGTTGCACCATTTCATTTCATTGTTATTTGGAAAGAACTAAAAACGATTTTAGTCGGTTGCTTATGCAATGTTATACTGCCGGCTGGACATAAAAGAATATTCTAGAAAGTTTGTTCTACAATGCTCTTATCCTTTATCTTTTTTTTTTTTTTTTTACATTAATAGAGAAAAAAATTTATACATAAAGCAAGACTCATGAAAATCTTCTGCTTTTTTAACTTTTCCATTAAAGGTTATTTTATTATTTAAATGAAAGGGAAGGGATAAATGTTCCACAGTAAAACCAATTTTAAGCAACAGAGGTAAACTGTTCTTATTCTGTTGTCAGGCAAGAATATATTGCTTTCGTTTTAATCCTTGATACCACTTCTACTCATTCCAATGAAACAGAATATGGATTTTACTCCCTAACACAGGGACTAAACTCCCAGTCCCCGAATGAACTAGATCAAAGTTTGTTACACAGGTACACCACCAATTTATCAGCACTCTTGGTTCCAGATTACGTTTTCTGAGACTAACAAAAGTTCCATAATAACAATTGTATAGACCACCTCTAACCCATTTATTTTACATCTTACATCTCAACAGTATCATCAAGTGCTTCAAATTTCTACAGTCTAGGGAGTAGTGAAATCTATACTATGAGATGCTTATAAGAAAACGTACATTCAAGATAACTACTTAAAATAATTCAATTCTGATGTTGCACTTTTTTTTTTCAATCTAAAGAGCAATCATGGACTACATTTAGCAAGAGAAATGATCTTTATAAGATAGTGTATACATTTTGCCATAGCATTTTCACTAATACTAAAAAAGGTGTCTTGTTAATAAAAATATGCAAGCAAAAAGCTTCGGTCAAATAACAAAAGATGTTAACCACCTCACTGGCTTGTCATCAAGACAAAAAAAAAAATTAAATGTCAGAGCCCAGCAGTTTCACCTATAACTGAAAAGATTGCAGTCAACTGAGCTATTCAACAAGACAAGAAAGACACAATACATTGCTGACACAATGAAGCTGTTTGTGGAATTCTACTGTAATTTTTATATCAAATAAGCTTTTTCTTAACATTTCAAAATAATCTTTAATATAATATCCTTAGCTTTCTTATATCAGGAGAAATATCTTTTTTTTATTAATTTATATGTATATTTTATTAATTCTCGATTTTAATAACCTTATATTTTTGGATGTTTATTCTTTATGCAAGTGAAAACTAGTTGACATAATATACAAGTCCAACATGATATGTAAAGTCAGTTGTGAAGGAATTTATGAACAGGATATTTCCAATGTTATTTACATATTAATTTCAATGCAGTATGAGGAGGATATAATCAACTCTAGCAAATATCAGAGTGATATTCAAGTTGTATAATATAAAATGATACCAAAAGTTGCTTGTGTATTAGTTTCAACAGTGACATGCTTTAAAGCTTATTTAGTCAACAGACTAGATTTAAAAAACAGAAGCTAACTATAATAACATGAGAAAACAAGCAAAAATGATTACAACTAATCTTTATAAAAATCACTGATTTTGAAATTAAAAAAGTATGCTTCAATACTTAGATTAAAAAAAAAAAACATTTAAATTCTACATAAACTACTTATCTATCAGTGAAGATGGACTATTCTCATTAATATGCTTTATTTATACAGTAATATTTGATTCATACCAGATGGTTTGAATTAAATTTCATGTCAATCAGGAGCTTAGCTGCAATGACTCCAATATGTACTGGGGATACTAAAATAGACTTTACACCACAGTATCAAAGAAGCCAGTTACATCCAAAGCTGACCTGAAAGATGACCTCTGACCCCCAAGGTGCATATTTGCACCTTCACTAGATGCTAGTGCCTGCTCCCAACAAATAAACAGGTGGTTAACCCAGATGCACTTAGGATGTGCATATATGGGGACAGCAGATGACAGAAAGCTATATAAGCACCTACTCCATAGTTGAAAAAAAATACAATTTGTATGAACAAGATTTATAACAAATTTGTCTTCCATACTTTTGGCCAGATACTGTAAATCATCCATTGTCAGCTGCTGATAAGGTGATGACAGCTGTGATAACAAGGCTACCGTAATTGAGAAATGCTTTTTGAAACATTTTAAAGCAGTAAACAAATAATTCTTGTTTCAAGTCAACTTAAAGTAAGTTTAAATTCAGTAATTTGAAGAAAATGTGTCAGCAAGGTGTATTTTATTTTTGTAAGATTTTTTAAAACTGAGAATTGGCTTCTGTTTACAATTGATGAAAACTGGAGGAAAACTTGAAATTTAGAAAATTTTTGATTCCAATCAATATAATTTCAGTTTAAAATACACCAGGGCATTTTGCTTACTGGAATTACTAAATTTAATCCCTTGGCTTTCAATTAAAGCTAATTTTAAAGCTTTTATTTATTTTTAAAATTTAAATTTAGGTATAGAAAAATGACTGGAGGTACCTAGATTAAAGGGTTCAGTTCAAAAATTCCCTGAATAGACAAACACTTGAAGGCAGGAAACATGATAATGACAACAAAGATGAGCACATTAGTCCAACTAAATAATGTTAACTCTTCATTCCAGGAACTCAGAAATTAACTAGAAGCTATCATGCAACTAAAACTGATTCTCTTATACAGGGCATCAAACATTTGGCTGTCTTAACTGGAAAAGAAATTCAATAAGCTGATTTGAGAATTAAAAGATTTTATGGTTAACTCTTTTGCAGCCAAATTTCTTTCTAAATGCTGTTTAATACAAAAATAGTTCTAAGCTACTCAATAAGTTGAAAATTATTAATCAAGGTTTTTGCATTTTTGAGGGGGGGGGATATTTATAAAGAAAAAATGTTAATTTCCTTCTTGGCTAGCATCTGACAACTGCCTCTGAAAAAAAAACATAGGCAATTATTTATGTTGCCTTGTTAAAAAAGAATATAACAAACTATAAAATATTACATTTTCTTTTCATGTGTCATGAATATTTAATTACAAACATTCACAAAAAGAAAAGATAGTAATTATAGTAAAAAAAAAAAAATAAATAAATCAATCATCCTTAAAAAAGGACACCCATAAGGAAAAACAATCAATAAAATCAGAATATATAAAGCTG
Source organism: Ascarosepion bandense (assembly GCA_037127315.1). Classification (NCBI taxonomy): domain Eukaryota; kingdom Metazoa; phylum Mollusca; class Cephalopoda; order Sepiida; family Sepiidae; genus Ascarosepion; species Ascarosepion bandense. The sequence goes on from JBBBDQ010000135.1 coordinate 337,846, forward strand.
ATTTTTCACGATTTTTTTTCACTAGCAATATTTGTAGACCTTAACTTGGTTGAAAAGTTTGGGAACATTCTGAAGGTAGCAACTTACATTGGCAGAAGGCAATTTACCATCAAAGGTGAACAATGAAAAGGTATTCTGGTTGCTGCAAAGTCCGTTTCATATGCTGTGACATTCACCTTCTATTTGATCTTTCAAATTAACCAATCCCCACGACTGGATTGAAGAGTCGATCACTTCAATCTAAACCTTGCCTTATTCCATATGGCATTTTGTGTGATTATAAGGCAGACAAGACAAAGTCAGATAGCCTTCAGGAATTGCTGTAATGGATTGATCCAGGCTGAGTAAAAGTCGCAATAAAAAAAAAAAATAATATCTTCATGGAATTCAAAGCTTTTATATAGGTACCTCCACAAAAATCGCTGAAAAAACAGCCTAGTATGAAGGAAAAAGTCCCCAAACTAATAAAAACAAAGTTTTATCGGCAAAATGTTTATATTATTGTTAAGAGGATAGATCAAAGCATTTTTTAATTATTTCTAACACATTTGAAATTTTTGTAGAAAGTCTTTTTTTCTTCTTATGTGAGTGTGAGATCTAAATTGACTCAATGTTTATTAAAAAAAAAAAAAAAAAAAAAAAAAAAAATATTGCACAATGCACTTTTTTGACCGTGAAAGACACATTAATTTAGAAATTCTTGCAAAAATCAAACAATGGTCAGATTTTGATGAAAATTTCAGAAATCAATTTTGAAATAAATATTTTGAATATAATATTGGTAAAAAATATTTTTTTTACGTGTTACCCCCACAAATTAATTTCCAGAAATGGTTAAAAATTAAAAAATAACCTTAATATAATTAAATTCAAGAGTCATTGGGGAATGCTAATCAACTGTCTTTTTTTTTCTCCAATAGCGACCAACTTTTTAAAAAGTAGGTCCGAACTGCAAAAAATGCAATAACTATGCCAATTCTTATGTGGATAAACTTCTAATTGCTTTTATGTACAATATAAATTAAACATATAGTCTGAAAAGAAAAAAAAATTCAATGAATATAGAATTTTTACAAGAATTATTTTCATTTTTTTTTCATTTTTTATTATAATGATATAAAAAGTTTCAAAATTATTTTTAAATTTCTTCCTCTATTGCTCCAACTAGGGTATGTAATTAATGCATGAAGACTACAATTACTAATCGAAAATGTAAAAACTTAATACAAATGATTTAGCCAATGGATTTTTAAAATAAGTAAAACATTTTAATTGTGTGGATTTTGACTGCCCGTATCTTTATTTGTACAGGTGGCCATACGTGATATTTATCACGTGATTCAAGGGTTGTCTTCCCTTACATAAAAAACTAAATTTGTATATTTTTGTCGCCTATGGCCTCCCTACTTAGCCTTTTTGACAGCTTCCAGCTGTCAGTACAGCTGTCATCGCTGAGATAAACACTGATAACAACAGCTAATGTAACTGATTAAAACTTTTACCAAATATTTCAGACAGTAAGCCAGTTCAATTGTTTGAAATCAGATAAAGGTAAGTTTTAATTTAAAAAATTGACTTCAATAATGTGTCAGTAACATATATTTTATTTTTGCCAGATTTTTAAAACAGAAATGTGGCTACTGTTTAGGTAAATGTGTCAATCAATCAAAAAAATGGTGGTACGTTTAAATTTTTTTAATTTTTTTATTTTTAGATTCCAATCAATATAATTTAGGTTTAAAATACACAAATGTATTTTGTTTACTGGAATTACTAAATTTAATCTCTTGACTTTCAATTAAAGCTAAAATATAATTTATTTAAAAAATTTCATTTTAAAAATCAGGTATCGAAAGAATTTATACTGAAAAGTGGAGGTACCTACGTAAGTACCTCCACAAAATCGCTGAAAAAACAGCATAGTCAGAAGGAAAAAGGTCCCAAACTAAATAAAAACAAAGTTCTATCGGCAAAAAGTTTATATTACCATTAAGAGGATAGAACAAAGCATTTTTTAAATATTTTTAAAATGTTTTAATTATTTCTAACATGTTCAAAATTGTTGTAGAAAATCTTTTTTTTTATTACGTAAGTGTGATATCCAAATTGCCGCTATTTTATTAAGTAAACAAACGTAATTGTTACGCAATGCACTTTTTTTGGCCGTGAAAGACACATTAATTCTTGCATAAATCAAATAATGGTTGGATTTTGATGAAAACTTCAGGACTTATTTATAATTGAATGAAATCAATTTTGATTGCATTATTTTTAGAAAATATTGGTAAAAATATTTTTTTTTTTAAGTAGGCCTGGGGTTTTTCCCCTGAGAAAAATATGACAAACTGCAAGGAAAAAAGAAAAGTCATCTTTTGCAGGAAGAAATCAGAAATGGCAAAGAAGAAAAACGAATAGCAATCCAAGTCAGGATGAGACAGCAAGGGACATGGACCAAATGGAGCTCTATATTGAGTCGCCAAATCAAATGGTCCAAAATATGGCACGGTGACTCTAGATTACAATTTCTGATTCGGGCAGTATACGACACCCTGCCAAGCTCCACAAACTTACAATTATGGTATAAAACCGAGTCGCCAAATTGTCATTTTTGTGGGCGCAAAGGTACCTTAAAACATATCCTGAGTAGCTGTAAATCTGCACTGGCTGATGGGCCTTACAGATGGCGCCACGACGAAATTCTAAAAGAGATCGTGAAAATAGTTCAAAATGTGATCAAAGATAATGTTTACAACCCAGATACAAGGCAAATAAAATTCATTAAAGCAGGCGCGAAAATCCCACAAAATAGAAAGGTAAATCCAAACCTGTTATCTCCTGCAACAGACTGGGTACTAAGGGCCAATATAGGCTCGAGATTGAAATTCCCAGAGCAAATTGCCACCACAAAACTTTGCCCAGATATAGTTTTCTCCTCACATAATTTGAAGATAGTGTTGTGGGAACTGACGGTTCCCTGGGAGGAAAACGGAGAAGAAGCCCATGAAAGGAAAAAGTTAAAATACAACGAACTGCTGGAGAGTTGCAGGGTTAAAGGCTGGAGGGCTAGCTGCACTCCCATAGAAGTAGGGACTAGAGGATTTGCAGCAAGATCCTTAAGCAAAGCCTTAACAGATATTGGGAGTAAAAAAAAGGAAAGCACTCAAGTCCATAACCGAAACAGCAGAAAGAACAGCCAATTGGTTATGGATCAAAAGGGCGAGTACCTGGATTTCAAAAACAAACTGTTAGCTAAAATTCCCCGAAATTCTGCATTCCTGAGTTGTCTTCATTTTTTATTAATAGTACTTGTAAATTAGATAAAATGCATAAGGTTTTTAAATTAATGTATGTAATTGTAATTAAGGTTTTTACTTGTACATAATTTATTATATATTTATGTGTGTTTTAAAAGGATTTTAAAGTACTTTTGGGTGTGTGTATATATATATATATATATATATATATATACACACTTTCCTATTTTTTGGAAGTGGGGACGATTTTAAATTTATACATATTTGTAGATACTTGTATTTATAAACTGAATTTTTTTTTTCGTATTTTTTTTTTTAGAAACGACTTAAAACTATATATATTTGTAGATATTTATTTATTTTTAAATGAATCGGGTTCAAGGTTCAATTCGCCACTTGATTTAAATTGGCTCTGCCTGTTGCCAATCGAAAGTGTTTGTAAGACTTCGTACGAGGCCCAAACATTATAAATTTTTTGTCTGAAAGCACTTTGTCTGAAACTGATCATCTCTGGTCGGGTCAGCGTGGTGAGTGGGGGGGGCATGATGTCGAGAAACCCGAAACCCCCTAGTGATCCACGCAAAGACATCAACTGTATAGCAAATTGCTTTTCTTACCATCTTTGAGCCAATTCTTGTTTAAAAAATTGCTTTGTGCTAATTCTTGTTTAAAAATTTCAAAGAAACATTTCTGGAAATCCTCCATTTTTAAATTTTCTGGTGTTCCTGATTATTTTTAAATTATCGTCAAACTGTTCATTTTCGTGAGTAAACCTGTACAAATGTATTTTGAGCAAAACTGCTGTCTGAGTTTTTTAACACCAAATCTTATAGATTTGCTTGTTAGAAATCTACTTGGCCAAATCTGTTATGTATATAGATTTTATTTGTTGATATTTTTGTCATCAGTCTATTGTTCCCGGTGTAAATTTTTTTTTCAACGTACTGGTTTCGCTAGTTGAAAAAAACAAATCTTTGTCCACCACTATTATAATAAATAGTGAATCATCTTCATTGCCAATCTGAAGTATCGCCGAGGTGGCAGGATGATACCCAGAATATATGTGCTAAGGGATATTACTACAAAGATGACAAAAACCAGAAGACAGAACAACAAATAGAAGAGTGGAGAGGTTAAGTCGTTAGAGTTGCAAAATGCAGAATCTGATACTAATCATCAATGACACTCTATTAGTGCTATTAGTCTTTATTTTTATAGCTACCTTGGTGGATGTGCATTGTGGTGCAGTGGATATCAGCTCAGAATAAGAAAATAGGAGAGCAAAGTTCAAATTACCCTCGGGAAAGGTAAGAATTCATCAATTCTCCCTCAAGCTCTGAGTTGAAAAGCAAGATAGAATGGGTTCTATAGCCTTGGTTGGCAACCAGTCTACTGCAGAAAGTAATGGCAACCTACTATGGGAAAATGTTCTGGCTAGTCAGTCATGCCTTGAAAGAGACATGATCACTTAAGCATGCATCACATATGAAAATTAACTTTAAATATATATATAAACCATTTATCGATCAAAGTCAAATTAGACCAGTAAACAGTTGCATTAAAAATGCTCAATTCATACTTGAAGAAAAAATAAAAATATAGAGTTTTTAAATATTCTAATTTGGAATATTAGCCAATTATGCTACCTTGGTTTTAACGTTTTGGTATCTTCGGGTGTTATATATTAACTTATTATCCAACACTTATTTGGATTTATGACAGGTATTTAGAACACATAACAGGAATTTAAGAACACATAGCAGTAAGTTCAAAATAAGGGAAGAATTAGTTAAGACTAGCGAAATAATATTGTAAACGCTTTCATCCGGTTTCGTACAAGCCCAAAATGAATTTTCTAAGGTGTATACATTCTGACATTATTTCAAACCTGTTATTTAGCAACCTTTCTTGTTCTGGAACTATATAGCTAACTCCTCTTCTTGGTACAATCTGCAGACATCTGTTTATTTGTTAAACAGTATATTTATTCTAGTCTACCGGACTGAATATTCAAGAAAAATATGTACTCTCTGGCAAGATTCGAATCTGCATTCCCCTAGGGAGAACCATCATAGATCTGACATGCTTCAACCTCTCAGTTACAGAGTGTGTCAATAACCAAGCGAAGCTGAACAATGCCTTTTTCTCTAATAAGATTTCTTGAATATTCAGGGCAGCAGACGAGAATAAATAAAATACAGTTTAATAAATAAACCAAGCATCTATTCAAATGTGAGCAAACACTAAAAATAACATTTAAATAAAAAAATCTGTCAGATTAATAAATAAAAAAATCCATCCCTTTCTTTAAAAATTGCTTTGTTTACATCAGGATACAAAACTATGCAGATATCTTTATTTCAAGAGTCAAAGAAAAATCCGTGCTTGAAAGCACTATTCAGTTTTGCTTTGTCATGGACAGCCTTTGTAGCCAAAAAGTCAAATTATATATATTATATATACAAAAAATTACAAATTTTGGAATACACACTAAACTACCTGGGTTTCAACTGTTAAGTTTCTTCAGGCACATGTATGGAAATCTAATAAAAGTCAGTCCCAAAATATACTAATACCAAAAGAGTGAGAGTAAATGAAGAGTATATGTGCATGAAGAAATCTATCAGTTGAAACCTGGGTAGCTTAGTGTGTATTCCAAAATTTGTAAGTTTATTTCTGTTCTACTTTCTCTCGATAGTATTGAGCATTCTTTTTGTTGTTTAATGCTTTCGAAGATGGTTATTTACTACCTTCTGTCTATATATTATAAGCAACATTTACAAGTAAAATTCGTACATAAGATGGAAACAATTCCCAAGTTAGAACTGCCCAAGTATACCATAGTAAAAGTGATGTAATGAATATAAACATATTGGTTCCCCCTCATTGGAATGTGATTGGCTGGTGTCAGCCATAAATACAGACGAAGGCAAGGACATCCAGAGAGGCAGAGTGAGATTTACTTGTCTTCCACAAGAGAGTGAGAAAGAGAGATCTTTCCACTAGAGATCTACCACATCTACTGACTACACCTACATCTCAGGACACTGCATACAACGAGTACGACAATTACGTCTACGTACTAGATTGACCTACCTGGTTACATTTGCTTTAAACACTTAACAACCTCGTATTGTTATATATCCCTTTCCGAGACATATCAAAAAGACTCCAGCAGCTTCTTTTCTCACACTTCCCACTTGTAGAACTCCCTTCTGCATACTTGCTTTTATGATGGCTAAAACCTCCAGGAATTTAAATGCAATGTCAATTCCCATCTCTTACCTATTTGACTCCAGTCCTTCTCTCATCCTTTCTACATCACCCCATGTATCTTGTTCTTTTCCTTTCTCATTTTACCTTCACAACTGTCATCACACCTGTATTCCCATCCTTCTCTTGCCCTTTCTCGGACACCCTCCCCCGTAACTGGTTTGTCTTTCTCTTTGCTCTCTTCCTGCTTAAACTTTTACTCTCTTATGTTGCCCCCTGCTCATAAGTAGTGGTACCACCTTGCTTAGGGTGAAATGATTAAAAAAAATTTAGGATAACAAATTTTTTTTAAACAAATCAGTCTCATTGACTGCAATTTGATCAGAACAAAAATCTGACAATTCCAACATTATCCTAAGAAATAATGAAGAAAGAAAAAAGAAAACAAAAACAAACTTACCTTTGGTATAAAGGTTAATATACTATATTTCTGGTTTCTGATCACATTTTTAGGATATTTTTCCATAGGGCCACGTGACATTCCTAAATGAATAGTCCGTGGCCGAAGGTCTTTCTTGCGACGACATTTTGAAAATATGGTTCCCAAGCAACTGGAAAAAAGATGCACAATTTTTTTTTTTATCAAACTCATATAGAGAAGTTATGAATAACATTACAAAAATAAAAATGTGTAGAAAGGTAGGAAATTATTAAAAAGACAAAATTACATGTAAATACAAATCCTTATTCTAGCAAAACATGGACTTAATCAAAAAAGATTTTCTAAAAATTATGATATAAGATAGAGACAAGAAACAAAAACAAATGGTAAATTGATGTTAATATTAAAATAGAGAAATATCTTAATACTAAAATATTCATTACCTAAAAACATTTTTTAATAGAAAAACATGTATTTAAAACTTGTTTTAAGGAGGAAAATATCCAATACATTCTAGTGTAGTTCTTATCTGAGTTTTGTTAGATGGCCAACCATGAACTTAGAATATTATGGTTGCAAACTCAACAAAGGTGGTTCTGGGGAATCAGATTTAATGTGTATAGGAAGATGAACACAAACCCTCAAAATATGAATGAACAATATTCTGAAACAGACATCTGAGGAAGGCTGAATCATGCAAAATTTAAAAATTATGAAAAACAACAAAAATTATAAGCTAGTCTGAAAAAAATTGCACACAACGTCATTCAAAAAAGAAAAAATGAATATGTAAATCATAGACATTTCGAATAATAAATGACATACCATAAACAGAATAAAAAAGTTAAAACAATATGTAAATAATACTACTGCTATCCTATAATAATTTAGTGTATGATGAAATGCTCATGAAAATTTAACAGCTATTATAATGACAGGGGTAGCTTTAAATTCATATTGAATTCTAACTGAAAGATGTTATCAATAAATTAAATTTAAAATATTTAGAACTTATTTTTTTATTCTCTCTTGAAGTTTTAACATTTCCAATACTTACCAAGAACAGTAAAAAAAGACCCTATTACACATTTTATCAATCATCATTTACAAATTATTTTCTGTAAATTCATTAAATAACATAACAGTGCGATGGATTAATATTTGCCATTTTAGTAGAGTTAGCTGGACACCGTCTATGAGAAAAAGAGCACCATGTCACAGATCACTCAGCCAAAAATTTGGAAATGGTGTGCTGTACTACCTGGCATTCATGCCAAAAGCTCCAATATGAACATTTCAGAGTGTTTGAATGTCAATCTGCGGACAGTGCAGGGGATTCCGATAGAGTTGGATGAGAGGTGATTATGAAGTTGTTTGGAGTGACCACTAGTGATGGTGATGTTATGACTACATTCATTTTCCCTCACAGAGCTTCAGACTCAACACAGAGGCCTACATCAAGTACCTTGAGGAATTAGTACTGCTTTGAGTCAAGAGGGTGGCTACTGGAGGACCCTATGTCTGACAGCAGGACTGTGCCATGACACACAAGCAGGAGAACCCATCCACAGCTGTCAGATAATTTCTGCAACCATATCACTCCTTACATATGGCCATCTTACTCCCTAGACTAAACCCATTTGATTATTACATGTGGGGCACACTTGAGCAAGAGACTAATAAAACTCCTTGTAACACCAAACTTGAACTGAAGGCAAGTATTATGACAGCATTCACCAACTTAAACGAAGAGACTGTCTAGAAGAGCTGCAGGAGATTCTAAAGTCAACTTGAGGCCATGGTTTGAAGCCAATGCTGATTTTATTGAATAAATTTACTCTTTAGTATTTCAAGATATTTTTATTAATTGTAGGTAAATATGTCTGTTAAAATGATATGTCAGTATTATTTTCATTTTTGCATAATTTAGACAATTCATCCATCACACAATGTATATAATTCCACATCATAACAAGATACACATGACAAAGACCTCAACCTAATGCCATTTTAGCATCAATTAGGGATGAAATATTTTTTTATGGAGAATTTAATTATTATTTAGAGTTGGACCAATATCTTCATCTTTGTTGTTACTATTACAGTGTTTTGCCTATTGTGCCCCTTCAGTTTAGAAGATTAAAAGTATTGGCTTTTGAATTTAGCAGTATAGTAACTGAGTTCCTAGGCTGAGTAGTAAAGATATACACAAACTCAGTAGAAACAGAACAAGTAATAACTAAACAGTGCTAAACAAACACAGCGGAATGAGAACAACCCACAGAGATTAAAAAACAAGTTCATTTCAAAATTCTCTGAAAGTTACCCAGTTTGACAGACACCTGAAGAATGTTGGAGAGAACAACCACCAAACTGTTGTGATAGTAAGAACAAAGATGAAGTATGATTGTTCGAACAGAAATTATTTGTTTATCATTAGTTGAAAAGAAAACCGATTCCAGATCAATGACAACTAATTAATACTGATCACTAAAAGGAAAAAATGCGCTATTTCAAAACTGAGATAATGGGAAGAATAAAAAAAATGCAATATACTAAGGCATTCTGACATGACTTGTTTCTCAAAACCAACAGGTAAACATTTCAAGTATGATACTATCCTTAGAATTGTAGGTAAAAGTATTTGAGAAAAAATAAATACTAAAGAAAATAAACAAGCAAAATATACAAGATGTGCATACAAATAGAGAGATACCAAAAGATAGCTTTCCATTAGTAGTAATAGACCCTCATATAATATTCATTTGAATGTGTGTGTATGTGTGTGTGTATATATATATATATATATATATATAAAACCACAAATATCAGAAGTGCATTGAATAAACTCAATATCTACCCCACAAAAATATATTTTAGCTATATTTAACAATGTTTTTGATTACACACAAAAATATAATTAATCCTTTACCTATATCATTTAGTGAATGTAGCAAGATAGCTGACCAGATTTCATTTGTAAAAAAACAATTTTAAAATTCACAACTGCCATACTAGAGAGGGAAAGTAGGAAAGGAGACAACAGTAGAAGGAAAGATATAGTGAGAGTGTGTGTGTGTATATATATATATATATATATATGTGTGTGTGTGTATATATATATATATATATGTGTGTGTGTGTGTAATAAAGGGAAAAAAAGGAATTTTTCTCACTTATTAATGTACATTTCATTCCCACTTTTAGCAAGTCATTAGTAACATCTTTACAACAGTACAGACATTTGAAAAGAACAGACTTAAAAGAGGAAAGCAAAAAAATAAAAAACATCATCACCAAATACATTTCACTTGCACCTGTTTAAATTAAAAAAATAGAAATTCTAAACAAAGAACAGGCAATATAAATATATCACTTAATCATTTATTCAACTATGTGAAGCTAAAAAAGAATAAATTTCGGTAATGTCTTTTTAGGAGCCAAAATAATTTTAATTGATATGATTTAGCAGATGTTTTTATGGTTCAAGCTATTAATGCTTGAGACTTGATATCTTCCTCACTAAAAAAAGAAAGCAAGACTCCTAACATGTATTTTGCTTTGAACAATTTAATAGATATTTTGACCCAATTTTTTCTGCACATTTTCAACATTTCAATAATGAACAAATAGGGGAGGTAGATGGTCTTTCGTTATTTTAATAACACCCACATTTCAATGTGAATCAAATACTAAGGTTAAAATTAAAATCCTCTAACTGGTTAGGTAACTACTATTTATGATAATACTATAAATTTTATCAACTAGTTATATTTGAACTTTTAATAAAACTATTCTACTAGTCTGATTGTTGTAATGAAAATTGAAACTTTTAAGTGTTCAGAACACTAGACCAGAGTTCGTATATTTAACTTTGTGACACATTAAGAGAGATTCATAATCAACAACACACTTTTAAGAAACATTTAAATTTAAAAGCATTGGCAAATTATAAATAGTAGAATGGATAAACAACAATATCAGGATTCTTATTCTGTGAAAAGCAGTGATGCTAAGTCTCGACTTTGCCAACACTTGAAATATAACTGTGCCTCATCACTAACTTGGAGGCTACAGATTTTACAAATACCAAATCACTCAGTCAAGTGCCATACATGATACACACTTGGGCGATCAGGTCTTGGAAAAGACATTACTGACTGGGTAGAAGCTTATCTCGCAATAGGTTGCCATTACTTTCTGCAGTAGACTGGTTGCCAGTCAAGGCTATGGAACCCAATCTGTCTGGTTATTTAACCCATAATTGGAGGGAAGAGAGATTAATACCTTTCCCAAGCGAATGCAAGGAATTCAACTGGAATTCAAACTCAGCCCCCCAATGTCTCGTTTCGAGCCAATATCTACTGCACTACAATGCACATTGCCAAATATCCTGCTTAAAGGGAAGATTTTGAGCAGTGGTAAAACTGAATCTTATTTTACATAAGTCTCACCAACCAGAATCTTGAAACATGCTAATGATAGCGAGCTGGAAGTGTATATATATATATATAATGTTGACAGTAGTAGAAAAAGTTGAAATGTTAATATTGTGAATTGTCTATAACCCAATTAAAATTATTTTGGTATTTTTAGGAGTGTCTGTAAAAGCCTAGCCAAACCAACATTTGGGAAGGAAATTCAACCATATCATTTACATCAGTATCAAGCCTGCAAATTGTAGTAGATGTAATCTCCATATGTACAGAATTTTTATGGCTTACATTTCTCCACATAACCTGAAACTGATTGTTAATCATTCATCAAAATCTGCAGATACATAAAAAAAAAAAAACAAACTAGATAAAGAGGCTATGACCTGTGGCAAACAAAATTCTTCTCTAAATCCAAGGGAAAAATGAAACAAATGTAATGTGGTGCTGACAGATTTTTAGAGAATCTGTTCAACTTTCAATTCCAATTTTAATTGCAGGACAATTAAAAAAAAGAATTCAAAATACAAAGCTACAGAAATTTTATAGTGTTAGAAATGCAAGGATTAATCTGGAAGAGGATACAGTGAAAGAGTTCATCTTAGATTCATTTTTCTGATGATGATTCATCAATATCTGTCATCTTTATAGCAGATTATTACACCAGCTACCAATATATGTAATACAATACAATTAAAGTAACATTTATGAAATGTGCATTCACATAAATTGAAATATCAAGTTGTTACAGAATAATTGTAAATTCATATTTTTGTGAATATTATATAATTTTATGCCATATAAAAAACTATGAATTAATTTAGAGCTATAGGACAAAGATGAAATCCAATCAAAAAAATTTTTTTTTTTTTTTTTTAATCGTATCACCCCGAGCAAGGCGGTAACATCACTGATGTGCAGGGGGCTACGTAATAGTGAAAAGATTGGAAAAGAGAAAGCCGGAAACCACATCCTAAACAGAGAACAAGGGATGAGCCTCTTAACCTGTTCAATAGACGTGGGTGGAGTGTGAACCGGGCGATAGATTTATCTACTCCAATTGAAAAAAAAAAACAAAGTGAGAACATCGAAAAAGAGAAATCAAAGAACAGAGACAAAAACTAACAATAAACTTAATGACTGGATTTAAGTGTAGAAACCTTTAATAAACTAAGAATAAAAAAATAAATAAATAATCAACAATATCCTGAAAATAAAGAAAAAAAAACAAGGCTACATAAACTGTATAGCATAAAGAAAATACTTTACTCTATACAGTTTATGTAGCCTTTTTGATTTTTTTAACTAAAGCTTGCCTAATAAAAGACCCAAGAGTCACTCAAGATAAAAGGTTACTGGATGAGATGTTTGATATGAATGAACATAGGAGGATGAAGTAGAAAGTGAAGATTACAAGGGTATGGTGAATAGATAATGACTAATCTTAAATCTGAAAAGGTTAAGAGTGCATCCACTCAGGAGACTACTTTCAGAGTGGAACATCTTCCTTATCAAAGAAATATGAAGGGAATAAGAATGAGTCAACATTGTGGATGGAATATATTTGATATTGTTTTGTTTCTTTGTTTAACTATTAAATAACTTCAAGGAACATATCACATACCAATTTTCATTTGAAATCCAAATAATTCCAGCCAAAAAACAAAAGGCAAAAAAGAAAAATAATTGCTAAAACAAAACAAAACAAAAAAAAAAAAGTGTGTGAAATGAAACTAAAATCATTTTATGAACAAAGAACTCAACCATCAATAAAAAATGAATGCTAAACACCTCAAAAGTTCATTTTCATAGGCCAAAAATTTTAGTAATCAATATTCAAATTCAGAGAAATTAAGACTGAAAATTAAATTTGTAAAAGTTTTTTAAAAATTAAAAAAATAAATAAATAAATAAAAAGCTATCTTAGCTGATTTACCCATGCTTTTTTTTAAAAAAATGGCAGATCAATTCATTTTGTGAATACATCAGGGATTTCATATAATATAATCACTTTTTTAGTTTTAGTTGCTATAAACTAAGTCTAAAAAGTTTAACTTTGAACAGGACTTCTTTAAAAAAATTCTTTATGCTTACCTAAAAAGTTGTCTTTATTATGAATGAGAAATTATTATAAAAAAAACTCATAACCTCAATGATTATTAACTTATTGTGATCAATAAGAATTTCAAATCAAGATTAAATGATCAAGTATATATGATTCATTAGTATCTTATCATTTCCATAGTTTATTTTAATATAAAAACCATGTAAAAATAGAAATTTAATTTAACAACTGTTTTAAATTACAGTTAATAAATAAAAACAACATTGTGCTGCAAATAACACATAATTCATAAAAGGCTGCAGATTGAATAGAAAAAAATTTTTTAACAATGGAGGAAAATTCAAATATGGATTAAATTTAAAACCTGCACAGTACCCTCAAATGTAGGTGTAGCCACTTGCATAATTTCAAGGTAGTGCTGGCCAAATGAAAATATCTGTCAGCCTCCCTTGATAACCATAACTCCCAAACTCAGTCAGTTAAGTGCCATATGTGATACACGCTTGGGCAATCATGTCTCGAAAGAGACATGACTGACTGGGCAGAAGATTATCCCGCAGTAGATTGCCATTGCTTTCTGCGGTAGACTGGTTGCCGACCAAGGCTATAGAACCCAATCTGTCCTGCTATTTAACCCATAACTGGAAGGAAGAGACGGATTAATACCTTTCCCAAGGGTATTTGCGCGTAAGTGAATAAGAACTCTTAACTAAAGGAAAAAGGAGGTGGGGGTTAATAAGGAACAGAACTAAAGAAGTACTTTGATGAAGGCTATAATAAATAGAGTAGCCCAAACGTAGCTAAGAGCAAATAATACAAAAAATACAAGTAAAAGAAGATATATATTTTATTAGTACAACAAAATAATTTAATGCTTATTAGCATTTTAACTCATCTATTTCTTTTGTCTTTTTATGTTCTGAATATCATAATGGTTTACCTCAATTCCTCAAAAATTGTTTTAGCCTCACTGAATCTTTGGGAATCAGAGTAGAATGTTGATCCTCTAAATCATTTCAGGCTGTTTTTTTTGTTTTTTTTATAATTGTTTCACTCCAAGCAAGGCAGTACTGCCATTGGTGTGCAGGAGATTACAAAAGAGGAGAGTAAAAAGAAAGGGGAACAGGTCACTGGGGTGTCAGAGAATGGGTAAGAGAAGAATGAGAACACTGATGTGAAGAGAGCTGCATGATAGTAGAGCAGAAACGAAGAACAAAATACAAGGTGTGTTGGGGAAAGGATGAGAGATAAGAGATGGCAATTGACATTGCATTTAAACTCTTGGAGATTGTAGCTATCAGGAAAGCAAGTATAAAGAAGAGAGTGCCACAGGCAGGAAGTGAAAGAAAAGATGCTGCTATAGTGGAAGTTGCAGTTACATTTGATTGATTCCACTGTAAAAGAATAGGACCTAGTAGCCAGTTCAGTAGCTCAAGTAAATTCATGCAAAGGGAGCACCAGGAAGCTAAGCTTGTCAAAGCAGAAGCCTTGAAAGTATTTGCAGAAGAGACAGAGGGAAGCCACATCACATCAGTGAGAAAATGAAGTTGAGCTACCAGGTCGGGATCAACCACATGGAGATTCTCTTCAAGATTTTATCAAAAATCCAGAGATAAATAGCAGAGGCACCCGACCAGATGTGACAGCAATATTCAATGCACAGGCAGATGTTAAATTTGTATATGTGCAAAATGGACTCAGACAAGAAAAATGTCCTGTCCCTACACAGTGAACCAACCATCCAAGCAGCAGATTTAGCTTTGATTCAATGTAGTCATTCCACCTGAGGTCGGCTGAGAGAGTTAGACCAAGGAGGCGCAGTGTATTGCTTTCAGAAAGACTATCCTGATCCATGCTGAGGGGAAGCAGTAGAGATTGTCTATGGTGGTTAAAGAATAACAACTTCGTTTTGGAAGCATTAAAATTTATGAGCTATTTCTTAGACCAGTCTACCACAGATAGGAAGTCCTTTTCAAGATCTGCAGCAACTTTGTCATCCTCAGCAGATTTCTTATCAAGGTGAGAGTAAATGGTGGTTTCATCAGCATAAATGCCTACTTGGGATCCGATTACATCAGGGAGATCATTGATAAAGAGCAGAAAAGGCGTAGGACCTAGAATAGAGCCTTAAGTGATACCTGTGTACTTATGATAGGATCTGGAAGTATGCCCATTCAAAACTACATAAATTTCATGATTTGATAAGAATGATTGGATTAGATCAAACAAACTCCTAGTTATACCATAGCCATGTAGCTTGCAAAGAAGGCTAGCATGCCATACTCTGTCAAATACTTTGGAGATATCCAGGGCAACAGCTCAAGTTTCGTCATTCTTATTGAAAGCCTGGTATATATATTCTGTGATGGTCGTTAGCGTATCA
Organism: Ascarosepion bandense; assembly: GCA_037127315.1. Taxonomy (NCBI): domain Eukaryota; kingdom Metazoa; phylum Mollusca; class Cephalopoda; order Sepiida; family Sepiidae; genus Ascarosepion; species Ascarosepion bandense. Next base: position 353,636 of record JBBBDQ010000135.1, read on the forward strand.
GCAGTAGACCTGGCAAAGTGGAAGCCATACTGTTGGAGAAGAGATTGTGGGCTGAAAGATGTTGAACCACTTCAGCATTGATGACAGCCTTGAACACATGGCTAAAAATCAATAGGAGTCTGATAGGGTGATAATTAGAGGGGTCTTAGAGTTCTCCAGAATTCTTAAATACAGGAACCACAGAGGAGAACTTCCAGCAGGCAGGAAAGCAAGAAGCTGAGAGGCAGTAGCTGTAGAGTTTGCAGAGGATAGAAGAGAATCCAGGGACACATTTCTTCATGACGATGATTAGGATTCTGTCACCTTCACTCACCTTATAGGGGTCAAGCTTTGAAATTATGTTACAGACCAGCGAGGGGGTAATGCAAAATTTATACAATTAATCCTCAGTTCTAGGTGGGAAGTCAGGTATGGATACTCCAGACAAATCATACGCGGAGTTGGAGAATCTGTGAGCAAAGCACACAACCTTGTTCACTGAAGCTGTGAGAACTTCAAATTTATTGATTAAAGGAGGGATTGAGGACTTGCTGTTGTTTAACAAACTTTTGCAGAGTTGCCAGTAGTCTTTGGAGTTGAATTTGTGGGATGCTATACACTGCTTCATTCTGTCAGCAAACAGCTTAGCATCATTTAGGATCTTCTTGCACTTATTACAAGCACAGACAAAAGGGTGCTTATTATGGTCAGACACGTTGGTCCAATAAAGCTGGAAGAAATGATTCCTGTGGGTAATAGCAGCCAAACAAGTAGGAAAGAACGAAGGAGATTAATGGGGTTTAAGTTGGAACTTCCTGGCTGGATGAAAGCATCGATGCCAACTTTAACCCAAGAGAAGACCTCGGATACACAGTCTTTAACAAGAAGACTAAAAACTTTCTTCCAAGGGATGCTACAGAAAATCACAGAACAACTCCCAGTCTGCTCTTTAGTAGCAGTAAGATATTCTGCTGGTTAAAGATTCATGGGAGAAGGGGGAGTAGAGAGTGATATTAATGAAAACATGATCAGAGTTCCCAAGAGGGCAAAGCTGCACAGTATGGCAAGAGCCAGGGATAGAAGTGAAACAGATATCTAACTGTCTATTTGGGTTATTGGAGAAACGTGGGGAAATTCACCACTTTTGTAAGAGACTGAGTGATTGAAAAGTTCATGGTATGGACACCAGCAAGATCTAGCCACTTGGCATGGTAGACATTAAAATCTCCGAACAACACAAATATATTATCGAACAGATGAGAAGAAATGACCTTGTCTATATTATTCAAGATGCTGTCTAGTATGGAACAGCCAGGAGGGGAAGGAAAACAGTAGAGTAAGAAAAGATAGCTAATCAAGCTTAATAGAGAAAGACGGAGACACGTGTAGGAATGATCTGGAGATTCAAGAGAAATCACCCTAGCTAAAGTTCAGGCTTGATTAATCATCATGTATAGATAAAGAGTTGAATGTAATTAAAGCACGAGTAATGAATGTGTTTTTGGTTTTGAGCAGTTTTAACCACTTTGAAACTGCATTCTTTAGCTAGTAATTGTAACCCCTAAACATGCTCATCAATATCTTCATCTTCTCTTTGCTAGAACATGTCTGGCAAAGATTTTGTTTGTTGATTTCAGATATAATTCTTTGAGGTGATTGACAGCAGGTTCAAAAGTATCATATGCAGCAATATGATCATAGACATCTGAGAAAATGCCAATAATTAAGATATCCAATTTGTTTTGTTCATGTACAGCATTATCTGTAGTCTTTCATAGGAATGAAGTAATGCTCCAATATCAATGATTTAAGATTTTTTTGTCACAAAAAGTGAGTTAGGAGATATGTCTAATCTCTCAGGTTTCAAAAGTTCGTCTAACCTTCAATCCACTATGTTGATCAAATTGTAATAAGTAATAAAACTAAAACACTTTGACAAAATCTTTAATAAACAGAGTGGCCTGTGACAGGGCTGAGAGCAAATATGAATACAAAGAATACAAGTAAATGTGGAGATATATACATAAGTACAGCAAAAGTGGATAATTCCAGAAGAGTTCAAATCGAGAGAAGTTAATATTTTAAGAACTAACACTATGCATGACACTGGACTTTGGCACAATGAATTAGTCAAAGATTCAAACCTTAGAATAATTTATGTTATTGGCTTCTATTAATATATTCCTATTTGTTCTATGTACAAACATCAAGGGAACTTGTTAAAATCTGATAAACTGAAAGATAATTAAAAACTAAACCACAGCACCTAACTAATGACAACATTTTCCATATTGCAACTGAACAAAAGATAAATTGTAAAGTTATATGCAAAAGTCTGATTATACACACACAAGCCAAACTTAGTAACAGTGCCCCTGACTCAACCTTTCATCTTTCAAATGTGTATCTACTATCTATCATGTTACTATGGTAACAACATCTACCACTTACAGTAACATTACTAAAAGATTCACAAAGTTACTTCTGCTAATAAAAATCATAACAGAATAAAATTATCAAAGATCCTTATAATAAAGTTTACTGTATGCAACAAAAGTTAACATGTAAGAGTTACGATACATTCAAATTTAATAAAAGTACATGTATAAGGAAAACGAAAAAGTACTGCATATAGGTTGGTGTATAGATTAGATATTGGCATTACTGCATATATGTTTATGAATTCATACATAAACTAGACAAGAGGAAAGACTATGACAGGTATTATAGATATTATCGATCACTCACCCATTTCATGAACAAGATACCTCTCTTTATCACAAGACAGATAGAAGCATCATGTGAAAATATATATATATATCTCCACCAAAAATGACTGGATAAGCATTCCAGCTTAGGACTTATGTAGTATCTGTACACTGTGAAAGTTTTATATATACAAATTTGGTTAAAGGCTGATGAAAGTATATATTTTCCAGTGAAAAACATTGATTTGGAAATTCTTGTAAAAATCAAATTGTCAGATTTTAATGAAACTTTCTAGACCTATTCACAAATTTTTTAAAATCTTTTTTAACATATGTTACCCCAACTTACTTAATTTCATGAAATTTCAAGAAATTAAATTTTCATCCAAAACTTTTTTCATTAGCTAAAAGTAGGACTACTTAGAGAATATAAATCTTTTTTTTTTCAAACTCCTACTCATTTTTCAAAAATCTGCCCTGAATTGTAAAATAAAAAATGCAATAAAACTATGACATTAATTATAAAAGTTTTTGTTTTTATAAATAAAATTTATTAAGGACATTGTCTTAAAAAAATGTTTTTTGATATGTAATGAATTTTTACAAGAATTGTTTTAATTTTTTTTTTTTAATTATAATTAAGATAATTTATAATATATAAAACTTTTAAAATTCTGCATTGCTTCAATCTGGTTAGGTGATATTGTTATTAAGTGAAAACTTTATTTACTAATAAAAAATTGAAAAGCCTAATACAAATCATTTTGCACTAGATTTCTAAAACAATTATTTTTCATGTATATAAAATATTATATAACATAACCCTTTTTGAAAGTACAGTTGACCATACACAACATTATCAGAAAATATGAGTGATGATTATAGTAAATTTAATGTCAACATTCTTAAAATTAGGTTACGGAGAATATTTTCCAACATTTTTAAGATTACTGAGTATTTAAAAATCATATAAAAATAAAAACCCTCATGTCATTTTCTTAAATTATGTTTTACAGCTAAAGTCTCTATAGAACATCAACCATTATGATATCACTGTCAACGCCCAATTACTTAAAACATAGCAATGCCAGTTAACATACATAGCTACTGTTTTGCTTTAAAAATATATTTGTGTGTCATTTTAAACTTAGAGTAAATAATATTTTTTTCAAATCTGATTAATTATACTCTAAATCAGTTAATATTCCTCAAATAAAGTTTCAGAAAAATGTACTTTATTTTTGAAAGATTTCTTAATACAGAGAATTACACTGTGGTGAAAGACAGAGCACTAATAGCTATTTGAGAATTTTTTTTTTTTAAATCAATTCTACTTAATATAATTTCTGTTTTAAATACACTAAAGTATTTTGCTTACTGGAAATAGTAAATATGATCTTTAGCTTTCAAGAAAGCTTCTTTTTTTTTTTTAAATAAAATAATTTTTATTCATTTTAAACCTTAGGTATCAAAAATTAGGGTAGGTACCTATGATAGATATGAAAAATACTGCATACTTATACATTACCAAGTTTAAGTTGTCCTTTGTGTATTTTTGTAACTTTAAACACAAACTATCAGTGCATAAATAAAAATAAAAATTGTAATATTCATATAACTCACTTCAGGAACCCAAGTTAATAAGTAGGAGAGTACTGTTTATATCTAAAATTTTATAAGTAGCCTTTCTTTAAAAAATGAAAATATTCCACTCACTGTTCCAAATACAGACAACAATATCAAAGACAAAAGGTTATATCAATAAAATGATGTGATGGAAAATGAAGTCTAAATAAACCACAGAGAATTTTTTTTACATTCACTTTTCAGAAAGATAAAACAAAAAAAACACTTTCTTAGATAAGCTACTTGATAAATTGATTTTGCTATACAAACAATATCAGACACAAATAAAAAATAAGATTTAAAATCTCAAAATATTGCATTAAATATCTTATCTTGTAATTATTTTTCAATAATAAAATGATTTTAAAAAGAAAATTAAAAATGGGTGAAAGCGGTTGGTGGGGATAACCCACAATCTTCAATTACAGAATTACATATTGACAACCATCAAGCTGTTTTATCTGTGTACCTATAGTTTCTAAGAAACAAACCAGCAGATTTTGGCACCAAATGAATGATTAAGTCATCCAAACTAATTCTGTAGGTACCAGTCAACATACAAAAAAACAAATATCAAAAAAACTAACAGATAGGAAACATAAGAATCTTAACAGCAACTATAAAATTCTAACAAATAAATGAAAACCAACAAACATGACACAAATATGAATTCTATAAAATAGACATTTATTATAAACATGATCAACATAAGAAACATACATTTCACTGAACAATGAATCGAATGTATTAAATAAAAAATAAAAAAGCACTAACCAAAATATATACCCTAACAACATTATGCACAGTATAAACAGAACTCAAAAAGTATCTATTTCACATTCCAAATCTGAGAGACCTGCTTTCAGGGAAAAGACAATTATTACCTACCTCCCAAACATGAGTAAGCCAGGGTCTCACCAGTTTCAAAAATGGTTGAAAGATTCCAGAATTTAAGCAACATACCAGAAATTTCCAACTGATTAGAATGGCCTACCCTGTTCAATAAAGAACAACCCAATCCCAGATTGACTCACTCACTCACAAAGTGAATCAGTTTACTGCTGCTACTAGTGCTGGACACCAATCAATCTAAAGACATGTCCAGCTTACAAGCAGCACTCACCTGATATATTATCAACAGCTAAAAGAAGCAGTGATACAAAAAGTAAATAAGTATAATTATTTACTAACAATATAGACTTTTCTTTCTTTCTTCAAAGTCATACTCTAAATATGTAAATAAAACCTAAATAGCCACCTGCTGCAATTTGAACTCATTACCAATAACTTATGATATAATTCCTTATCAATAAATATCAGAAACTTAAAACAAAATATTGTAGCAGACTGATTATATTTGAAAATTTTCAGGCAACTGAAAAATTATTATTTAGCAAAAATATGCTAAAAATGTAAATGTTATTTAAAAAAGAAGTTTGAGACTTTGACCTCATTGAACAGTTAACCTAAGTGAATACATAGGAAATGAATATAAACAACCATTTGTGTGTTAATCAAATATTCAAGTATGTTTTTCAAGTTACATTCATCTTATATATAAATAGGAAAACTGTGAAGGCAATACTTGTTTTAGTAATTACCATTATAAATCTTTAAAAAATTTTAATTAAAAAGCAAGTTTAAATATATCTACATACAAATATGCAGTTCCTAAATGTACAAAACTTTACGCAATATTATTATTCATTGGATGAAGGAATAGTGAAAAAATCTTAAATCTTGGAAAAACCATGCAATACAAAGTCCTCACCATGTTTTATGCAAAATCATGACTATTTTTCCTTTAATGTAAAGAAGATTGGTGATATTTAGGCTGAATTTTGGAATACCCAACTGATCAACTCTTGATAGGTACCTCCACTCATTTTCAATAACTACCTTTTAAATTGAATTTTTTTAAAAAAATTTTATTTTAGTTTTATTTGAAAGCTAAATGATTAAATTTACTATTTCCATACTCTGGTGTATTTCAAACAGAAATTATATTAATTGGAATCTAAAATTTTGAAATTTTTTTTTAATCTTTCAATTTTTTGGCCATTTTTAAGCAATTGACACATTTGTAAACAAAAGTTAATTCTTGATTAAAAAAATCTTACAAAAATAAAACATACATTTGTGTCAAATTTGAAAATTAGCAAATTTAATGTTAAATTAATCTGATTTACACAAGTATTACTTATTTATAGCATGAAATTTAGAATAAAACTATTTCTTAAACACAGCGTTCAACTTTTTTTAACCTTACCACTGTAATTGAAATGTATTGACAGATGAGATAAGATAAGTGTATGGCGATCACAAGTGACATAGTTGTACAAATTTGTTTCCTGTAAGGAGAAGAAACCCTGAAACACATGACCTTTTAATGTACACATAAAAATTACTATACAAAAAAATTCAAATACACAAAAAAAATTTTTCAATTATTTTAAAAATACAAAGGCATGACAATTTGTATTAAACTTTTTAATTTTCAATTAATAAATGTAATCTTCACTTAAAAAGTTTATAATCTAATCACAACAAATCTTTGAAGTATTTTTAAAATATTTTTAAAACTTTATAAATTATTATAAATTTAAAAAATATGAAAACAATTCTTTTAAAATTTCATTATTAAATCGAAAAGAGTTTTTTCTTCAGATTATAATGTCTTTAATCTATATTATTTATCAAAGCAATTAAAAGTTCATGTATATGTTGCTGTATGCAAATTTTCTGCTTGTACACTTAGCTGTCATCATTAGAATCAATTATCTGTTCTATTTTACTGGAAAAACAATTAAGTTTAATGAGGAAAATGCATTCAAAAGAAGTCGTTTGTTTGGCACAGAAGAAGCGGGATGATGGCCTCAGCATCAGAAGGATCGCCATGGATTTGAAGCTGTCGAAATCAATGGTTGAATACATGCTGAAGACAAACTCCAAGCGGAAAAAGAAGAGAAGACGGAAAAGATCAATTGGCAAGAGGACTGAAAGGAGAATGAAGAGGACTGTGACACGGCTTTTGACATCTGGAGAAAAAGTTACAGCAAGAAAAGTGAAGGAGAAATGTGAATTGGATGTAAATGTCCGAACAGTACAAAGAATGCTGCATAGGATTGGTTTGAAGTAAGAAAAAAATTACACTAACAAAGAAACACAAAGGAGCAAGACTGGAGTGTGCTAAAAGGTGGTTAACAAAGCATGTTGACTTTAAGAAGGTTATATTTACTGATGAGAAGCATTTCAAGTTTGATGGGCCCAATGGATGGTGTACTTGGTCGAGAAGGGGTGAGCATGATGTACTGAACAAACGACAGATGGGAGGAGGAGGAGTTATGGTTTGGAGTATGATCTTTGCTAATGGAAATATACGGTTAGAGTGGCTGAAAGAACGACAGAACAGCAAAAGTTACAAACAGTTGCTGGACAAGAAAGCCCTACCAAGGATAAGAAGAGAGATAGGGAATGATTTCGTTTTACAGCAAGACAATTGCAGCATCCATGTGTCAAAACTCATGAAAGAATGGATGGCTAAAGTGAATATAACTACTTTGGAATGGCCTGCAAAAAGCCCAGATCTAAATTTAATAGAAAATGTTTGGGAAATGCTTGCGCAACTTGTCTATGATGGACCTGAAATAACGAAAGAGGCTCAACTATGGGAACGGATACTAGATGCCAAAAAACAACTAATAGAAACACGTAGAGATGTTATTGTGCATATGTTTGATCATTATGAAGAGAGATTGATAAAAGTTATTGAGAAGAAAGGTGATATTACAGACTATTAACAGTTTTTCAACGATGTCCGAAAAATAATGTCGCGTGTGTTTTGTAAACAATGATGAAAAATAAATATTTTTCCTTACCTAATCAATTTTCTTCCATTTTTATTACAGGTATTGTCTTTATATGTTTATGCTATTCTATTAAAGGAATTTCGCCACTCTATAGTACTCGGAAAGTCGAATACTAAAGTGTCCGAAAAATATTGTCGGGCCCCTGTATATGGGTATGCAGGTGGTATAATGATTAGCAGCTCAGAACATGAAATCCCCATGCTAAGTTCGAATTCTGGTCTAGTTTGTTACATTCACTTTCTCACAAATACTCTTAGGAAAGGTATAACTCCATCTCTTCTCTCACCCCAGTTATGCATAGGTAGACTGGGCTTGGTTGACTTTGATTGCCAATCAGTTTTGGAAAAGAACTCTGAATTCAAAATCTGAAGAGAGCTGTTTGGAAACTTAATGGCACACTGTGCACTAATTCTGTTATCATTTTTTTCCAGAAAATGTAGCTAGTAGGTAGTATGACATTTCAGTCCTAGGAACTGAATTGTTAGGTCCTCACACATCATAATCAACAGGAGAGTCTGGACATAGATATCAGGGATGGTCTAAATGTAATACCACCTATCTAATTTCACAGAAACTACAAGAGATGCAGTAAGTATTGTAAGATCAATAAACTGCACAAGTTTTCAGCTACAGAATTTCAGCTCCACTATTTTTCCACAGCTACCATGATCGGCTATGCATTTTTACAAGTGAAGAACATAAGTCATTGTACATATCACTGTCAACATCATTGAAATGCATTACCCACTGCCTATCTGCACATTGTGCATGATATGTAAATATTCAGTAAGTGTTAATGAATGCAATTTTTTCAGCATGGGAAGAAGTCAATAAAATACTTCTGCTGTGTATATACTCATGCCAGATGTCATTTTGCTACATGTAAAAGATTGTTAGCGAGAAGGTTCTACTATCATACTAACAACATATGCTGTCAAGGTGTCATTACTTTCACAGCAACCCTGGGTGTGTGGGTGTGCACACACGTAGTTTATTAGCTGAATTTATCTGAATTTATCAGTATATAAGCTATAGTCCATGTCATTAATATTCAACATTAAACTAAGCACAATGATAAAAAAAAAAGATTATATTGAAAAGTAAATTTAGTTATTTCAATGCTTTTCTTTTCAGGTCAGAGTTTTTCAGATGAGGAACTATTATTACATTCCATACTATTCCAACTAGCATTCTCTTCTTGGTTGCTATACTAAAATGTTTATAATTTTACATGGTAATCTCCTTAGAATTATGAGCCAAACACTGTATTCAATCCATAGAAGATTGTTCTACTTTCCATGAATATGGGACATTTCATATCAGTTAATGCTCACAAGTTTTATTCACCTCTGTGCCATGTGTCAGTTTCTTCTATTGAACCATATGACTTTTTCATACTACCTTAGTGATTGAACTAACTGCCAAGAAAAAGACACATGCCCTATTAGATTAAGTTAATTGATGTAACTGATGTCGAGACACAAGTCCAGTAATGTGCAAAAGTCATGTACTCTAGATCAATAGAAAAGCAACATGAAAGGCAAAAATATATGATGAAAGAGAGAGAATTAACCAATACTTCTCTAAGCATAAAATGCAGAATGTAAAACAATTTACACCTGTGAACTGAATAAAGGGTTCAGTTCAAAATTCTAAAAAGGTTACCAAGTATAAAAACAGATAACAAAAAAAAGATCAGAGTATAACACCACACAAAAAAAAAAAATATATTCATTTTTGTTGTAGCAATAACTTATATTTCAGTATCTGGGTACTGCAAATCTGTGAAGAAATTAATAAACTTAGACCAGTATGCAAAAATGCTAACAGCTAAAATTTCAAAGTTGTACTAAATACACCAACACACCTTTCACCAATTAAAGAACTAAACAATTCACCAAATAAAGCATAGAACTTAACACTTAAAGAGGAAAATGAGCAACAAGTTGGAATACAATTTCATGTTATTTCCAGATATTAATTAAAACTTGAAATTGATAAACATGCTTTTTATACTTGCTCAGAACAAGTTTGAACCTTCTTGCTGACAGCTTTAACCATCCAACTATTACATGGTTGTAATAAGGATGACATTTTATCTTATTTGGATCAACATTTAAGTGTCTCAGTATTTGTTTGTAGCAGTCACCAGAGATTAACTACATTAGTTAATTAATGAGCTGCAACATGCAAATACTAACAAAAATGTAACATTTTAAATATTTATTAACAATGTCAACCAGTACTGTGGGGATCAAACTTGTTCACATTCTTTCGACATTTCTGAAAATTTCACTAATATTTTTATACAGAAAGTAGAAGCTAAGCAACAACAACACACTATTTTGCTATCTTCCATTTTTCACAAAAACAATTTACAAATAATGAAAAAAAAAACTAAATAGTAGGAAAAAATTATTTTCTGTTTTTCAACTTACACTGACAATAAATCATATACCATCTCTAATGAAGGCACTTGCCTTAGAGCAATGGTTAGTAAACAAATTTATCAAGGTCACTGCTAGTGTAATAGGTTTGTTCCTTATTGAGTATGCCTCCCTAAATGTTTAGATGTCTATCTTTATACAAAAGTTTCACAAACCTTTTCAAGCAAGGTCTATCCTCATCAATTTGCTTAATTACTGTCAAATTGTATAAAAACAACTAAAGAATATGTCATGGTTGAGAGGTTTGTGTATTTGTCACTGATCCTATAGTTGATTGAACAACTTTGACACCAGAATTTTGAAGGCTGAAGGCAAGCAAATTCTCTACACTTTGAAGATTGGTGCAATACAATCAATATAACCCCTATTTAGTTTTGTCTTATTTATACTAAGCTAAACTTAGTATATCAGCTAATATAATTTAATACCTATTGTATTTTCTTTTCATCTACAGCCTATAAGTGCTGATTAAAGAATCTACACATTCAGTGACGACTCTCACATCAGCTTATCGACTGTAGAAATAACCTAAAAGAATAACACATCCATAAATGATGCCATATGAAAAATTTTCAATTTCATCCTGTTTTGGGATTTGAATAAAATCATTGTTTTGGGTTCAAGTTACTAAATTGTAAGCATTTGCCATTCATGTCAAATATGCCAAATCTATTCAATTGGTGCCATTATATTAGAAGACAACTCCTGGTAAGAATTAAGATATTAAAACAGAAAATAAAATTCTTTACAAATTTAAGATTCACAACTAAGAGTTGTGAAAACTTTATAACCAAATCAAAAGTCAGCTTACACTTATTAAAATGGTTTTCTTCACATATATACTGTCATATTTAATTTTTACATATTTTTAATCTTCCTTTTATGATGAATGTTAAGTTAGTGAGTAAGAATTTTATTATTTATATTATCTAAACTTAATGCTTCAAAATATTTAGTCAAAAAGATATTTAAAAAAATCAAAAGACAAAAAATATCAATCACATTTGAGAAATACAACCAATAAACAAAAAATAATATACAAAATAGTCATTGTGTAGAAAGAAATGCTTGACTAAACAAAAACAATTATTTATCCAAAATGAGATGTTTTCAATGAAGCAAGTTAATCTGAGCTAGCCCAGCATTTGAAATAAAACAGATACTATGTGTTAGCTTAAGGAAATGTATAATTATATTATGTCCATAAATTATGTGTACAATTTTTAAAACTATACAGGATTTTTTTTTTTTAAAAACATTATTGAAATCTGTCAATATTTTCTCATGGAATCCATTGGTTGTACACAATACATCTAGATCTATAAATAGGACTTAGTTTAGGTTGAGTGTGTATATGTGTGTGTATATATATATATATATATATATATATATTTAGTAAGCGGAGTTTTATGTCAACACAAAATAAAATCGTCGGTGATGGTGGATTTTATAATATTTCAGTTTAAACAACCTCTCTGAAGATGGCTCATGTGAGCCGAAAGCTTAGAAGAAAACCAATAAATAATTATCCAAATGTTGGAGAATTTTTGTCTTTATTTTCAACTGAAATTAAAGCAAAAATACGACGTTTAGAATGGCTCATGGTTAAACATAATAGACATTCATTGTCTCATATTTAACAGCATATGTTTAGAAAATATATATATATAAAAAAAAACACACACACACACATTTTATCTTAACCTATTCTAACAGGATATAGACATGAAGCAACAAATTATTTGATTAACTTAAGCTATTTTTATCTAAAAAAGAGACATAACCACTTCTGGTTATCAGCTTTTAATATCAATTATGAATTATCTAATTAAAATGGATTTTTAATAAAAAATTCTAAAATGATACATATGAAACTACTTCTAAAATCTAAAGTTCATGAGGCTCGAAACAAAAGAGAAACATAAAACTGCTTCTTTGAAATATATCTAATTACCATAAATATGGTAACAAAATCAGTTATAGAAGCTAACAAAACAGGAATTCATTTTTTTTTTAATACTCTATATAGCTTAGAAGTAATACTTAAAAACAGTTTATCACATTTACTAAAGCTGAAAATCTAATGCTTTTAAATTCTGCCACATTTACCTAATCAAAAACATCTGTAAATTTACACGCCCATATTTGCAGACATACTTTTTAATAAGCACTCACAATGGATTTAGTCATTATTTTACCAACATTTTTAACAAAAAAAATATTTCCAAAAGATTTTTTCAGAGAAAGAAAATTTTCCAAGTAGAAAATTTTATCACAGAACTTAAAAGCATTAGCTTAATTTAAAGCAAATGAACATTCCCCACAAATGATTTTCAAAATAATTAGTCAAAGTATCAAATAAACTAATAAAAAGCTATTTAAAACCTTTTAGTTCAATCATAAACCTATTTCTATTGTAAAGCAAAATTCTTTATCATCCTTTCTAAATCACAGAATAAAAGTTAATGTATTTTAAAAACGCAGAGCAATTTTAAATTGTTATTAAAGCTCTTAGAATATCTATTAAAAAATGTAAGATCCCAGTATACATCCTCACATTATAAATCTAACATTAAACACTTTGAAATTAAAAGGTTTTATTTAAACAAGAAACATAAATATGTAGTAGTTGATGAGTTGTTAGGACAAGTAGAGGAATTAAAATGGCCTACCTTTGTAATCTCATGTTCTATCACTTTATAAGGTTAAGGAAAAATATTTAAACTACTACATTATTTACACATCTTTCAAATAACTAATACATATAACTCATTAACCTAAAGTCCTATTTACATAACTAAGCAGACACTTTAAAAAAACAGACATGCATAAAATCTACTGAATCAAGATTGATTACTAAGAAACCAACAAATTAGCAGTTTCTTTCAAGGGGCATCTTACAGCAGCATGGTACTAATGATGAACTAGTTACAATGACTGTTTGCTATTGTTGTTTCAAGAAAAATTACTTGTTCTGGGTCATCAAAGTTTCATAAAAAGTAAGTTATAGCTAACAAGTCCCAAAGAAACCAACTGATTAGTGTGCATACCTAATTATATACATCACAAGTTCTGTAACCCATTAGGATTATAAAAGTAACCACATGTACTGAAGCCATAGCAGTAGCAATGTGTCTTGGGCAAGATAGCCTGATGGAGCACATCCTTCTGGTTTTGAATTTAGTTTTTCTTCAAGATTGGTTGTTATCACAAGGCAAGAGCCCACTCTACCCTGCTATTTAACCCACAGCTGAAAGAAGATGGATTCAGACCTTTTCTAAGGGCATTTTCATGAAATGAATAAAACAGTAGAATCAAGTGGAAATTAAGCATAGCCTGTAGAATTCACTTTCCATGCCTCCAAATTATTACATGTAAAGAAATTTGAGTGACCTTTGAACTTGCACCCAAGGACCAGCAATTCATATTTATATACTCCAATCATTACAGTATCTATGGTAAGAAATAAGTCAAATGTGGCACTTCAATTCACATTCCCTGATCACTATGCTGCATTAATCAGAACTAGCAATGATTTACTACCATGATCAATACAAGAGAGAGTGAACAAAAAGTAATTCTTCACATGTTTGCATATCTTATACAGCTTTATATATAACTATGTTTATTTAGAACAAATCTTCATCTTATATATGGATTATCTTGGACAAGTTACTTCATGTTTGTTGTCTTGATTACAATATTTTAGCTGCCCTGCCAACCAGTCTTCTTCATGTGTCCATATCGTTTTGTTTTACAACATATCAATCTCAATGGGTTATTTATTGCCAACAAAATTTTTAGGATAAGTTCATATGAATGGAAAAGGTATTCTTAGTAAGAAATCAGTTTGTAGATCAGGTTTCATTGATATATTTTGGTAAAGAGGGTTTTTGTTGAGAATCAAATGTATTGCTGATATTTTTTTTTCAAAAATTTATTGCTGATAATTTTTAATTTTTTTTTTAAATGTATTGCTGGTATTTCTATTACTAGTCAGTCAAGTGCCATACAAGATACACATTTGGGCAATCATATCTCAAAAGAGACATGACTGACTGGGCAAAAGATTTCCCCACAGTAGGTTGCCATTACTTTCTGTGGTAGTCTGGTTTCCAACCAATGCTATAGAACCCAATCTATCCTGCTATTTTTATAGCAACCCATAACTGGAGGGAGAAGAGACAGATTAATACCTCTCCCAAAAGTATTTGCACATAAGTGAATGCAACAAATTTAACTGGAATTCGAAATTGGCTATTCGATTTCTCATTCTGAACCAATATCCACTGCATCACAAACTATTTTTCACTCCAGTTTGGGGGTTAACTATTTCTCATTGCTGAAATCCTAACAGGTGTTACCACCCCAGGTCAGGGTGAATCTAGAAACAACAGCAATTAAGAGCTGGTGCCACGCTCCTCAAAACCTCCCAATCAGAAGCTTTGCTACCGGATGTAGTTTATCGTCATACTCGGGATATAGCATATTTAGTAACATTCTAGAACCTTTTACTTCAGTTATGAACATGTTCTCATCACTAAATATATGCACATACATATGGCCAGAAGTAAAGCAGTGATATCTTCCTAAAGTATTTGCAAAATTATTATGAAAAAAAAAAAATATATACAGACTTATACTTTTTATTGAAAATATGTTAAGATCTTATTCTTCTTGCATTTATTTGGGTGTTTACCTTCTATCCTCTTTCATCTGATAAAAATCCTGGTGGACATTACACATCTAAAAATAAATTATAAATTTTCACAAGTAAAATAAGTATTGCCTTGGTTAAAGCTAACTTACAAGATAAGGAAACAAAGTTAGTATTGTAGGATATATACAACAATAACCAACAACAGTGAGTATGGTGCTCTATACTTGTGGCCTGGTGCCAAAACTAAGCTAAATATAGAAAAGTTGTTCTCTTATGTTCAGCATTTTAGAATACCCCTCTTCAACATCTACTGATCATCTGAGAGTTTTAATTTGATGGAAAAAAAAAAAAAAATCAATGCCTAAAAATGCTTCATTTAAAAAATTCAAAATATTTTGAGTAATACTACCAATTTCCATTATTAACAAAGAAAAGAGTACCGAATAGTTATGTAATATCCATCTTTCTAAGTGGCAGTGACAATCTCCTCACAGATAAAAGAAAAAACTTGAAGCAACAGAAATGTTGTTCCTTAGAATGATGCTGAGAATACCATTGACTGAAAATGTGTGCAGTCCTGGGCATGACAGTAAACTGCATCCTGCAGCAAAGCCTCTGATTGGGAAGTTGTGAGGAGCATGGAACCATCTAATTGCTGTTGCTCTTAGGTCCACCCTGACCCAAAGTGGTAGTACCTGTTAGGGTCCCAGCTATAGGTTAAATAGTTAACTGGGGTCAAAACACTATAAACATATAAAACTACACTTTTATAGAAATATATACATAAAAATAGACTTTTGAAGGAAAAATATTGCCAACAATGCATTTTTGAAGAAAAAATTATTACTATAACATTTTTGAAGAAGAAAAATTATTCTCAGTAAAACATTTTTGAATACAAAACTAGAAAACATTTTCAGTTTTCTAAAAAGAGAAAAACAAAAATTTTCATTAAAATCTGACTAAATCAACCTTCTCACTATAACGAAACATTAAAAAAAAAAATCTTAAAACCTCACTTTTTTGGCTTAAACCCACAGAGGTTGATATGCCATTAAACAAAACAAACTCAAAATGTGAGCAACAAGAAAGTTTTAGAAAAAATGGAAACAAAAAGAATACTAATACCTAAAATTAGAAAGAGACAATTTAAATTTCTAGTGCAGATAATAAGGAAAGAGGGTTTGAAAAATTTCATACTGACATGAAATATTGAAGGCAAGGAGAACAGAGGAAAACAGTGTATAACTTACCTAATGAGCTTGTGTAAATGAATGGCAGAACAGGGTTTAGGAGAGATAACAAATTTTACTAAAATCTATAAAGGATAGGACATTTTGGAGAGCCATAATTTCCAACATCCTGAAGAGACATAGCACATGAAAGAGAAATAGTGAAATATGCAAACAAAGATAATGACAACATATCAGTTATTTTGGGAAAATAAAGAATAAAAAGTTATTTCATTTCTATAACTGATTGGTCATTATTACAAACAATAAGGCAGATGACCTGAACAAGAAAACAAGATTCTAAAGGATGAAGGATCAGAGTTCAAATTTTGACAGAGCCTTATTCTTTATTTCTGATTCACATTGTAGAATGATAGAATGAGAATTACAATAGAACGTAATAAAAATAAGATGAAAGAAAAACTTGTAAAAAATTTTAAATATTTTTCTTTGGACTCACATTTATATTAATACTTTTCTTTTTTAATTGATATCTAACAAAATGTGTAAGTTCAAATTCCATATGTTCACATACATGCAAATTACTACTTGTGCTTAGCATGTATAGGTTAACCATTTATACCTATTATTTTTTGCAAAAGTATAATAAACTTTTTCAACACTTATGTAGATTTGCCAAAAATATCCAAACACCTCTCAAGAAAAGAAACCTTCATCTAACCACCAGATTCCTACCCACATTATTATCGCAGCACATTCAAGTCACATTTCCAACAACAAATGAAATCTAAACAGCATTCAACATCATAAAAACAATTGTACAATAGACATCATGTTCCCAACAATAAGCTAAACTAACATTTTAAAACTGTCATCTTATAAACACATTGTTTGTAAAACAAGTTTTTATTTTATATACCATTGTTCTACTTCACACAAAACAGACAAAATTACCGGACACATGCAAGTATTAATAACTGAAGTTGTTCAAACTCCCATCAACATAGAGAAAATATAGGACTGCAGAATTTAAAGCATTTTTATCATTTTATTCATATTTCTGAACCTAAAAAAACAATGGAAGTTCTATGTATATACATATTTCTATTTGCCAAATGTGTCTGGTTTAATTTCATTTTCATATCTCACTGAAGCACTGAAGACATTTACAATAAAGAAACTTCAGAATTATTCCATCATCATAAGCAAACATGACATGAGCAAAATAGAAAAGGAATAGATTCTTTATCAGTAGATAAATGTTCTGAAGTTTTTAATTTCTAGTTGAATGTTGCAATTACCTGCTTAAACAAGTCCCAAGTAGGGTTACTAAATTGAACTACAAGTAACAAATTGGATGACATTTGAAAGTCCTACACTACTAAATTTTGAATCAACTTACATCTCATTAGTACCCTAAGTTAGCCCACCAACTTATGTTAAGGCAAACCAAACAAAATCACAAGTATTAAAATTTAGTAGTGCTAGACTTTCAAATGTCATCCAATCTAACAACTCTGAACCCAAAGGTAGTCATTAAAGTCGGTCTTATTCAAAATTTTGTTTCTACTTTTTTCATAACTGATTTATATCCATTTCCGATGAAATTATTCAAGTTAAAAGAAAAACACAAAAATTAAGGTTTCACACTCCTTTAGTAAATAGAAAGTTCATGTAATTACTAACAATGGATGAGATAGTTCAAGTATTATTTTTCTAAGAAAAACTAATTATAATTGAGGGTTCTAAAAATTTTACAAGATTATACAGTTTAAAAAAGATTTATTAAAAATTTATAAATAATTGAGATAGTCATCTTGGCAAATATTACTGTAAAACCAAAATAACTAATCTATCAAAAGTGGATATGCTATGAAACATGTGATTAGAATAAATATTTTAACAAGTGATTATAACCAAGACAGAAGCAATCATAATATTACCTCATAAAAATCATTAAAGAATTATATATATATATATATTCTCATTTAGAATTCAGCCAATGACGCAACCTTGGTTTCAACCTTTCAGCATCTTCAGGTGTTTTATATCAACTGATTTGCTAACATTTTTTTAACACATAACATGAACTTTCAGAACCTATAACTGGAAGTTCAAAATAAGAGAGGAGCTGGTCAAAAATTGTAAACATTTTTATCCAGGTTTGTATGATCCTAAAATATATTTTCTGAGGTGTTTACATCCAGACATTACTTCAGACTTTTTATTTAGCAACCTTTCTCATTCTAGAAATGATACTAGGGCTAACTTCTCTTCTTGGAACAATCAGCAGACATCACTACTGTTGCAAGGTTTGTTTGTTTTTATAAGCTCTAAGTCTTTGCCATTATTTTTTTTTTAATTTCCACATGTGGCTAGTGATATATATATATATATATATACACACACATACATAGATAGAGAAAATCCCCTGAAGAACAATATTAATTTTGATTTGGATAAAGTGCATGCATGCTTAGAGAATGATAAATGTTCTGATAAACTTTCTAAACTCTTCATGCATAGATTGCAATATACAGGGTGCAGCAGAAATACCTCCTACATAATGGTAAGACATTAGCTAGATGAAGTCACCATTGCCACTCAGGTTTTACCATTATGTAGGAGGTATTTCTGCTGCACCATGTAGCTTACACTCATACCAGCACTGTCTCTGAGCTTTAGACATTGACTGCTGTAATTCAGTGTCAGCATGGAGAGACACACATTTTGTTCAATTAGGGTAGTTTGAGATTTGTTAGTGGCGATTCGATGTTGGATATTATGACCAACAATGATAGACTTCAGAGTTCAGATCAGACCAAAGACTGAAACAAACAGACAGACACACACACACACACACACACAGCAGGAGTATGTTTCTCTAACTGAACTACCACTTATGCTATAATACCATCATTCAAATTTACAGTGGTGTCAAGAGACTCACATGAGGAATAAAATTACACACTCAGTGATGAGAGTGGTTTCTGCCTTCCTGCAAACAATGACAGTTTATATATGCAACAGACCAAAGAAGAAACATCTTCCAGAGCATATTCATCTAGGCTTTATAGCTATAAGGCTACCATAAGTGACTGTTAGACAGTTTCAGATATGTCCAGAATATTGTTCAACTCATTCTGCCATTCCTTCATCAGAAAGGCAATGTGGTGTTCCAACAAGATAATATCTACCGACATGATGTCTGTATTACTCAACATATTCTGCAAAATGTTTACTTGTAAGGATAATCTTGAGTAAACCTGAAAGAGATTCAAGGTGAGACAAGTCTATTAGTATGTGTATGCACAAAAGTGCTAAAGAAAAGAAAAAAAATTAAGATTTAAAAGTACACTGAATGGGTTTATCTTCTACTTGTAGAAATCAAGTCAATTTTCATAAAGGATTAACATGATGATCTGCCGCATCTTCACAGATGATGGTCGCCTAATCACATTCACTCCTCATTTCATATCTCTCTTGTGTATGACCCCAAATGTGACTTGCCAGGCCAGCAAATTTGCATGATTTGTCACACAAGTGCCAGTGTGCTTGCCACATCTTTGATGGATTCACACCACCATGCATGATGCACGTGCATCATCACATGCCTTTTCAGTCCAGAACTGGTTTTGCATATTGCATCACACAGCATGCAGGCTGTGGCACTGTGTCTGGGGAATGACAAGGGCAGTTTTTCTTGATGTGACTTCACAATTCACCCAAACAGCCTTTGAAAGAAGTATATGCTGACAGAAATCACATGTCCAACCCTTGATACCCTTGCCGAGTTCGTGGTTACCACCCCTTTAAAGTCACCGCTTCAGCCATTTGTGTTCCAGAGGACACTCTTCAAAGAGTTAACAACCATCTCTTATTTGCCCTCTCTATCCAATTTTATCTAGGGAAAGCTATTCCCAAATGTTGATGTTAAAACACAAGCAATTTTAAGTTGTTCTTGATACAGTCTTTGTATCTTTACCTTGGTTTGCGCTGAGGATGTTTTCCAATACTCAGTTCTCCATAAAAGAATTGTTTTGGGAATCTACTTTTCTTCATTCAAATTATATGTCCTGACCATCACATTTGGGAAGGTGTTACAAGAACTGCTATGCTTTGGTATTCAACTCTAAGACATCAGTGTCAGGAGTTCTGCTTTCCTATTTGACATTCAATGTGTATCTCAGGTATCTATAGTTGAAACACCCGAGTATTTTTATATGTTTGCTGAGTCATGTTCAGGTTTCAGAGGCATGTAAAAGAGCTGTCAGTACACAAGTTGTACACACACACACACAGATACACACACACACACACACATTGGTATGGTTGATAATGTAATGAGCTGCCAATACTTTTCTTTCCAGCTTTCCAAAAGCCATAGAATTCTTCTGGATGCATACATATATTTTGGCATCCAATGAGCCATTTTTTATAATTGTACTGCCAAGGTATACAAACTTCTCAACTATTCCTAATCTTGTTCCATGAATAAAGATGGGCTCAATATATGGTTCTCCAAGAGCAGCAGTAAACATTGGCTTGGTTTTTGTGAGGGCTGCCGTGAGACCAAATGTTGCACATGAGGATAAATGGTCCATAATATGCTGTATGCCAGCTTCTGTAAGAGTTAGCACCATCTGCATTGAGTAGTTTGGAAAGTTTTCAACTTGGCATTGAACCTTCCCAGATCAAAAACCCTTCCAGTGGTTCTGAAGTGCAAATGGATCCTTCATCACAATCTTGGAAATCATGCACAAATAGAGCAGCAAGAGAAGATAAAAAAAAGAAAAGTGTGGGGGAAGGGATATAACCCTGCTTTACACCATTGTCAATAGGAATTTCCCCTGAGAGTTGTCTATTGAAAATAACCTGGGCTTTCATATTCCTGTGCAGCTGCTTGACCATTTCCACAAACTCTGCTGGACATCCTACCTTTCTGAGTACTATCCAGAGTAGCAACCCAGTTGACAGTGTCAAAGGCTTTCGTCAAATCGACAAATATTAAGAGAGGGGTATGTTCTGCTCAATACATTTCTTTTGAATCTGTCATGCAGAGAAAATTATGTCAACTGTCCTTCTTCCACCTCTAAAACCACTCTGTGATTCTGGGATAGCTACAGGAGAGATATCATCTTCCAGCCTATTAAGTAATATTCTCATGAGAGCTTTTTCAACATCCTCTTACAAAGTGATATCATGATAGTTATCACATATCAATTTTTCACCTTTTCTCTTTGTATAAGGGGAGCAGGAAACTATCAACACAGTCTTGTGAGACCGGGGTCCCATTTCAACAATCAATAATGAGATTTGTTATCATTTCCATCATGTTCTGGCTTCCAATCTCCAGTAATTCAACCGGAATGCCATCTAGAACAGGTGCTTTATTATAGTTAATTCATTTCATTGCCTGTCTGATTTCATCAAGAGTAGGTTGACAATCCACATAGTACACAATGTCACACTGTGGCAGGCTTTTTATAATTCTGTAATCAATAGAAGCGGAGGTTATCAAATGCTCTTCTCATCGTTGAAGTATTTTTTTGTTCTTTGACAGTATTAGCATTGTCTTTTGACTTCAGAGAAGTAACTGAGTATATTGATAGACTTGACATATCAATGCATAAAACAATTTAGAGTCTTTAGTGTTGAAAGCTTGTTAAATATTAGAGGCCATGTTACTCCACCAATCATGTTTCATCCTGTATAGTTCGCATTGTAGGGTTGACTTGTGGTTCTTGTAAGCTTTCTCAAGCTGCTGGTTGTGTTTCAAGATTCTAGTTAAGTAGATTTTTATATAAAGTATAACTGGTTGATGTTATTGTCATCAAATCAATCCTGGTGTTTACTGGTTCTAAAACCAAGCACATCAGTCACTACTGAATATACATGGTCTCTAAAGTTCTCACAAAAGCCATTGAAATTGAGGTTATCATGTTTTTTTCATCATAGCTGTACATATATCTGTTCACTTTAATTTGGTTACATCAATTCATTTTGGTGCTTTCACTCCATTCGTACAAATTCTTTTACAAATACACAGCATGAATTTTCCACACACTAATTTAGAGTCAGCTTCACATTCTGGGCTACGCATTACATGCACCGAACACACATCACTTAAATATCATTTACGAGTGATGATGTAGCCTATCATGTGACCATGGATCTTGGGCAAAACTACATAGCTTTGTGCTTAATCTTTTAATGGAAAAACATGTTGCAGATGCCATTTTCTGGTTTTGAAATCTGCAAAAGGTTGATAAGTCATAAAAATAAATCATAGAAACATAGCAAATGGTATTTCCGACCTTGAACACCTCATGAATGAATAAAGTAGAGTAATTCATCCAGTCAACTTTAATCTTCAAAAGTTTAAACACAATTTCAATTGCTATCTATTGTACTCTTGATTATTCTTTTGTTCTCGCTCCTTAGTAAAGTTTCTGTTTTCTGATACTTCCATACCCAGTAACCCCCTTGTGTCTTTAGTGGCTTTACTGCTTTGTTTGAGATGATCACAGTTAAAAAATACATATAAATGACTACAAAGATGTGTCAACCACCATAAAGAGGAGGAAGCTGAAGTGGTATGGTCACATAACCAAATCACAAGGCCTCCTTAAAACTATCTTACAAGGAACAGTATAAGGAGAAAGGATAAGGGAATGCCAAAGAAAGATGTTCAGACAATACTGTCGACTTGACCAGCAGAAATTTTATCCAGGCACTGAGCAACGATTAGATTAATGGAGGCTTCTTGTTCAGCAAGCCACCATGAAGCTCATCTATGATGACCCTGGCAGGTTATGGGACAAGAAAACCATATACACATAGCAAACAAGACTTGTTTTTGTTTTAGAAACCAGTAGTTAAAAAGAATATGATACTCCTATAGGGAGCACTAAAATCAACAAAAAAAAAAACAAAAAAAAAAATATATATATATATATATCAATATTAGATAAAGATTGCCAAATAATTCTAACAGCAAATAAGTAGTGTTCATATGCACTAGCAACCTTAAAATCCACTACATAAATCATGTTATTGTAAATCCTCAAATTATCTTTTGAATTAAAAGCCACCCTTAAGAACTCCTGTCAAATAGCAGATACAGAAATTCATTAAATAGTTTATAAGTAAAATAGTAAAATCTGTAATTGTAATACTAAAATGCACTAATTTCATTTTCATTGGACACTCCTTAAATATAGCATCACTCAATCAATATCAGGCAGTCAAGTGCTATACACACATAGGCGATCATGTCTCTTTCGATCCATGACTGACTAGGCAGAAAATTTTCTCGCAGTAAGTTGCCATTTCTTTATGTGGTAGACTGGTTGCCAAGCAAGGCTATAAAACCCAATTTGTCCTGTTATTTAACCCATAGCTGCAGGGAGTAGAGATAAATTCATACCTTTCTCAAGAATATTTGAGTATAAGTGAATGTAATGAATTTAACTGGAATTCGAACAGGATTTCCTGTTCCGAGCTGATTACACCAACGTACATCCTAAGCACAACCTTAAGGTTAAAAGGTGATGGTTGGATAGAGAGAGAGAAAGAAAAAAATGATCATCAAAGTTTACATTTCTATATCAATTCTTAGAAACCACCTGATTTTAAAAGATTAACAATTTGCATAAATAACCAAACTAGGAATGTTACAATAATACAATACATGCTCAACATTGGTATGACTATTTTTAATAAATAAATCAGTCCTTAGATTGTTGGGCAGAAAAGTTAAAAAATTCAATGGATCGTCTTACTCTTACCGATTTTACAATGGAACTATTACAACATTAACTTCGTTTTGAATGCAATATTTGGGAAAACAAATTTAAAATTTTATGATTGAAAACTAAAAAATCCAAATAACTTATTACTTAATTATAAAAATAAATAACTTGTTTTTAATGACACATCATTATAATTTAATATTTAGTTCATTTTTAATTTAAAAAAAAAATTGAAAGTTATCAAAAAATGAATGCTTAAATTTTTATATATTCGTTATATTTTTAAAAGGAAGAATGATCGATACCCAAAATATAACCACACTGCATGGAACTGTCAGTTTCAAAACTTTCAAATCAATGCTTCAATTGGATCTTAAAAATAAAAAATTGAAGTCTTTCCTCCCGGGAAACACAAAGCTTTACATTTAGAAACAACTTTTTTAATTACAGAATCCATTTTGAAAAATAAATCTGATTAATTTTTTTTAATTTTTAAAGAAAAACAGAATCGTTATGTAAAAATTATTAAATATTATACGTTAACGATTTTTCTGTTTTACATTAGATGAACAATTAGATTCCCATTCTCACACAAAAATCCAACAAATTAAAAAAATGAATTCAACTTCTCAAACTAATAAGCAAACTAATATAAAATTATATATTTTTTCAAAACATGCAATAAAATTTTCAAAACAGAAAACCATTACTACATATCAACTTTTCAATATCAACAACAAAAAAGTTAAAATAAAAAATAAAATTAAAATTCTACCCATTTGAGCACATCACTGGTAAATTAAAGGGGAAGTCTCCAAAGAACGTTGGTCACTCATGTCACCGTCTGAGAAATATTTGAAGAAAATATGGGGGCAAAAATTTCTACCCCACGATTCCAGTTAGCTTGAGTGGATGGCATCTAGGTAGGTGAAACAGTTTTTTTCTCTAGTCAAACAAGATTAAGTGATTCAAAAGGGTAAGTCAGCAACTAGCGTAAGTGCGATCCGATAAAGTAACAGCTGTCCGTGTAACTTTTCAGAGCGTAATTCATTGACTGACACACACTTAGTGTGAGGAAAATGGCTGAAAAAGAAAAACTTTTTAACAACACGTGGAAGAGGATTGTTGTCGCATTCAGTGGCTACTTTTAATTTATCGTATTGGTGGCTCCAGTTTTAAATTTAACAGGATGAGGTAAATCGGTTCGCCTTCATTAACTAAAAATTCCGTTGAATGGCTGGCGTTTCTAAGACGTCTTTCCTTGTGCGAGCTGCTAATTTTTAAACTAACAGGACATTAATTACCTGGAAAAGTTAATATGCCAACAACTGATAAGTAAACTGCACCTTCGCTGGATTTTTCAATTTCACAAACAAATAATTTATGTATGTTAGATTGCCGAAATATGTTAATTCTCGTTCGTTAAGTTATTTTTACGTTTCTAATTTTTACTCTTACAGGGGTTACGGTACCCCTCAATTTCTTAAGTTAACTGTTTCTTTTTAAAATGTTTCCCCACTGATGTACACATTTTTATATATGACTTAAAAATTACATAATGCCTGTTTGATATGGATATTCCATCCCGTCTCAGCAGAACAGGTTTCATCTAACCGAACTAGTGGTCATTTTAAAAAGAGCTTCCTGATGATTGGTTCACACTCACAGTTGTTGAAAAATGCTTACCCTTTCTTTAGCACTTTCTCCACCACGTGGTATAGTCGCGTCATAACTTTGTATCATGAAGATTGAAGAGTTTAAGAGGCTACATTTTTTGCATTCTTATTAATCAAAACATTTTTACTTATTCTATTACTGAAAAATCTAATTTTTGATATTGTTTCTACATTCCGATTTACTTCCTTTAGTGCCCCCCCCCATAAGCACTCATTGGATTGGATTTTAAAATTCATTCATCCGAAATTAACAAATTATTGAAATTACCATTTAGTTCACATTTCAAATTTTTAAAAAGTAATAAACTGCAATAAAATGAATATTGAATAGCCAATCACAAACATTTCTAACAGAAACTACCAGATTTGTTAAAAGGCCTTCATAACAACCAATAATAGAGGCCCAAACAAGGCCACCTGTCAGTATGCAGGTACTTTGTTGCAGTTATGATTGTGTAGAGCCCCACTCTTAGATGAACACACAAAAATATTGCTATTAAATGTTGGTAAAATCGTTAGATGAAAATAAAATGATAATTTTTAGTAAAAATTGTAAAAAAAAATTTTACAATGTGGTCAAGCGACAATTTATCCATCGCGTGTAATAATTTTTTGT
This sequence comes from Ascarosepion bandense, assembly GCA_037127315.1. Classification (NCBI taxonomy): domain Eukaryota; kingdom Metazoa; phylum Mollusca; class Cephalopoda; order Sepiida; family Sepiidae; genus Ascarosepion; species Ascarosepion bandense. The sequence continues at coordinate 380,164 of JBBBDQ010000135.1, forward strand.
CATACTTTTCAAAACTAAGTTCAAAAGAGGTTCCAAATTCAAATTAAAATAAATAAATAAGCATGCATGATTGGCTTTTTTTCTTTTTTTTTTTTCTAATATTTAAAATATACCTGCACAGATATTTTGGTAAATTTTCATTTTAGGTCCTGAAGGCTCCCCCCTTCAAATTTATCCAAAATAGCATTATTTCTGTGCAAATGTGTATGCTGAACTCAAATCAACAATTAGTTATTAAAGAAACCTACCTTTTTTGATCTGCACTTTTGTCTTCCATAACTCTCACAAAGTCATGTAATTAACTGCAGAATGATTTTCTGCATAGGCAACATATTTCGGTCTATTTTCATCCGATTTACTTCCTTTACTGAAACTTCCGCCTATTTACTTCTTGTAATGAAAGTAATAAGCGTAGAAATACAATCGCATACTACTTTCATTACAGGAAGTAAATAGGTGAAAGTTTCAGTAAAGGAAGTAAATCGGACGAAAATAGACCAAAATTTATTGTCCTAGGTGGAAAGTCATTCAGCAGTTAATTACATGACTGTTAGAGTTAAGAGAGACAAAATGTAGTTCGATTTTTTTGGGGAGGACGTTCAGATAAAAAAAGGTACGTTTCTTCAATAACTAATTGTTGATCTGAGTTCAGCATATACATTTGCACAGAAATAATGCTATTCTGGATAAATTTGAAGGGGGAAAAGCCTTCAGGGCCTAAAACGAAAATTTACCAATATTTTTAGGTTGAAAACTGTGCCAAAAATTAAAATGTTTTTTGAGCCTGTCATGAGACCAAAAGTAGTATAAATTCTGTAGTGCAAATTGGAATCCCCAGTGAGAGCTGCAGCTCAGAAGAAGCAGGCATCACAAACCTTTTTCTTGATAAATTGAAATGTGAAAAGTACCACACCTCATAACAAGCCCTTTAATCAGTTAACTATTTTCACAAACCTTGACAAGAAAGTTTTAAAGTTAATTAACAGTTAACACATGAACAAACTTTTCTCTCTGCAAAGAAATCTTAACATACAAAAATCAACAAAGACCTGCACCAAAAAAAAAAATCTTTCATCAAAAACATCTAAACATTGACCTTATTTGAATCAAACTCAGCTTCATTGAAAAAAAACAAGAACTTTTCTGTGAACATAAAACATATATAAAACATTTTATTTCCAGTTTATTAATGCAACTAAAGGTAGATAACTTTGAATATTTCTTCTTTCATTATTCTGATTTGTTGAAAACGGTCGCATATATTCTGGACTGTAATAACAAACAAATCATTTACGAATATTTTATTCAACAAAAAAATCTTGGAATTGAACTGTTTAACTTGAATTCATTCTCTGCATATTCTTTAAATATTCATTGGGCCAAAAACTGTAATTACATCATACAAATAATCTTGTTTTAAATATTGTTTATTATTATTCATATTTTTGTATTAAAAAATTTATTTGTTGAACAGTTGTTTGATTTCTTGAATATTGACCTTGTGCCTTACATAGAATTCAAATGTTTGTGGAGTTGCTTCATGCAACCTCAACCAAGTTCCTTCTGATATAAAATTTATTTAACGATCACAAGCTCCACCACAACTGTCATCACTATGACTTTGGCGCATTGAGGCTACATTCAACCAGAATTCAACAGAGACATTCCACTAGATCAATATTCACTATCTCCACCTAATCACTCGGTGTTGGTTAAACAAAATATCCAATACCCAGGCAGTTGTAAATTCAATCACTGGGTCTGATAGTGCTGAAAGTCACATTCAGTAGAAGAAACAGACAAAGTGACCCAAAGGTGAAGTTATTGAGTACTACTGTGTGATATAAAATATCACCCAAGCATGAATAGCTGAAGAAAATTCTATGCTTGTGGAATGAATGAAGCCTTTAGAAAGCCAGAGAGCACAACAGCTGAAACATTGCGATTGCAAATAAAACAACCAATGCTTAATGGTCTAAACAGCAAAAGCATAATTCTTAATCTCAAAAATTCCAAAATGAAGGAGTTCTTTAAAAATCACTATTTATTTTAAAGAGGTCAGCTATACAACCCATTTAATAGGAGTAGATGGGTTTGCCTATTGTCTGGGTTACATTTCTCCCAAGTCTCTTGAACAGGAGTGAAAGTTTATCCCTGGTTTTCTATTTAGGATCAAGTTTCCAGTTCCTTATAAAGTCTATTTCAACTTTATACTTCTGACATGTACACCTGAAATCTCAATTTTATTCACTATTTTTTCCCTTTCCCAACAGAAGTAGATAGGTTTGCCTATTGTCAGGTTCACACTCCTCCTAGGTTTTTTGAATAGATGTAAAGGTTTATCTCTTGTTACCTGTTTAGGATTAGTTTTCTAGCTTTTTTAAAGTCTATCTCCACACTATATTTCTAACGTCTCCAACCAAATTCTAAAATATTATTCACTAATTAAATCTTGATCTCTAAGTCTAGAGTTAGCTGTTATCTGCATAGCCCCCAAGAACTTCACTTCTTGTCCTTTCTTACAGTACAATACCCCCACAGCTTTTCAGCCTTGTATTGAGTGGAATTACTATTTGTTTTAATTTGAAGTATGACCAAAAAAAAAAGGCAAATTTTACTTTTGGGTTCATTCATTAAATGAAAAAAAAAAGCATCTAAAAAAGGCTTTTCATTTCAAAGTTAGAATACATACACATAGAAAATTCTCTGAAAAATCCTTACAAAATCAAGGAACTAAATGAATAATATATTTCAAACAAGTTAGCATTTTTTTTTTTTAAATTATAAAGTATGAAATTTAAGGAAATTTACAAACTAAAATTAGTTCACGGAGGGAAGAAATAATTTCTGGAGGACAACAAACCTAATTCTCAGAAAAGCATCTTGAAAAAGTTGACTTATCATTGAACAGAAATTATTATGTTGATGATTGTTTAAGTATCTGTTACATGGACCTAGTAAGAATCAGCATGACATTTTAATGAAGATAAAAATGGGGTTTCTTTGTGATTTCATCTTTAAAATTTGTTACGACATACATACTTGAAGTTGAACAGAAACTTGACCTAGCATTAGTTCTCATCAATTTAAGAATTTGTAAATTATTGGTTTCATAGTTAAAAAGTTATTTACAAAAACCTATCAAAATTGTGACTGAAAATATTAGCTCAAACAGTTACTTGACACTTAACATGATTATTTAGAGATGAACAAGAACGGAATAAACCTTACTTTGCATTTAGGGTTTCAGTAATTCTCTTTTTAAATGTTTTATATATGATTATGTTGTATTTTTAGATTATATAAAGAAATTCAAAACTTTTAAAGCAAAATATTTCAACTGAATAATAAATTTTAGTCTATGTTAAAAGTCTATAATTTCTATATTTCTGTTCTCGCATGAACAATTTTATGTTATTGAAGCAAATCAAATTCTTTTTTTTTAAGAAATTGAGAAACTACAGAGACCAAACAAATATAGAAATAACATTTATTTTTATACCTAATTACCATACATTTTCTTAAACATCTCTAATAAATTAACTCTTCATACTCTGCCTAGCTATTAAAAAGGTGTCATTCTGAGTAGAAGCATAAAACATAGCAATAAATTTATTATATGCACTTCTAGTCAGACCAGTAGATCAGCAAGCCCACCTTGGTTGTTATAATCAAGATGTGCATGTTACTCCAAATAGAAAGGCATTTAATAAATTCCTCATCTCAAGTTCCAATATAAATTACTCTGTACTTATTCGCATAAGTGAATATGTGCTAATAAACTCAACTAGTTGAGCACATGATAAAACTCGATTTCTCATCTAGTTCCTTATCATACCATTACAATCAAGAACGCAGTAGCAGGAGGATGGTGTGCCAGTACAGATTTGTGTAACCTAATTTAATATTTTAAATCTTTACAGCAAATTCTTTTATTGTACAAACTATTCATATAAAAAATAGTTTTCCTTGTGTAGCTATTTGAAGGGTATGCTAAAATGAAGTCCAATGTTAATTTGCAAAACTAACAAGGTAAAATGAACCAGTGCAACCAAATAGCATTTTTTTTTTTAAGTGAGGTAAATGAAAAGCTTTTTTCTTTTTTTTTTTTTTTTTTTTTTTGGGGGGGGGGGGGTTCACAGACAATAAGGCTTTCTTTCATGATCTGAATTTATAAGCAATGAGTCAGCCTGAAATTATCTTTTCTCAAGCCAAAAACATTCTTATGAAGATTGGCAACAGTACTTTAACAGAAACAGATAATATATGCATATATATGTATGCCTACATTACCTCTTAACACTATAACAATATATCTATGCAACTTTCTTGGAATAAACACACATATACATACTAAAGATTAAATTCAGGTTATAACAAAATATTTATGGAAAGTGAAGAAAATATAATGGAGAAGAAAATCAATGATGTCAAAAATGACTTCAATTTCATTTATATGACTTATGTTTTAATTTAGAATTTAAAATCCAATGCGTATATCTATCTCCCACATACATACAAATGTCAACAAAATCTTTAAACATTAATCTATGGTAAAAACATTGAGATAATGAGTAAAAGTCAGGTTTTCATTTACTACACGATCATTTTTATTTTATTAACTCTATAAGGTTACACCTTTTTATTATATGTGAATGATTATCATTTCCGTCCTTTTTGTATTTTGTGTCTTTCATATGTTTATTGTATAAGTCATTGTGGTATTCATGTAAATGTTCAATATATATATATATATATATATATATATATATATATATATATATATATATATTGTTGTGTTCAGGTTAAAAATGTTTTTTCTTCTGTATATATGTATATCTATGTAAATATAACATTTGTGTCCATATGTGTTAGTCAGGTGGAATGTAGTATCAGGTTGCTGTTTGTTCTGTTCTATTCCCGGTATATGAAGATGCAGACTGTACTCTTGAATTCATTTGATTTTTCACATATTCTTTTCATGAAGATTATTTAAATACATCTCTTGTTTACATGGAGTTAGTCTCCTTTTAGCTGTGTGATGTGTTAATTGAATCTCTGATAGCTGCTGCGAACTCCACATGCCTAGTGGGCAAACTGGAACCAACTGCTATGCACTAGTTCACTGTTCTTTTTAAATTTACTTAACATCTACATGTTTCTGACTTGATTTTGGTAGGAATATAAGACATTTGTTGATTTTCGCATGATGTCAGTTGACCAAATAAATTATGTCTGGGTTATAATCTAGGTTACCAGAAATATGAAAGAATAGAAGGAGGGAAAGGATGTAATGTTGAGAGAAAAAGAGAGAGAGTTTCTCTGTCACTTTATTAGTAAAAAAGAAAGAGTATATTTCAATAATCTTTAACTACTAACTATTTACACACCTTCATCCAGAATTAGTATAATCTATAGTGAAAAATTAATTTTCTTTTTAGCTGGAATATGATTAACAAACCTCAACTTAGTTGAATAGAACTGTATACCCAATAACATATGGTTTAAGAGTGAAGTCACCAAGTATTATGAAAGTTCACACAAATTAGAATATTTCAATAAACCAAAACAATATAATGTCCAAAAACTATTAATTTAACCATTCTAAGTGATTTTTTTGCATTAACACATTCATCCCACAAATATTTTCTTTCAAATTTTAAAACTTGCATCATATTCTAAGTCTCCTTTGGATTTGAAAAGCATCTGGATGGAAAGAACTTTCCTTCCAACCAAATATTTTGGTTTCTATGAGCTTAGTGATTGAAATACCTTCCTCCATAAATTGAAACGCAACCATGATTTTTTTTTTTTTTTTAAACAAAGATTTGATTGAATTTCAGTTTTTACTTATTTAGAAAAATAGTTTAAATTACATTGCATTTTAGATGTTTTTGTTTTATTTTATTATACAAGCTTTCATGCAGTACTTTTCAAAGATGGGTTCAACCTTTTTTTTTTTTCTGAAACTTATTGGTCACAAAAGTTTCAGTTTTTAACTCACGGGAGAAAATAATTGAAAAATTATATTGCATTTAGAATGCTGTTTTTAATTTTATTTTGGATGTATGAATTTCAAATTCAAAATATAGGTTTGGAATATATAGTGAGTGTAATGATTTAAGAGAAATGCAAGGGAGATAATTCAGTGTTGTGCATAAATTAAGCTAGATTAAACAATTAATCATAATTAATCATACAAAACCAAAATTTTCAGCTGCCAAAACTTTTTCACAAGAACATTTGTTTATTTTGTCTATTTCACCTACATTTCTTTTTTTTTTTCCCCACACACACAAAAAAATAAAAAACTATCATAGGTTATTTGAATCAAAGTACACACACTACACCACTGGAATAATAAAAGACCAATATCTTAATCTCTTAAATATCCAATTTATCCTTTTACATTCACAGTCCACACAACCTCATTCAGTAACACTACTTTGAGTGGCTCTTGGGTTTTGTACTGAATGAACATCTAGTAAAAAAAAAAAAAAAAAAAACAATGACATAACTGATCAAGTATTTATAAGACTTGAGAGAAAATGCTATTTAAAATTTATTCAGCAAGAGAAATGTCTCAAGCAACAATCACCATGTCACTCTTATAAAATTATTTTGTATTTCTCTATCTGAATACTTATTAGAGTTTTTTTTTTAGTCAATCACTGATGGACAGATTTTTTTTTTTTTTAAATTCCAAATTTTTTTTTTTTTTCTAAGATTTCCAAATTACTGCAGAAAAAAATGAGTGGTTTTTATGTACCTCATTCAATTAATCTTTTCATTACTTTTTTTTTTATGATTTTTACTCATTTCTTCACTGCAAACAAAATACAAAGTTCATCAAAATTAAAATATATAATAATGACATTACTTCATCTCAAAACAAGGTGATTTTTATTTTTCATTAACCAGAAGCCTGAATGGTCAAAACTTGGCAGGATGACTGTATAGTCTTTTAATCTAATGAAAACTGCACCAAAAAATGTAAATGTTTGAAAATGGTCAAATATATCATACCACAAATATTTCCTTAAAGAATACAAGGTCACATCCTGATAGTCAACGAAACTAGTATTAAAGTGTAATATGTACAATTTTCACAAAACCTGTTTAAATGCACATTTGCTGCCTCTATGCACTATATAATTAGTATTTGTCTATTCTTCTGAGATTAGGTAGTAATTACTCCATTTATATTATTTGAAATATTGTCCTCATGTTTACTGCCATGTTTACAATGATTTAGCTGTTGTACACACTGGCCTTCTTCGGGTGCTAGGAATTTTGAACCAAACCCTTTATTACAATCACTGGAGTATATCATTCTCATTCCATTTGCAATGCCACTTCTGATAGCCATGTAGTTATCTCCCTTTCACTTAACCCTTAAGTTATTTGTTCACCACTGCTGTAACCTCTTCCAAGTAAGATCCCCAATATAGGAGAACGTGGCTAAGAACTGTATGGATGCTATTCCATGTAACTGTGGAAAGAAACAAAGGAGAAACAGGCCACCCACTTAAGATTACAAGAGCATTGCAAAGCTGTAACATGAGGGAAGATAGAAAAATCAGGCGTAGCTGATCATATGAGAAAGAAAGGGGATCACCACCCTCTATGGGATGAAGTTGAAATAATAGATAGAGAACACCACTGGAAACTTAAGGAATATGCTAGGCTACAAAAATCTTCTAAGCCAAACAAGCATAGAAATTAATACAATATGGGAACTAGTAATACGGAGTGCTAGAGAAAATCATTAGCATCAAAAGATTGCAATATGAACTCTGGTAAAAGATGGTTGATGAGAGATTAGGTTGATAAATCCTATCAATTCACTTTCTGTTGTCCTCAAAGAAACATGGCTCAGTGGATATAGATGTTGGTTAGTTCCAGTGACTTGACCCAAAGAGTTGTGAGTATGAACAAATAACTTAGAAATTGAAAGGGAGATAACTACATGGCTACCAGAAGTTGCATCATACATGGAATGAGAATGATATACCCCAATGATCATAATAAAGGGTTCAGTTCGAAATTCTTAGCACCTGAAGAAGGCCTGAGCATATAACAGCCAAAACATTGTAAACACAGCAGTAAAGATGAGGACAATAGTTCGAATAATGTAAAAAATGACTATATAATTAATACAAATATAAAATTTGTCACTTAGATGATTAATGTTACCTTCAGCATTCCGAATCCAGAATTTTATAGACAAACCCTCCAGAAATAACTGTCCAATTACATATATACATTTGTGTATTTAGGAAGCAAATTTTCTTTTAGACATGTCAGATTAAATAAATTGCAAACATTGTATCTGCTTATTTTTAATAAAATCCGTTCATACCCACAGATAAACTTTTGCGTATTATAATTGAAAGATGTAAGAAATGAGCTTTAACTTTGACAGATGATGATAATTTCTCAATATTCCCAAATACTTTCAATCTCTTTCAAGATCATCTTTGGGAATGTGAGTTGTGGTAATGGACTGGGTAGACAACCACAGCATGTGGAACCTTTGGGAAGTGCCTGAAAAACCATCCCACAGTTTGATCCAAATCTTGTGAGTGAAATTGGGTAAACATAACTATTCTGAAGCTATCAATAGTTGTGCTAGAATAAGTCACAAGTCATTGTGACTGAGGGTTTGAACATACAGGCATTGTTCAAACTGCTAATCATGAGAGATTATGTGCGCTCTACCAGAAACAGTAATTAAGATCCTCTAAACATAATTGTGGTACAAACCACAGCTGGGCTCTGTGTGTCCGGTGAACAAACACAAATATGTTGAACAGACATCTGCAACAAAGATTGGCTAGCAACCCTAGCAGACAAGTGTGCTATGAAATGAGTAGCTAAGCATATACAGATTGCAAAAGATAAATTGTCTTCTAAATTACACAAAAATGAAAATAACATCTCATTTTAACAGATATATTGACCAAAAATATCTTGAAATACTAAAGAGTAAATTTATTCAATAAAAATTACTATTGGCTTCAACCACAGCCTACAGAAGACTTCAAAATCACTTGCATCTCTTCTAGACAGTCTACTTGTATAAGTTGGTCAATGCTGCCATAAGCCTTGCCTTCAATTCATCTTTTGTGTTACAAGTAGTTTGGATCATCTTTCACTCAACTACACCTCACACATAAAAATCAAGGAAATTGCTGTATAGAGAGTTAGATGGCCAGACATAAGGAGCGATGCGGTCACAGAAATTGTGACAACCATGAATGGGACTTCTGCTTGTGTGACATGGTGCAGAATCCTGTTGCCAGACATAGGGTCATTTAGCAGCTACTCACGGCATTTGATCTAGGCCTATATATTGAGTCTAAGTCGCTGTGGGAAGATGAATGAAGGCATAGCATTGCCATCACTAGGCCATAATGTTGGTTGACTGGATATTTGGTTTTCATCACTCTCAGTACATATTTTGGGACACAGCATCCTCTGCACTGTTCTCAGATTAACATCCAAACACTCTGAAAAGTTCATACTGAAGCTTCCAGCACACGTGCCAAACAGTACAACACACCATTTCCAAATTTTTGAGTTAATTGCATCTTGGTGCTTTTTTCTCACAGACCCTACTATACTGTACAGTCAGTAAAATCTAAAACAATGTACAAAATTAAAAATATAAAATGCCAAAAATTTATTCATCATAGCCCATATAAGCTAAAAGCTTCAAATATAAAATATACTGAGAGCTCAATACCAAAATCACCAGAGTTTATTATATATATATATATATATATATATATATATTTTATTAATAATACAATAATATTAAGATAGTAATCAAAATCTATACTTCAGAGCTTAATGCAGCATCACAATTAGCCTCTGCCAACTTTGGTATTGAGCCCTCAGTTTATTTTATATTTTAAGCTTTCAGCATTAGCTTATATTTTATCAGTTATATTATACCATTATAAACTAAAATAAAAACAACTAAATTTGATTGTGTTACCACATGACACTGAATAGCAGATTTTGATTACCATCTTAATATTGTATAAATTATATTATTATTACATGAAAAAATGTGCACATGAAAAGTAATATTAAGATTATATTAAACCTGGAAAAGAACATGTTATTGAACCTGGAAAATTAAAGGACAAGATATTCTAGTGAAGAAAAAAATAAGAAATTTCTTACTTAAAATATTGCATTCAAATTTTATTTTTAGCTGCAATATTTTCAGTAAAATTTTTTTCTTTTTTTTACTTCACTAGAATATCTTGTCCTTTACTTTTCCAGGTTTAATATAATCTTATAAATATTACTTTTCATGTGCACATTTTTCCATATAATCTATGATTTTTCCAGGCATTGCTATCAATTTAATATAAATTTAATGCTGAAAACTGCATTTAAAAATGTTAAAAAGAAAGGAAATTATATGCAATTGATTAAAAAAAAAGAATTAAAAAATTGATTATTTATAATTCTGATAATCAATTCCAATAAAATAAGTGATAAGCAAAGTTTGATTGACAAAAATGATAAAAGATATCAGAATTTAAATATTGAAAACCACATGCAAAAATATTAAACAAAAAAAGTTATAAAGAGTAAGATTCATTATTAGAAGCAACAGTCACTCTCTCACTTATGTAGTTAGTCTTCTTTTTTTGAACTTCACGCATTTTATTATAAATTTTTTTCTTCTGAACAAAAATTCAAATATTCTTTTTCAAAATGTGGCTGAGGAGGTGTCCTATCTAACACTGTAAACTGTTTTAAATTTGGTTAAGAACTGAATTAGTGGTGAAGCTTGAAAGCTGCCTAGATTCACTCAATGTCAGACTTCAGAATATATTCAACCACTGCCATAGTTTAAAATATATTTGACACACTTAAAGTATTTTCTCCAACTACCACTCCCTAATTTTCTAAATAACCATGAATTCATCTTATATTTTAAAAATAAATCATTTTCACTATTTATTTTATCACCTGAAGAACAGTATTGTTCTGAAACATGAAAATGTTTGTGTAGTAATATTATGCTTTTATAAACCACTGTAATAACAAAATTACAATATATATATATATATATATATATATATATATATATATATATTGTAATAACAAAATTACAATATATATATATATATATATATATAAAAAACCCTAAGCCTGCCCACATATTTTCCAAATGAGAAGTTCCTTCACTCTGATTGGTCCACATTACATATACAATAATACCTCCCTGATTAAAGGGGCCACGCTTGTTTTCAGATTTTTAAACCATTCATTTAAGAACCATCACATCACTTGAAAAGACACAAAAGTGTTGAAACAAAATGGCTACTTTTGTAGTGATATTGTAACATATCCATGTTATAATTTATGAATAAATAATATTATTAGCTCTACTTATATATATATATATATATATATATATATAACATAGTGATGATCCATGTATACTGTCTTAATATGTATAGGAAAAACTACTAAAAAGTTGTAAGTTTAAAAATGTATTTTTTTGACAGTATTTATTTCTATTATTATATTTAATATTTCAGACCATCCTCAGCCTTTTATCAGAAACAAATGATTTTAAAATTTAAATTAGAAGCGTTTTCGCGAGGAGCGGTCATTGAGAGATTGTTTACATCACGTGACACAGAAAGCGACAGAACACTTCAATCAACCATGACACACATTCAAAAACTGCAAATGTTTACTAATAGATTCTGATTTTAGTTCTACATACTCACTCAGAAAGAAAGAAAATACTGGATTTTAAAATTAAATACATACAGGCTAGTGTGAAATATGGACTTAGGTGTTTTGAATCTTTATAAATATTTCAATAGTTAAACATTTTTTAGATACTCTTAAAAAATTTTCTTTAAAACAACATTTATAAGTATTATTAAAGATAGGTTTACATTTACAAATATTAAAAAAATCTGTCGCTTTCTGCGTCACGTGATGTAAACAATCTCTCAACGAATGCTCCTCTCGAAAATGCTTCTAATTTAAATTTTAAAATCATTTGTTTCTGATGAAAGGCCGAGAACGGTCTGAAATATCAAATATAATAATAGAAATAAATAAATACTGTCAAAAAAATACATTTTTAAACTTACAACTTTTTAGTAGTTTTTCCTATATATATATATATATATATATATAGTGATGATCATCCACGTATACTGTCTTAATATGTATAGGAAAGAATATTAATAAAAAGTTTTGAATTTAAAAATGTACTTTTTTTAACAGTATTTGTTTATTTTTATTATATTTTATATTTCAGACCGACCTCGGTCCTTCATCAGAAACAACTGATTTTTAAATTTGAATTCAAATTTAAAAATCAGTTGTTTGATGAAGAGATTCGGTCTAATATAAAATATATATATATATATTATATATATATATTACATTCCTTGGCTTCATGTGGCTTTTGTAGTCAGCAGTTGTGATTAGCCACAATCAAATAATTGGTAAATATTGCAGCAGGATTCAATCAATTAGACATTCAAATGAGTTAAGTTCTTTTAAGTAGAAGAATCCATTGTTGTTACTCATTTGTTAGTCAAGGAAATCTATTGCTGTAATGCAATCTCTTGACTAAGGCAAGCAACCAACATACATACTGAATGATTTATTGTCTACAGTAAAGTTAAATAATTACAATAATTTTAAAGATTATGTTTAATCTTATATTAGATAATATAGTAGATTTTTCCAAGGTTTGATTGATAATAATTAAAAGAAAAAAAAATGGCCTTTTGGCAATCAGTTTTCTACATTCAAGTTAGTGAAAATAAAACCCAGAGAGATAAGAAAATTGCTGTTTCTTTCAGTAGAAACCTTATTAGTTTTTAACTGCTTGTAGTGTATCTATCAATATCCAAAATCTAACTCATGTTTCAAAATACTTGAATTACTGGCAAGAATATTAATGGAGCTAACCTGTTTAAACCAAAAGTGAAGAATTATATATATATATATATATATATATATATATATATAAAGTAACAGTTACCAATGGAAGTACATTCCACAGTTAGATATTTACTTTTAAAAAGTGCTTAATCCAAAAGTAGAGCATAAATATAATAAAAAACATGATAAAAAAAAAAACACAATAATAAAATCTTAAAGATTATGATAATTATAACCAACTTACTATAAATAATGATAACCCAAGTTTCTGCAATTGTCAAAACCAGTCTTTGACATTTGAAAAAGAAATCACTCAACCAGCGGTCGAGAGCAAAAGAAAATTTACTCACCCTAATATCATTTTACTCAACTGACTCCATTTTCTTAATAGTCACCTTACATAAACATAGCATGAATCACTGACAGAAAACAAAAACTAAAATTTCAATTAAAATTTCAAACATGTTAGAAAGGTTTTAAAATTCTTTCAAATGTTCGTTTTTACTTTTCATAAGCGGGGAGGAAATATAGATGTTGAGTCAAGGATAATATTTTTCCAAACGAGTTTCTAAAGATCTGCAAGCGTCTTTAATCAGGGCAACAGAGACATTTTGGCTCAACTCTAGAAGCGTTAATTAAACGAATGTTTACACTGACTGGGATGATAAAAACGAGACAGGAGCTTGTATATCTAAATTCTATTTGTCAGATCTTGCTTTGATGATTGCAGGATGTTGCTGTCTTTTGTTTAGCCACACATTTCAACGTAAATCAGGCACCATGCATAAGACCAAAAAGTTCAATAATATCATTGTGAGATTTTTAATCGACTGTGGGTGAGTAAAGCAATAAACTTTAATCACCCAATTAAGTTTTTAATTGACTGAGTTGATTGGGTAAGTGAAATCTCAAAGGCTGGTCATAATCCTAATGTATGTCCTTTGCAAAATAAATGCCTTACAGATTCCATTGTATACCAAGTTACTATCTCAAGTACTGAAACTCTTAATCTTACCAAACATTATTTTGGATATAAGAATAATTTTTAGTCTTGATTGCACCAGCATAACTTATCTTTCAATAATAAAGCATATAGTAATTCTACTTCACTCTAAATACTACTGGCAATTGAAAAATGCAAATAAAACTCCTACAGTTAAAATGGAAAATATTATCTAAAGCTAGAACATGTAAATTGTTACATGAAATATGTTTCCTTTGCTTACCAAAAAAAAAAAAATTCATATAATAGAACTCCCAAAAACTGAATTATTGAACCAACATAATCAAATCATTAATTTTTGCCACGATAGAATCTTCCATACTCTTAAATATATCTGAAATTATCTCAATTTTATCTAAATATTTTCACAATTTGTTCTTTTTATAACTTAGCAAATATTTAGCTTATTGAAGTGGCAATTTTTTGACTATTATTATTCTTTTATTTGTACTTATGAACACATTCCCTTAAAAATTTATCTTCATTCATATTTCAATTTGAATTTTTTTTTTACACTATTCTTATCTTTTTATGTTGGTTTTGATTTAATTATTTTATATTTACTTTAGTTTATTTTATCTTTGCCAACATTTTGAATTTTCTTTGCTAGTCTTTCCCTTTTCTTTCTTTTTTTCTCCTTTATCTTTTTCTGTGGTTTAAAATTTTTAACATGGTTGGCTTTCAGTAGCAAAACATTGAAACACTACTGTCTATGGGTTGTACACACACCCATTTTTTAAAAGGGTTATAACCTCCCAACCGCTCTTAATCCATCTCATTGAATGACCTCTTTATTCTTACGTTTTTATTTATTTTTACTTTTCTATTTTATTTTTTAAATCTCCTTATCTATCTACATATATATAACCAAATAAATTAACAAATATATATATTACCAAATAAATTAATGATAGTGTTTTAACACCAAAACTTTATAGACCTTGAGTTGCAGTATGCTAATATAATAATAATGATTACCATATATATATATAATTTTATTAAATTAGACCAGTACACAGTTGTCTTAAAAAGTGTTCAAGATGATTATATTGTAGAATTTATGAATATTTTTCATTTATAAACAAGTTATTACGCAACCTAGGTTTCTACCATGTGGTGTCTTCAGGCGATTTGCAATAACTAATTTTTACCATTTTTTTTTGTTTTTTAGGAACGCTCATGTAACGGGGATTTTTTTTCGAAAACAGCTTAGCCTTACAACAGTGGCAAAATATGTAGACTGTACCAGGAAGAAAATTTAGCTATTATGCTATTCCCAAACAAAAATGAATTACTGAATGAAAGGACAGAAATTATGACTAAGTGTATCTATATCATAAACTACCTATTAGGTTCATTCAACCATGGATGAAAACATAACTTCTTCTAATTTTGAAAATTGTGCGTTCAAAAACAAAAAAATCCGTTACATGAGCATTCTTAAAAAAAAAAAAATGTTAAAAATCAGTTATTGCAAATCACCTGAAGAGACTACATGGTAGAAACCTGTGTCACATAACTCGTTTACAAATGAAAAATTATATATCACAATATCAAAGGCACCTCACTATAAGAGAGACACTATATATCCAACAATTTTCTCCTACAATCAACCCTACATTATTTTTATAGTGGAAATGGAGTTTTGAAAACTTTATAAAAAATAGACAGACACTCACGCAATGTCCAGCCACACACATCACGTGATAGTTTTAAAGAACTCTCATTTTCAAAATCCCCCAAAGTTACATTACAGTCAAACATGAGAACATAATAACACTGGAAAAAAAAAAACATCCTTGAAAAGGCATGTGAAGAGGCTGAAAGTGCTTGGAAAATCAAAAATTATGGAACATTTTTACATTCCTTATCTCCAGCTAAAAGAAAACTTGTAAAAATACTGGAAAAATTAAATAAAAAAATTAATAAAATCTCCCTTGTCATTCACTTTTAATGAAACAGGTTTAAATGAAAAATTGCTGCCCAAATATATATATATATATATATCATATACACGCAAATACCCTTAGGAAAGGTATTAATCCGTCTTTTCCCTCCAGCTATGGGACAAATAACAGGACAGATTGGGTTCTATAACCTTGGTTGGCAACCAGTCTACCACAGAAAGCAATGGCAACTGACTGCAGGATAATCTGCCCAGCCAGTCATGTCTCGAAAGAGACATGATCACCTAAGCGTGTATCTCATAGGGCAATTAACTGACTGACAATATTTAAACAACAGTAAAAATGAGTTGTGTGTGTTTTCATCCATATTCTATTGTCTGTATTAAGTAAATGCATTTAGTGTTATCAAATTTCATATTTTTCTTATCACAAAATGAAATTAAAAAATGAATGTAAGATAGATTATAGATATTTTTATTTTTCTGGGTACCATTAGGTTTTGAATCATATAATCACAAGTCCCATGACTTCCCAGATTTGTAATGGCTTCACAGTACTGCTGCTACAGTAGAAGTGATGTATCTTGGGCAAGATCGTCTGACAGAGCTCAATGCTCTCACAGCTGGTTTTGAATTCAGAGTTTCCCTAGGCCAGTAGGTTTTGCACTTGTATTAATTAATAGCAGTGATAATATCTTGTTTGATAAGGCCTTGTTTACTAGCATTTATTTCATCTTAATTTTAGTTGCTTATTATTGCAACTCCTAAAACCATCATTATTTATATGTAAGCAGTGCATATTGGCATTGTTATAACTTGTTTTCTAACTGTTATAATATAAAGTCCTGTTTAGGCACTCACTGAGACAATTGTAAAAAATACTCTGAAGACACACTCCAATAGAGTTTTGGAGTGAGTCTTCAGAGTATTTCTTACTGCATGGAGTTCTTTATTATAGTGTCTAGACTAGTTCATTTTTGCCACAGGGAGGGGGGTTTACTTTACAACATCACTCCCTTTTAAGATTTCTTTTATCAATAAACATTTAATTATATTTGTATCACCCCTTCCACTTTCTGGTGAGTTTGTCAACATACTTAACTATATCTTTTACATTTAGGATCAACCTCTAGTTTTCCATTTTACTTTTTCCAGAAATTATACTTGTATGTTCAACAAATTATTTGGGTGTAGGCATATCAAAAACATACTGCACTCTCATAGGTTCTTCTATTCTTTTGGGCCTTTCTTAAGTAAACCTTTTCTTTATCTGATTATAATGTCTTATTTTCCTATTTTTTTCCTTTTACTATATATATCATCTTTCTGATTCATGACATTATTATGCTATCTTCCCACAATTCTTATCCATCTGTAGGTTACTCCACTTGACTAAAAAGACATCGCTAAGGGGACACTCTTTAAGCATATAAATTGGCAATTTTAGCTGACCCATTCCCTCTTTCTTCCTTTTACAACTCCAGCTACAAAATATAGTCGGAAGTGGAAATAAATTGACACCCTCCCAAAACTGAGGCATGGTTTACTTTACTTCACTCTCAGACTCCTACACACATTCCACAAGCAAACGATTTCTAGTTTAAATGTTTTCCATGTAATTAGTCTTCAAATGTTTACTTCTCTTATCATTGTATACTTTCATTAATCATAAATACATATTGTTATTTGTTTTATATAGATTTGTGTTATGAATTTATTACTCTGACTTACATTGAAGTCTGCAATATTGTTACCAGGAGACATGTTTTCTACACCAACACAAACAACATTCCAGCAACACATCTCTACACACCCTGAAAAATACTTTTTTGCCAATCTTGAAAAATTTAGTGTCTTTTTTTTTTTTTAATTCCATTCTTATTCTTTTTTTGACTTGGTAACAACATATCAAACACAGATTTAATTTTTCTTGCAAACATTAATTCTGTCAGCAATATGGCTGATGGGGAACTGGGATTTAAAAATTTTGTAGTACTTTGTTCACTTTTTCATGACTTGCTTTTTTCAAAACTCTTTTGAACATACCCACAAACCATTCAGTTTGTCTGTCTGACTTTGAGTGATACATCAGGGTAGTAACATGTTCAATGGAGAACATTTTACAAAATTCTTAAAATTTGTGAGCACTGAATTGTGTACCATTATCCGAGACTGTGGTATCTGGAATGCCATATCATGAAAACAGTGTGTAAAAAATTCACTATCACTGAAGAAGTTGGTTTTTGCACTTATTTCAGATCACTTAGTAAAGATAATCACTAACACAAGATAATATGATCTGTTTAATGGACTTGCAAAATTCATGTGCAGTCTTGACAACAGAGTATCTGTCTTTGGCCAAGGTTGTATTTTCATGGTAGGTAATTTTGCTGTCAGAACACAACTTCTGCAGGCTTTTACTACTTTTTCAATGTCTTAATCCATTTTGGTCTAGTATACATAGCTTCTCTTAAAAGATCTCATCCTTGAAATTTCCTAATGTCCACTATGAAATTCATTTAATATCATATTTACTTGAGAATATTTTACAAAACTCTTTGAATTTGTAAGCATTAGATTATGTATTGTTATCCAAGATTATGCATATGGAATGCCATATCTTGCAATCAGTTCATGTAAAAATTCACTGAAACTACAGAAGTTGGTTTGTTGCACTTAAATAATTCCAGATCATTTAGTGAAGTTATCCACTACCACAAGATAATGTGATCTGTTTAATGGACTTGCAAAATTCATGTGCAGTCTTGATAACAGAGTATCTGTCTTTGGCCAAGGTTGTATTTTCATGGTAGGTAATTTTGCTGTCAGAACAACTTCTGCAGGCTTTTACTACTTTTTCAATGTATTAATTCCATTTTGGTTCAGTAAACATAGCTTCTCTTAAAAGATTTCATCCTTAAAATTCTCGGATTTAATGCTGCCATGACAGTGTCCCCAAGCGATTTAGTATTTTTTGGTATCAATCTTGATAATCCATCCATATATCTTAATTTTTGAACGGTTGGTATTCTGTCCTAAAACAATAATTTAATAAGATGCTACCCCAACACTGTAATCTAGTCACTGTATGCATAGGAATTCCTTTTTTTCAAACCATAAATTGATGAGAGATCTGTAATCTGTCTGCAACTGAAATGTCCTATTTATAAACTTGAAATATTTTCACCGGGAATGTAATTGTTAAAGCCTCTTTTTCAATTTGATTGTAGTTTTTTCTCATGATAGTACTGAATACAAAGCATGTGCAACTGCTTTCATATTACCATCATCATTTTTACGTAAAATTACTGTACCTATTCCATAATCACTAGCATCTGAAGCCACTATGATTTCTGCTTTTAGACTGTAGTATGTTAATGATAAGTCCGACGTTAGTATTTTTTATTCTTTCAAATACTTTCCAACAATTCTACTTTACACCTGTTTTTAAACAGATTGTTCAGTAGAGCTCTCAAATTCTGCATATTAGGTACATAAATTGTATACTAATTTGCTAGTCCCAAGAATGCCTTTAACCTAGTAACATTCATTGGAAGGCATATTCTTTATTGCCCTTGCCCTCAATGGATCAGTTTGAACATTTTTGTCAATAATTTGTTCTAGGTACTTAATTTAAAAAAACAAAAAAAAACGCATTTTTTACTCACTGAGTTTGAACTCATACTCACGCATTTTTTTCAAAAACTTGTTTTCACATGCCTGATCTGTTGTTCCTTAGATACACTTTTATTTTAATATATCATCCAGATAAGCAACTGCAAAATCATAATCTGCAAGCATGACATCCCTAGCTTGTTAAAATATAGCTAGAGCTACTTTTATACCAAAAAGAAAGTGGTTGCACTTGTATAAAAGTTATATCTGGACTTGTTAATGGGTAGTTATAGATTTTTGAACACTTGCTTAACCCTGTCAAAAAAATACGCCCAAACATAAATTTTATTATTTTTTATCTTTATATACACTGCTGGTGCTGCCCATTTTGAATGATCAATCCTTTCAATTACACACATTTTTTCAAGTTTAATTCTTTGTTGACTTGATCCAGTGCTGTGAATGGTACTCAGTTTTTGTTTAAATACTGGTGTTGAACCTTTTTTTCACTTGAAACTTAGCTTTGGATTTAAAACGCTGACTCAACTCATTTGACAGAACATCTAGAAAATATTTTTAAAATTCTTACTTTAAATTTTCACTGTTTTTTTTTTTAAATTGGTTACTTGTCCACTTACATTTTTGCAGTAAATGTTTTGGAGTAGATAGACTAAACTATCGCCCGGTTCACACTCCACCCACATCTATTGAACAGGTGAAGAGGCTCATCCCTTGTTTCCTGTTTAGGATGCGGTTTCCGGTTCTCTCTTTTTTAATCTTCTCACTCTTATGTAGCCCCCTGCACATCAGTGGCGTTACCGCCTTGCTTGGGGTGATATGATTAAAAAAAAAAAAAAAAAATCCCAAAGCTCAAATAATTCCATCTAGTCAGTACTGAATAAGTTTGTAGTATTTTTAACATGCATGAAAGCCTTAGATTTTACATGTTTGTTATAGAATGAAACATCACAAGTCATTTCGCCAATAAAATATAAAAAATTTTGATTTCTTTCCATGTGGCTTGACTAATTATTGTGACATCACTACCAGTTTTTAGTAGCATTTTCACATCCATATTATTTACTTTCACAATTTTTTTTCTACGCACAAAGAAAAAAAATTAAAGCAACATGGTTCAAATTCTCATCACAGATATCCTGTGCACAGATGCAGCAAGTGTTTTCTTTTAGCTACTCATTATTTTTTTAATCACCACCCCCCACAAGCAAGGCAGAATCGCCACTAGTGTTGAGGGAATAAATGACAGAGAAAAAATAAAAGATGGTTGGGATTCAAAGAGATAAAAAATGGCTGTTGACATTACATTTAAACTTTTGAAGATTGTAGCTATCAGGAAAGCAAGTCAACAGAAGGAAGTTCAACAGGCGAGAAGTGTGAGAAAAGAAACTATTAAAGTAGAAGAGGCAGTTACATTTTACTATTTCAATGGTAAAAGAGTAGGACCTAGATATCAATCTAGTAGCACACATAAATTCATGTGATATCACCAGAGAGAAAAAAACTTGTCAGGGCAGTTGCCATGAAAATATTTGTAGAAAAAACAAAGGAAGCCACATCATGTCAGTGAGAAAGTAACTGAAGTCGAAATACCAAGTCAAGACTGATTACATTACAGATCCTTCTTTAGATTTTGTTGAGAACCTCAAGGTGAATAGTAGAAGCACTAGACCAGATATGGCAACAGTATTCAATGCACAGACACATGGTAGATTTATAAATGTGCAAGATGGACTCTGATTAGAAAAACTTTCTGGTTCAACACAGTGACTCAACCTTTCTAGCAATAGAAACATCTATTTTGATGTGCAGCAGCCAGGTTAACTTTGTCTGCCTTGGCACATTTACTACTGAGTAAATGATGGTATCATCTGTGTAAATACCTACTTGGGAACTGATTAAATAATGAAGATCAGAGTTTGAATTTTGTTTAACAGCATATCAACCTCTGTGGGTTATTTAATGCCAAAAAGGTAGAGTTTTAAGGTATGTTTTTTTTTAATATTTGGTTGTAGTAAAAAGGTTGATTTAGTTAGATTTTAATGAATTTTTTTCGTTTTTATTCTTTTTTATTTTAGAAAACTGAAAATGTCTTCTAGTTTTGTATTCAAAAATGTTTTGCTGAGAATAATTTTTTTTCTTCAAAAATGTATATTTTTCTATAAAAGTCAATTTTATGTATATATTTCTATAAAAGCATATTTTAATTCTTTCATAGTGTTTTGACCCCAGTTTGGGGGTTAACTATTTACCCATAGCTGGGACCCTAACAGGTGCTACCACTCCGGGTCAGGGTGGACCTGGGAACAACAGCAATTAAGAGGTGGTTCCATGCTCCTCACAACCTCCCAATCAGAGGCCTTGCTACCGGATGTGAAGATCAGAAAAAGCATTAGACCTAAGATAGAGTCTTGAGGGAAGCCCACATTCATATGAAAAGATCTGAAAGCTTACCTGTTCAAAACAACCTTCATTACATGATTTGATAGAGCGACTGGATTAAATAGAACAATACCATAGCCCAGAAGTTTGCACAGAAGTCCAGCATGCCAAACCCTGTCAAACACTTTCAAAATATCTAAAGCAACAGCTTGAGTTTTGGTATTATCAAGAACCTGGTAAACACATTCAGTGATGGTTGATAACACAGCAGCAGTAGACCTGACAAAACAGAAGCCATATTGTCAGAGAGTAGGTTGTGAGAGGTGAGATGCTTAACTACATCAGCATTGATAAGAGCTTTGAACACTTTGCCTAAAAGAGGCTAATAAGGCAATAAAGGAGTCAGAGGGCTCTCCAGAGTTTTTAAAATAGGAACTACAGATGAGGACTTCCAACAACAACAGTTCAGGGGCAATTTTCTTTAGGATGATGACTGGATTTCCATCACATTCACTTGCCTTGTGGGAGTCAAGTTAAGAAATGATGTCTAAGACCAGAGACAGGGTTATGTAAATATCACTCAGTTGAACCTTGAAATTGGGTATAGGTACTTCAAACATGTCAAGTGTTGAGTTGCAAAAGAACTTGCAAGCAAAATATTCAACCTTGTCTGCTGTAGATGTGGGAACTTCTAATTGATTGAATAGAGAAGGGGGGGTTGAGGATTTGCTGTTGTTCAGCACACTCTTGCAAAGTCACCAATAATCTTTAGAACCAAACTTGCAAGATGCTATACAATATTTCATTTTATCAGTAAAGAAAAGCTTAGGATAATTTAGGAAGAATTGATTCCTGTGGGCAATGGCAGCCAGGCAAGCAAGAGAGAACCAAGGAGATGAACAAGGTTTAAGTCAAAATTTCCTTACTGGGATGAAAGCATTGATGCCAGCTTTCACCCAGAAGGAAGCTTCAAAGGCACAGTCTTGAACAGGGAGACTAAAAACTCTGTTTCAACGGACATCGTGAAAGAAACGAGTCCCACTCCTCTCATGAATAACAGTAAGATATTCTGCTGGTAGGGGGTTCCTTGATGAAGGAAGGAATAGAAAGAGATATTTACAGACAACACAGCATGAACAGAGTTACCAAGTGGGCAAAGCTGCATGACGTGGCAAAAGTAAGGAAGAAATCTAGAAAAAAAGCATGTCCTTCGAGGTATTGAGGAAATGTGTGGGAGAAATCCACCACTTGCATGAGAGACTGAGTAATTGAAAAGCTTAGTGTTTGGATACTAGCAAGATCAGTGATAGAGTGTTTCAGCCACTAGGCAGGATAGGCATTGAAGTCACCGAACACAAATATATAAGCAAACAGGTGAAGGGAAATGCAGAATTTTGAAAGATTATATGTTATAAGTTATAATTAAAATTTAGAAAAAAATTAAAACAATATTTGTAAAAATTCATTATTAATTGGGGTTAAAAAAAGGGGGGGGGGGTTCTTAAGACAATAGTATCCTTAATAAATCTTATTTATAAAAGCAATTAAAAACATTTCTAACTAAATAATGTCATAGTTTTATTGCATTATTCTATTTTACAATCCAGAGCAGATTTTAGGGAAATGAATAGTAGTTTAAAAAAATAAACTTATGATTTACATTTTCCAAGAAGTCCTTTTTAACAAATGAAAAAGGATTTTCGGATGAAAATTTTCATTTTCTCAAAATTTCATGAAAGTAAGTGGGGAGGGAGTAAATGTATGTAAAAAATTGTTTTTACCAAGATTTTCAAAAATAATTTATTTCATTTGTGAATAAGTCCTGAAAGTTTATTAAAATCTGACAATTGATTTTTGCAAGAATTTCCAAATCAATGTTTTTCACCAGAAAAAAAGGCAAATATACTAATCATAAGTATTACTTGGACCGCTAATGAAAAAAAAAAAAAATTTTTTTTAACCAAAATTTCTAATGCTAGAAAGAATTTAAAAAATTAAAATAAAAAATACTTTTGTCTTTCCTGTTAATAAAACATTTTGATGACAAAACTTTGTTTTTATTAAGTTTGGGGCCTTTTTTTCATCATTGTATGCTGTTTTTTTCAGTAAAAAAGTGGAGGTACCTAAAAAGTCTTGCTCAGGCACTTGCAATGACGTCTGTGAAAAATACTCTAGAGACTGACTCCAACTCCTTGTTTAAGTTAGTGAATGCCGCTATAATCCTTGCCTTCAGTTCAACTTTGGTTTTACAAGAAGTTTTGTTAGTCTCTCACTCAACTGCATCTCACACATAATAATCAAGAGGGTTGCAGTCTGGAGGAGTGGGGCAGATGTAAGGGGTGATGTGGTCGCAGAAATTGTCTGACAGCCATGACTGGGGTCTCCTGCTAGTGCAGCATGGTGCAGAGTTCTGTTGGCAGATATAGGATCTTCCAACAACCACAAAGTCATCTGGAAGCTATGGTTGAAGTCAATGATGATTTTAATGAATAAATTTACTGTTTACTATTTCAAGATATTTTTGCATAAGTGTAGTAAATATATTTGTTAAAATAAGATCGACTTATTTTATCTTTGCATAATTTAGGCAACAATTTACCCACTGTACCCTCTATACATGCAAGTTTTATTATTCAATACTGTGTGTGTATCTCTCTCTCATATATATATATATATATATATATATATATATATAGATGTGATAAAATATAGGTATGCTATATCTATTAATTAAATTGCTCAATATCAGCATAGAGTGTATATAAATATAAATGTAGACATTGAAGTCAAAACCCACCAATCTTGATGATTGCATATAGCATGAAACAGAATGAAATCAATATCAAGAGGCAATAATGTCCACATCAGCTTAAAAACAAGATAAAGATGGGAAAGAAACTACTCTTCATCAGAGGTGGGGGGGTGCAATTTGTGTTTATACTGCAACTATGCTGAACATACCTTAGTTACAGTTTCCAAGAGAGACCATATAATCTGGCATGATCAACAGTTTAACAAGGCCAATATGCTTACACTCTCAGTCACAATTACTTGTGACTTCATGATAGCACAATCATGAACAATTTTGTCTACCACTCACAAGGTTTGAGTCAACCTGTGGTATCATTTACAGGCACTTTCTAATGATGCTGCACTCTGGGATGCCTTGATGACTTAACCATGGTGAGATATTCAAAGGCAGAATTCAAATGCTTCAACCACCCAGCAGTGTGTGTGAAATATAACAAATGAAGGGTGCTGAAAAATCATCCTTCTAAGTCTCTTCTCAAAATCTGAACAAATGTAAATGTTTATGAAGAATAAACCAATAGGAAAACAAAAAGACTAAGTATTACCAATCATTTATGAGATTATGCAAAAATATGAAAAATGCAGGAAAAGCTATGTTATAAATAATCTAATAATATTTCTTGATAGTTGAATAAAGATTCATAAGTATAACATATCTGACATGATTGCCTTAATTCAGGAGAACAGTAATCTCAACACAAAAGTTAGAAATCAAAGCAATGCCAACTATAGATTGTTTGCTTGAAAAGACAAATAACATCCATCTGTAGGATTAGAGTTTTGAATAATGGAATTAGCTTTAGCTTATGAAGAAGTTTCAAACTTTTAAGCCTTTTATATTTCACACTTGTAAACTCAACATTTTTTTTTTCATTTTATGATTCATCTAAATTTCAACAGGTATACAGTTTCCTTCTGTATATATCAGCTATATAAAATGCCAAGTATGTCAGTGTTCTTGAATGTTATTCCATTTAAAAAAAAAAATCAGCAGTATCTTGGATTCATGAAAATGTGCACTTAATCAAAAAGACAAGAGATTTTTTTTTTTAAAATCATAGAAAAAGAAAAAATTGCCCATTGTAGTGAAGAAAAGTAAGTTTGTCAAGTTAATCTTCATATTGGGAAAAGCAACCAACCAGAGAAATTTAAATTAAAAAAAAATAAATTAAATTAAAAAAAGGATTAAAATCCTAAAAAAATTTTTTAAAAATGCAATAACTAAGGTTTAAAATGAATTTTTAAAAATTAAATTTCTAATAAGCAAAATATTTTGCTGTATTTGAAAAACTAATTTAAATTGAATGGAATTCATTTTTTTTTTTGGCTAAAATAACTGATTAGCATCATTTTTAGTCATCTTTTATTTCAATGTAATTTTCTTTATTCAAAAAAAATTTCAAAAAATTAAATAACTTTTCTGAAACTTTGAAGAATATTAGCTGGTTTAGAGTATAATTAATTTGAAAAATATATTATTTACTTAAGTTTAAAATATCACAGAAATGTATTTTTTTTAACTAGACAGTAACTGTGGTTTTAACCCGATAGTAGCTGTGTTAATGCATTTGACATGATGATAGATCTAATATTGTCCTACAGAGACATTATCTGTAAAACATAAGAAAAAAAAAAAAGACAGGAGCAACTTTTTTTTATTTAATTTTTAAGTACTCAGTAATCTTAAAAATTTAGGAAAATATTCTTGACATTTAATGTTTTATTGAATTTTATAAATTTTAGCTTTAAATTTACTATAGTCATTCTTATTTTCTGGTAATGTTATGTATGGTCATCTGTACTTACAAAAATCAGTATGTTTATACATATACAAAAAATTTTAAAATATTGGTATTTGATGATTTGTATTAAGAGATTTAAAATTTAATTTTTTCTAATTAAAATTTTTAAAAAATGAAAGCGATTTTTGTAAAAATTCATTATTAATCAAAAAAATGTTTTTTCTCAAGACAATATCCTCAATATATCTTATTTATAAAAGCTTTCCTAATTAAATAATGTCATACTTTTATAGCATTTTTTATTTTACGATTTAGAAGAGATTTTCAGTAAATGGTGTTTGTTTGACAAAAACAAATTGATGATTTAAATTCTTCAGGGAGTCATGCTTTTAACTAATATAAATATGAAAGGGGTAAAATGTTAATTTCCCAAAATTTCAAAAAATTAAGTGGGTGTAACAGAAAAAAAATAAATAATTTCATTCATTTGTAAATATGTCCTGAAAATTTTCAAATCTGACAATTATATGATATTGCATGAATTTCCAAAAAATTGACTTTTCTACTGAGAAAAAAAAAGACAATTACAATGGCTGAAACATCGTAAACATGGCAATAAAGATAAGAGTCCAAATAATGTAAATAATGTAAATACTACCTCATCTCAGAAGTATAGACAAATGTTTGTTTCTCTAGCTGAAATTGAACACTAAGAAATAATTCAAGCTTCAGTTATCAGGTTTTGATTATTCATATCTTTTAGACTTTTTCATTAACTTACTTCTGTCCTGTAATTAAACTCAAATTCTTTGAATAGCGAAGCTAGTTTGCATGTGTGCTCTGTTTGTGAGATGTAGTGGGTTATTTCTCAAGGAGAGCAAAAAATATTGTTGCTAACAGGAATTCAACATTTAAAAGGCTACTTTCAGTTTCATTCTATTGAACTCAACTCTAAGAATCTCATGACCAAGTGAACTTATGTAGAATTCCCACAATAAGTTGACAAACAGCTGTTATGCAAATAAAATAGTTTGTACATTGTTTTCTAGTCATTTTGGATTTCAACAACAAAGAATATTATTACTATTTTTTTTTAAATAAACTTCTTTATAATATGACAAAAGCACAACATCTTGCATATTAAGTTAAAGAGCAAGTTGAATTATTTAAGATGGACCACATCTTCATTATCATATTTTGACCTTCAGCTTTCTTTAGGTGTCTGTCAATCCAAGTAATTTTCAGTAGCAGCAGACAGGCAATAGGAACATTAGGTTTAAGTCTCCGAGTTCTAACTTCAGGATTGTCCAATCGAGCAATAACCTAGGGAATAAAAGCATTGGCTCATCAATTTACTGGCCTAATAATTGTGAGTTCAATCCCTAGGCTGAATAGTACAGTCTCAATGGAAAAGATGATATATGCATAGATATGCACAACAGAACAAGAACAATTTATTTCAGCTGATAAAATAAAGGGTTTTGTTCAAAATTACCTGAAATGTCATCATAAAGATGAGTATATTAGCCTGACTGTAAATAACATATAATTTGTCATCCCAAAAATAGACAAAAAAATGTAATGATCAAGATAAAAATCCCACTTTTTTATGTGGGTGTCCCAACCACAGTATCACACCTTTACCTGTAGCTATATAATGTGTCATGGAGTCTATGAGGTGCTGGAGTTGTTGCAGGAGTATATCTATCCAGACATGTACCGTGGTTGTCCCTAACTCAATAGTGTTTGTTGAGTGTATCTGCAGAGAATTTACTAAAGTCAATGGGACCTATAAAGGCTCAATGGTATTTAAATACAAGTGCAGGATCCAAAGAATACCTGGAAGTCAGCCAAATTCTCATGGAACTAGTTTCCATATTAGCTCAGCCTAATCAAAAAATGGTGGTTACCTTGTTGGCACAAACCACCACCAGGAAACATGACAAATGGTAGGTAACAATGCTTGTATGTACCCCACATGTTAGAATGGGCTCACAAATGTTTCACAAATAGCCTTTGAGAACTACACATACGCACTATTACAGAGCTGCTGCCACCACCACTGTGCTAACACACCCTCCATCTTTAAGAGCTAGAAATGTAACTTATCAAACTAGGACAAATGCAAGTCTTTCACAGTCTAATGGCAATGCTGTTTAGCCCAGGTGAAGCACATTAAGCAATGACAATGTTATTAATGGTATTCTTGTTGATCAATACTTACAAAAAATGCACTCCATACTACAGAATGAATTGACTAATGAGTTGAGCGGCACTTGGAACTAAATTGAAATATTATTTCGACGCAATGTTCCCTTTAATTGAATTCTTTTTAATTTAAAAAGTTTTTAAATTTAAAAACATTTTTTAAATTAATTTAAAAAATGAAAATAAATATAATAAAGAGTTCACACTATCTCTAAGCAAAATTAAAACAATTTAAAGGAACATTTCTTTCAAATTTTAATACAGAGATGTTATAATTATTTCATAAAACAGGATATTAGAATGAGCTTTTACTATTGGAATTTTCTAAATTCTTTCTTGCTATTAATGTCAAAGGTGGAATGCCATGCCAAATATACAAGTTGTGTTTGTATTCGTTCTTTGCCACTAAAATAATTTTTGTACTGAAAGGGTGTCAATGCTAGTGACAGTTGCTAAGAATAAAACTAGTAAAAGAAGAAAAAAAAAGAGTATTGTTTTATAAAAAAGTTGATCTCAAATTCAAACACTATAAAAAAGTTTTTTTAAAATATAAAACAGTTTTTTTTTTCACTATTTCTTCCATTTTATTTTCTGTATTTTTTTTTTAATTACAACTTTCTGACCATCATTCTGTTTTTATTAAACAGCACAGATTGAAAATAAAAAAATAAATCACCAGAGAGACAGAAATGTACAAAGATTACAGGAGTCAGAAGCTGAAAATCATACAAATTTAACCATAAAACTATACATTATTTCCTGATATACAACCATCTTTTTATTACCAGAATATATAAATACTGTTTATTGGTAAAATCAAATTCAATAGTATTTTATTGGCTATAAAAGTAGTTATTACTATAAGCAGCTACAGCAATATCTTTTGCAATTTAGTCAAACAATACCAGTTTTGCTACAATTTGTCCTTTACAAAAAATAAAATAATCATAATTTTTATAGGATACAGATAATTTCTATGTTACCATTTTAGAGAAAAACAAAAAGTTTAATTCTTTTTATCAATTTTATGAGTATTCATTTCCTGGGCTTGCTGAAATCATATTTAGTGATAATTTCTGGCTATCACTTTATACAGTCTGAGTATTAATGCAAGTTTGTGATATCATTCATGGTTGAAAAATAGCATTGTCAGAGCTGCTTTAATGAGTATCAACTATGTTGTTAATCAGTCTGGGCATCATTGTGTGACTTCTCCGATTTTCCCTTCAGGACACAAACTGTTCTATACATTTAAATTGGTAATCTAATTAGCTACCAGTAGTTGTGATGACCAAGTAGTCCAATGGCCTCAAGCTTAAATGTGAAGATGTAGAGGGAGTGCATTCCTTTACTAAAACATTAATGACTAGTGAAAATAAAAGCAATTTTATTTTTAAGTGTGTAATGATCCATAGGTTGAAGTATAGAGAGAATATTTTGCTGATGAGTTGTTCAAGCTCTGAGGAGGGGGACAGAGCAAAGCTGATACATGACTGTCTTTTGTTTTGTTTTTTGGTGTTTTATATATATATATATATATATATAATAAGATATCAATTCCTAAATATGTTTAAAGTAAATTAAATTTCAAAGAAAAGCCTGTAAATCAACATTGCTGATCACATAAAAGAATCATCTCAATGTAATTATTTTGCAAATTAAAATTATGCAAGCCATGGGCAAGAGAGAGAATCTCAGCTCAAGTACTAAGATCAAATTCTATAAACACCTGATCTAAATGCATGTGTGCATCACTTTACAAAAATAAACTAAAACTACTAATCAGAAAAACTAATACTAAAATTATTAAATACAGAATGACTGAGCTGATAAAGGATGCTAAAAGATATTACTAAAAATATTAGAAACGATGAATAAAGGAAATCATATATATTTAATTTATTCCAGTGGATAAGGATTTGAAGTGCTAGATCAGGATATTGATGGAGTGAGTATGATGTTT
The DNA here is from genome assembly GCA_037127315.1 of Ascarosepion bandense. NCBI lineage: Eukaryota > Metazoa > Mollusca > Cephalopoda > Sepiida > Sepiidae > Ascarosepion > Ascarosepion bandense. Next base: position 410,757 of record JBBBDQ010000135.1, read on the forward strand.
AAACTAGAAATCCACAATAAAAACAGGACACATCACTGATGACCTGCATTTTCCTTATGTATTTTTTCAATTCATGATTAAATAAGAAATATCTTCATTAATTTGATGTTTTACAATTCATATAGCTTCATCAGAAACTTTTTGTGATATGTCAAGTTAATAAAAATTTGACCTACTTGTTTCTTATTTAATCGTTCTGTCAGATTTAATCCATATTTTCAAATCATATGGCATATAATACATTTTTTTTTTGCAATCAAATAATGACTGCTCAGAAAATACAATATCAGATAAAACTAAAGATGTTAGTAAAAATAAGAGATTTATCCATTACCTCATGTAGTCATTATTTTAATGTGTGGCTGGGAGGTTTCATTTTTATTGCTCCATTTCTTCAGCTATTACTGAAAACACCAGAGTCTATTCCAGACTATTTCTTGTAAATAAGTGGATTTCTTTACTTAAGAAAAAGATTAGGCAGAAATTCTGTTTATAAAGTAAAGAACAATTTGTGTAACATATATTTCTACAAGGTTTTCTATAATAGATTGGTCTAATCAGTACACTCAACATCTTTCTGCATGTTGACATATTCTTTGCACTATTGAAGAAAAACAAAAATAAATAAATATGTTAATAAAAACCCATTCCTCTTTTTACAAAAATCATACATCTAAAAATAAAAAGAAAAAAGCCATAGAATGGACCTACCAAAGCATTATAGTAATAAAGCATTACTTTCAACTATTGGAATGATAATGACTCATCTCAAAATTATAGAAAGGATTTTAAAATAGTATCTTGAAAATAATTACCTGCAGCATGCATGCCACCATCCTTCTGACAGGTAATATCCAAGGGTTCTCAGGCGTGGACACCTGGACCTCTTTTGTTTCATCAATGATTCACTTTCATCCATATCAAAGTCCTCACCATTAAACATCAAAGGGACTTCATCCATTCCATCTTCATCATCATCATCATATTGCCTGAAAAACAAGAAAAGCAAAATTAGTTTAACATTAAACAAATGTTGACTTTACAAGCAGATGGCCCTTGAATTAAGAAAAAAAAGAAAAATGAAAGATTATATATATATATATATATATATATATATATATATATATATATATATATGTGTGTGTGTGGCCCCAAGCAAGGCATTTTACTGTCACTGTTGTGCAAGGGGTTACATAGGAGAAATGTTATGAGAAAGAGTGACACGTTACAGGAAGTGTCAGGAAGAGCGTATGAGAAGTGGGGTGAATGGAGAAAAAAGCATGAGAGAGAGGATGTAAGTTAGTGAGACAGGAGATGACTATTGACTTTACATTTGAATTCTTGAAGATTGTAGCTCTCTGGAAAGCAAGTATGCAGAAGGGAATTTCACAGGCAGGAAGTGCAAGAAAAGAAACTGCTGGAGTAGAATTTGTGTTTACAATTTATCGGTTTCACAGTAAAAGGGTGAGACCTAGTTGCCAATCTTGTGGTTCGAGGAAATTCATATATAGAGGGTACCAGTAAGCTAAGTTCATCGAAGCAGAAGCCATGAAAGTATTTGTAGAAAAGACACAGGAAAACAAGTTCATCCCCCACTCCCAGCAAGGCAGTAAAGTTACTAAGACACAAGGGTTTATTGTGTGTGGAAGAATTAAAAAGTAGAAATATTACTAAGGAGTGAGAACAAAAGAATAGTCATGAGGACAGTAGATAGCAACTGACAATACATTTAGATTTTTAAAATTGGCTGGAAAGCATGAAGCTGGAAGGGAGTTTCACAAGTGAGAAGTGCAAAAAAGAAAAACCCTAGCATAGAACTTACAGTTACATCTATCCAACTGTAAACTGATGAAACCTTGTCGCCAAACTAGTACTGCACTTAAATTCAAAAAGTTTAAGTACCATAGCAAAAAGTTCATCCAAACAATTACCATGAAAGTATTTATAGAAAAGGGCAAAGGTGGCAAATTTATGGTTATGGAGAAATGAATGAAGCTGAGACACTAGAACAGAACCAATAATATTACTGATTCTTCTTTGGATTTTATCAAGGAGCTCTAGATAAATAACAGGAGCACTGAACCATATATGGCAGCAATATTCTAAACATGGACAAGTGGTAGACTTACAGATATGTAAGAAAAATTGTCTCACAATGACCCAAGCAGTTGACCTAGAAATGGATTTGATGTCAGCTGAGAACATTAACCCAGAAAAGGTGCAACGAGTCAAAAATATTTTTTATCGCTTGTTATTATAGGGGATACTTCATATTTGAATACAAAGTACCCACTATAATGTTTGAAGCAATAAAACTGATTAAAAATATAATAATTGTGATTGTGTTTCACCAAGAAATGGCTAGCCAGTATATTTTTGGAGGATAATATTTTTAAGACGAGCAATCTTTGTTAGTGTTTAATATCAACAGAAAAAATTAATATTAGACAAATAAAATGTTCAGATTAATCTTCCAGACCGAGTTCTGCAGAACTATTATACACTTGTCACAAGGTTAGATAATAAATTGAATTTACTTACAGCTATCATAATTCTTTGAAGATGTTATTTTAAAAAGATGTTAACTTTTTTATATCAACTTATTTCAAGTTTGTTCATTCTTAAACACATTATTGCATGCATTAACCTAATTAGAAATAGTGCAGTTGTGTTTATACCATAATTTTTATATTATCATTTTTCGTTCCCCAAACCCTGATATAGATAGAAAAGTGCATTTAAAAAATGTGAGTAAATAAATTTTAAGTACACTATTTATAGTTAATTAGATACAAGTGATTTTCAAAAATGTTAATTTTCATTACATTATCGTAATATTAAAATCATAGTTGGTTTGATGTAAATACAATTACAGTTAAGATTATTAGGTAAAAAAAAATATTTATATTCATAAAAGCATATATATATAAAAAAAAAAACTGTAATAAAGAGATTAATTTTCTTTTTCAGTAGATATTTGTTGTGGATCTTCATCACCAATTTGTTATGGAGTTGTTGTGGCAAAACTTCACCGCAAAATTATAGTGACCGGTTTGGTCAGAAGTAAGACACGGAAAAAAGGAGGTAGGTTCATTAGTATAACAAGAACATATGTGCAAAGTGAAGTGTTAGTAATAAGTAACTAGAAATAAGTAAGTCCAAACTGTACAGGTACGCTGTGTATTGCCTGACTAGTAGCTGTCGTTAACTGCTGTACTTGACTGCCATTAAGTGCCTCTTAACTGCCTACTGGAAGTAACAAGAGGAAGAGTCCATTCCTCATAGGAGGGCACCATAACACCCACCTCCTAAAATCTCATCTCCGCAGAAGTCTACAGAAATTTTTTTTTTCTTTAAAGTTCACAATAGACATTTTTGACAACTATTAACTGTTTGTGGTTTTAATATTTTTCCCACTTTGGATTGACCACTATTAACTCTATTGCTTTCTTTTTTGAACGGCGTATTTTGGGAGCCGTTAAAGGGGTTGGAATGTTAAAAGTGTCATATATTACATTCATTGCTGTTTCCTCAGGAAACCCATTATCAGCCTCATCAATTAGGCATTTCCTAAGTTGATTTATGTGTCTTATGTATAAATTGTGGACCCTTTTCTATGTAAATCATATTCCCAATTCTTTTGTCTATCGTACACATCTCCCAAAGAGATTTGTTATCTTTAAACATTTTGAAAAAAACCTTTTCTCCTGAGCTATACAGTCTTGCAGGTACAATGTCTGTTTTTTTTTTTTGTTTTTTTGTTTTTTTGGTTTAGTCTGTTTCGTCGGTAGTTTGTCATACAGATTGTACACATTGTGAACATCACTTCAGCTGGAAATTGTGAATCTGGTGTCATTCGGTGCAATCCTGTACATTGCAGAAATTGTTGAAGAGCTTTCTCAGTTGGTGTAGCCCTAGCTTTTTCAAAGCTCTCTTCAAGGTATCTATGAATATCTCAGCTAGTCTGTTTGATCTAGGATGATACAGAGCTGTGGTGATGTGCTTAATCTGATAAATTTCACAGAATTCTCTAAATTCTGTAGACGTAAACCTAGTTCCATCATCAGATACTAAGGTATCTACTACTCCAAATCTAGCAAACAGGTCATGAAGAAATTCTATAACAATTTCTGTAGTTGGGTTTTTACATCTGTGTCCACTTTGAGAAACTGTCAACTACAATGAGGTAGTAATATCTTTCTAGAGGTTCCGCGAAATCAACGTGAATTCTTGACCAAGTTAGGTCCGTTTTTGGCCAAGGGTTGAATTTAATAAGAGGTGCCTTGGCTGCTAAGGCACAGCCTTTACATGATTTAACAGTATTTTCTATATCTTTGTCAACAGTATTGTACCCCATCTTTGAATTCTGTTGACTGTGTGTGTAGGCAGACCTTTCTTTGAGCCAAAAATGTGTCCTAGGTATTTGAGTTTTTCCATGAAAAAAATCACATTTGGTCTCTTTAATTTTGAAACCTACCCTTGGATTTTAGCAAAAACTTTGTGTACACGATCGTTATTTTTGACTGGCTTTTCGTTAGAATATCATCTAAATAAGTGACAGTGAAGTCAAGTCCACCCTGCATGGTATTCATGACTTGTTGAAATATTGCTGGTGCTACCTTGACACCAAACAGTAAACATTCGAATTTATATAAACTATGATGCGTATTTAGACACAATTTCAAACTCACCTCTTCAGCAGGAATTTGTAAATATGTATCGCTAAGTTCAATTTTGGAGAAAGATTTCTCCCATTAAGCTTCACAAAAGTGTCTTTGGGACTAAGAGAATAGTGATAGTCCTTCAGAACAGCATTCAGTCCTGTTGAAAAATCAGTGCAAACGTATATGTCATTGGATTTCTTTTTTACATAGACTGCTGGTGCAGCCCATTCACTGTACTCTACTTTTAATAGAACATCAGGTATTTCTAATCTATCAAGTTCCTGATTAATTTGTTCCAACGAGGCAAAAGGGACATTTCTCTTTTTAAATAATGATTGAATGTTTTCTTTTAATTCAGTTTTAGCCTTCATTTTGGTACATCTGTCTAAACCATCAGTAAAAGTTCCTAGATAAGCTTCCTTTAATTCTTTTTTTAATTTATCAGCTTTGGCATTCCAACTTTCAATTTTTTGGCAGTACGAATTAATAGGTAAATCCCAAAGCTGAAACTGTGTCATCCAATCAATACCAAATAGATTATTCGTATTTTTACTAGATTTTATCATGGTTGGCTTGCCCAATTTTTTCCATGTCTGCAAATTAATAATAGTCAAGTCAGACCCCAAGTCTAATTGAAATTCAACACTTTTGCTAAACTTTTTTGCATGCACAAATTTCCTGGTCTTAAAACTGTCTAGATCATCCAACCTTGCATTTTTTTATGTAACTCTTTGTTTTATTTTTAGATCAGCAGTGCAAATTCTTATGTCCGACTTGGTTACATGTATAGCATTTTTTGTTTCTGAAAAAAAAAAAAAAAAAAAAACGATCTTTGTACCAATGTATGGCCCCACATCCATAACATGGGTTAGGAGGCAATTTATTTTGCTTTTTCTTTACTCTGTTAGCTTTCAGAGACTGTTTGTTTCTGTTTTCACACACTTTTTTTACGTCAGCAATACCCGATTCCACAATATTTTTAGAATCCTGCTTTATACTGACATACATTTGGCATTCTTCGGCAATCTACTGAAGAGTTATATTTGGGTCATTCTCCAATTTGCTAATTTTCTTTGTCTAATTTTTACATCTTTTACTGAAACTAGTCCTTGCACGAATATCAAACATTTGAATTTGTTTGCTCTTAACTCCTAAAATCATCGCAGTGTTTGTTAACTATTGATGCAAAAGTGGTATAGTCATCCAATTCATTCTTATTTAGATTAAGACATTTCCACTTTTTATGAAAAAGAGATGTCTTTGTACTGAAAAGTACAGTGAGTAGTTTCACTGCTTCGGTGAATGTCAGTTCACTAGTCTTCTGCGGCAGAATGTGATTAATGAATTTTGTGTGCTCATTTGTGCCTAGTTTTCTTGTAATTTTTCATCATCGCTCCAGCTTTTACAATCTGTATCAAATACCCTTATGTCTTCTTCGGGAACATATGCAAAATTCTCTATAACACTCCAAATTGTGTCTTGTGAAAAAGAATTTTCTTTTTCACTGGTTTTTGTTTGACTTGTTTGTTCCAACGCTTGCTTCTGAAATTCCATGTCTTTTTTTATATTCCTTCTGAGTTAGAAGTTATTTTTCCATCTTTTCTTGTTGTGCACTCTGATACTTTACCAGTCCCAATAAAATGTTCTTGAAATCCTCCCTTTTGTGTCTTTTTCCTTTTCATATAGTACTTTACAAAAACTCGAGTTTTTAGAGGGTTTCGTTTTAATCCCAATAGTCCTCACAAATATTTGTGCAAATATTTATCACAAATCTTTGTTGCCAAATTGTTGTGGATCTTCATTGCCAATTTGTTGTGGAGTTGTTGTGGCAAAACTTCACAGCAAAGTTGTAGTGACTGGTTTGGTCAGAAGTAAGACACGGAAAACAAGAGGTAGATTCAAAACAGTGTATTAGTATAACAAGAACATATGTACAAAGTGAAGTGTTAGTAATAAGTAACTAGAAATAACTAAGTGTGAATGGTACAGTTATGCTGCGTATTGCCTGACGAGTAGCTACCATTAACTACCAATCAGAAGTCACACAGGTAATCATATATAACAAGAGGAAGAGTCCACTCCTCGTAGGAGGGCACCATAACAATAATATACAGAAATGTTCTAAATATATTGATGTCTACATGATATATTACATTTTAAATAAATTCTTATAACTACACATAGAAATATTCCCGTACAATCACTGAAGTTAAGTAACATCAGTACCTAGATGAGTGAATATCTGGGAATACTAGGTGCTGACAGCTTGCATATGCAGGTGATGCAATGAATAATAACTTGAAAATTGTTGATAAGCCATAGAAAATTAATTACTCAAACACATACAAAATTGTCTGTCACTACAGATTTTATTTCCAACACTATCCAAGTTGGTGTCAATAGCTAACAAAAATAATATAAATTCTATTTAAGAAAACATATCTTACCTGATTGTTCTAATTCCTATTTTGAACCTGAGCCAGGTTCAAAATAGAAATTAGGACAATCAATGTAGACCCATATTTCCTGACATGTCATCAGTCTACATTATTCAAAACAACAAATGGATACTTATTTTGGAGGAGGTGGGGTCATTACTCTTGCTTCAGTCAACTTAGAAAAAGTAACAGCTGTAGAAGATCTATGCTAAGATCTTGGCAATTTTTATAAAAGAATCAGAAAATAGATCAATTATGCAAACCAATATGGCTGAACATATCTCTACATGTATGTTAGAAAAAAATAAAGCTGAAATTTCTTACATATGCACTTAATATATTGTTCAAAACTTCTGAATAAAAGAATTTCAAATATTAACTTAATTTGACAAAAGAAAATTTTAATATATTTTTAAAGTAAAAAGGTCTTTATTATAACTATATATATATATATATATATATATATATTGTTGTAATCCTAAAAGGCTACTGCATGAGTAATCACCACATATCAACAAGTAAAAGACTTGCATACTGCATGAAGTAGATATACTGCAAGTCAGTATAATCACTCTATAGGCAAAATGTGGCATAAGGCCATTTTTAAAGTGAGGTCTCCAAACCCTTGGCAACAAAAAAAAAACCTGTTGACCCTGCACAAGGCAGGGTCAGGGCTACTGTGGATTTTCCCCAGACAAGGCTCTACTCTTCCATGGAGCCCCATCTGGGTTCTTCCTGCCTGTAAGCAGTAACAAAGACAGAGAGCAATGACTGCTAGTCAATATAATCATTCCTCTACCCCAATAGTGTCCGGGTATTTAAAGGGATAAGAACATTCCATTCCTGTATGTAAGTAGGTATACAAGGTATTTAAATCTATATCTATCGAATGCTTGGTTTATATTGTTTAAGCAGCTAAAAGTGACTAAGTTTATTACAAGTTGAACATTTTACCATAAAACTAAATAATAAATGCACCTAAAATTATATGAGTAAGCAATGTAATGTATACATAATTCAATACATTCAACTGTATTTTTAAAAAAATAGATAAAAAAGCTATGCTTCCAAAGTTACTTGAAATAACTGACAATGAATTGCTTAACATTATTTTTCTTAAAATACAGAAGCTTTCAAAATCTATTGCAAAGAATGGTGTAATCTGGCCTTTAATCAACTGCAATCACGATAAGAGAAATCTGGAAAATGCAAAGTGCAGCTACATACAAGCTGTCTAGAACAAGGTTGAAAAGAAGCACATTTAATCTCACAAATTCTGGAATATCACCAACCAAATTATGAACAGAAGCAAAGTGGTTGTGCTCACTATTATAAATGGCCCCAAGGTCATATACCCCTCCACAGACAAGGCAAAGCTCTTAGCCTTGATCTTTGTCTCAAACACAATTTTAGATGACAAAAGCCATCCCCTTCCCAACTTCCCATGTCTAATTGAGCACAACCTCAGTAATATACACATTTCAGTAAAAGAAGTCTGTAGACTTATCAAAAATCTCAACCCCAAAAAAGCCACTGGCCAAGTTAAAAATCCAGTAGTCATCCTTAAAAATATCGGTCCAGAATTATCTCCAATTCTCGCAAAATTTTTTAACCACTGATTGAAAGAAAAATATTTCCAAAGTATGTGGTGGGTGGCAAGTGTATGCCTGGTCTTCAAGAATACAGGCGATAAATCCCTCCCTCCCCCATTACAGACCTATTTATCTCATCATCATCAGCAAACATTTTGTAATAATGTAACTATTTAGCCCTTCTGAAGATACCATCAAAATATTTTCTTTATTACAGAAACCTATAGCTATGACTTTTTCAGGAGATTTGGAATCTTGAATTTTTTAGCCATGAAAGCCAAAGTTTAATCACTGCATCTAATTATTTGATTCCCAAAATCATATGTGGTATATCACTGTTAATAAAACATGGCTAAGTTAAAGAAAAAAAAAATCTAAAATCACTGAAAACATTGCAAAATAAATTTAGACATGTCTTCTTGATATTGTTTCTGGTTAGTATTCAAGTATCTTGGCATTTTTTGGATATCTCTCATGTCTTAACAGTTCTTCAAATCATGAACAGGACCAATAATTTCAAAATTGAAACAATTGAAAGCCTCCCAAACCATGCTGCAGCTTGGGTCTCAAAATCTCTACTTCGGAAGTGGCCACATCACTTCTTCACAGTAGAGTACAATGGGCACTTATTATCCATGAATTTTCTTTGAAGTTTTCATTTACAGGAAATTTAAGAAATCCAGGAATTCAACAGTTGATATATTTTAAACTATTATATATAAGTTATATTAAAAAAGAAAGTAATACATTTAATGGTCCTGCAAATTAGCACTTTACAAAATAACTGATTTTTGGAAGTGGATTGGGTTGTGAAGTTTTCAGCACCTTTTTATATTTAGTCTTCTATAAAATTTATCATTTCTTTTCTAAGTTAGCAGAGAGTGAAATCAGAAATATTTTAACTTGTTCTGGTATTTCATATCAAATACAGGCTTGATAGGTCAGAATGTAAACAAGAATAAAAACTAAAAACAAAAAGATTGCCTAAATTGTGTAGCAACCACAATCTGTTTGCACAGATTATAACTTTCAATACTACAATGTGACAAAAGGGAAATGTTGGTAACAAATGACATAATATCTAAAGATAGAAAAACAAAAAGGTAATAGAAACAAACACCTGATTACAAAGATAAGGGTATTTATTTCACAGTACAAAGTAAATGATATGGAAATCATTTCAAACTTTAAAAATAGTTTAATATTTCCCCTTTTTCAGAAATTCTGAAAAAGTGGAAATATGTGTATACAGTGATTAAAAAAAAAAAACAGAAATAAAAATACAGAGAAAGAAGAAAATGTCCTCGCATACAATTTTTTTTAACTGCACTAGTTAGTACTAAAAATCCTGAAAAGATATCAGCTAAATTATTTTGTAATAAAATAATACTCTCTCTAAATGTTAAGTGGCCTAATAGCTAAATATTGGATTTTGGAGGTGTCAATGAGGTTTCAAATTTGACAACATCTAGAAAGTCATTTAACAATATCACTGGAGGGAAAATGTTCATCTTGAGAATCTATAGATACTTTATATAAACACACATATGAACAAAAACATGATACTACTTAGATAAATACAAAGAGACAAAAATATATCATGAAAAATCTTCATATGAACAACAGTGGAAAACAAATCTTTATCATTTAGCACATCACTTAAGAAGTCTTGAGCCTGACATATAGATGGCACCACTAATAAAAAAAAAAATCCATGATTTTTATGAAGTACTAACCTTCAAATGGCATGTGACAAAAATTAGGCCCAATCGGATTATTAGTTTACCAATTACAGTTATTTAAGTGAAGCTACTGTATCATGTTCTTTTTCCTTTCCACTCTACTCTCATGCAGCCCTCTTCACACCTGTATTCTCATCATTTTCTTACTCATTCTTTGACTCCCCTGTAACTTGTTCCTTTTCTCATCACTCACCTTTTATCTAACCCCCTATGCAGCATTGGCAGTTCTGCCTTGCTTGGGGTGAAATGATTAGAAGAATTGGATTATTAGTTTATTAGTTTACAAATTACAGTTATTTAAGTGAAGCTACTGTTGCAAATTTTCAAAACAAGGGAAACATCTGAATTGTGTGTGTTGATAAAGCATTACTTTCTGATGGGAAAAATACTGTTCAAGCAAAGCAATGGCTTGATAAGTGTTATTCAGACTTTGCTCCATCAGAAACAGTGATTAAGAGATGGTATGCTGACTTTAAAGGTGGTCATACAGACACAAATGATGCTGAACACTCAGGTTGCCCAATATTGGCTGTTGTCCCAGAAAACACTAAAAAATTCACAAACACATTTTGGCCAACCATAAATTGAAGTTGCATGAGATAACAGAGGAGTTGAACATATCAGAAGGCAGTGTATTCACCATTTTGCATGAACATTTGTCAATGAGAAAGCTATGTTTAAAGTGGATGCTGGGTTTGATCACAGTCAATTAAAAACAACATGTTGACAATTCAGAGCGTTGTTTGCAACTATTTCAATGCAACAAGGAGTTTTTGCATAAATATGTGACAATGGATAAAACAGAGCCACCACTTCACTTCCAAGTCAAATTGGCAGTCAGCCGAGTGGACAACAGCAGGTGAAAGCCGTATAAAACAACCAATGATGCAAACATCAGCAGGCAAGGTTTTGGTCTCTGTATTTTGGGATGCACAAAGTATTTTGTTCATTGATTACCTTGAGAAAGGAAGAACCATCAATAGTGAATATCATATAGCATTATTGGTGCATTTGAAGGAAGAAATTGCCAAAAAAACATCCAGAAATGAAGACGAAACTAGTAAGCTTTCACCAAGACAATACACCATGTCACAAATTGATTGCAACAATGACAAAACTACATGAATTGCACTTTGAATTGCTTCTGCATCTATGCTATTCTCTAGATCTGGCTCCCAGTGACTTCTGGCTATTTGCAGACCTCAAAAGAATGCTCCAAGAAAAAAGATTTGGCTTCAATGAAGAAGTGATATCAGAAACTGATGCGTATTTTGAGGCCAAAGACAAATTGTTCTACAAAAACGGCATCAAATTGTTAGAGAAGCATTGAAATCAGTGTATCACCCTAAAAGGAGATTATGTAGATGAATAAAGTCCAATTTTGCCTAAAAGTTGACGTTTTATTAGTTAGGCCTGATACTTATTGAGTGATGTGTTAACCGTATACAAAATGTATACATTTTGCATTAAATAATTTAATTTTGTATTAAGTCAATTACAAAAAACTCATTATTTTATAAGCAGATTTCCTTGAATAAAGCTAAAAATATTTAAATTAATATATTTTTGGTGTCAGTAAATAAAACAATATCTATAAAAACTCATATCAAATAATAATAGTAAAAGCTCTGCACTTTTCTCAAGCAAATGTTGGGTGTGGTTGTTGGAAAATATTTGCAGCCAGACAAAAATTTTAAAATTAAGTAAGTTTCAGACATTTCATTGATTTTATACTTTATATACAATTTAAGATAAAATAACCTTCAGAAAATCAGTTATAACCCTGTCAGTTCAATCCTAGGTCAAAACCTGGTCAACGGCAACCAGATAATATATAATCCCTGATATACACTGCCTACACCAAATGATATAACCACATTTAGCAGCCTGGTCAACAGGGTCTCAGGAGGACTTATTACCCACAGGGTTAACCCTGTGTTGACCAATACAGTCAAGCTGGTTGTTGGAGGCTGGCTGCTTTAATCCACACCCACTCTGCCCATGTTTTGTTTTTCATCAGTGACTGTTGCTGATAATCAAAGCACTGGATTGAGCCATGGTGGAAACTATACCAAAGAAAGAAATATCTTCACAAATGGAGATAAAAACAGAACATTTGTTGTGTTAATGTAGTTCTTGGTACAAAAAAAAATTAACTCTTTCTGCATCAACTTCTATAGTGACACTGGGTCTTGTTAAAAATACTGGAACTGGATTCAAATTCTTTGGAGTCAGGAGGTTTTGTGGTGGCTGATGTGGATTCCAGAGGCAACTGATACAGATTTGCCGCACAAAATCTCAGAGTCTCTAAAGCAGTTTTCTTATACGAATTCTAGCTCAAAACTAGCATGGGGGCTGATGGTTCTGGGGAATTCAGTGATCTCCACAATTTTTGCATTAATTCCAACAAGGGTTCTTTCTTCCCTAATTCTGCACTCTTAATAAACTTAAATTTTGAGAGCTATTCACCTTTCTTGGGAGTAATTACAAGAATCACTCCTCCCTTAGACTCTCACCTGCTTTACTTAAACCTCAAATTATTACTCTATATGGGCGGTGATAAATTCCTCTTTCCTCAGCTCCCCTCCCCCTCCAGGATAGGCACAACTGTCTTTTAATGAATCTAATTTTTAAAAAGTGTGGTAAAAGAGTGATACTTTGCTCTAGTTATTAATTCTAATTCTCTAGATTCCTCAAGGAAGGTAAAATTATTTCTCCATTATCTTATTTGTCCAATGGAAACATTGACCAAATCACTCTTCATAAGCAAGACCTGTTTTTAATGTACAACAAAACACTCAAGGTTCATTTACATTTTTCAAATTTGTTTTTGTCAGCAAAAATATAAGCCTTGGCCATCTTACTTTATTTCTTGAGAAAAGGATAAACTTATTTCTCCATTCCTCTACTTTATCTTCTTTTCTGACAATGATACTTTGTTTTCTCAATTTTTTTAAGGAAGAGATAAATCTAAGATTCTCAAAACTACAAAATAAAACTTTGAATCTATTTTCAGATCCTTTCATATTCCAGGTGGCTCTTTTTTTCTTTTTTTTTTTTTTTGCTTCCGTTCACCAGGAAAAATATCTTCCAGCTTGCATTTCATTTCAGGATTAACCCTTTTCACAGCCTGTCCAGCTCACATTTTAACATTAACCCCTTCATACCAATGTCATGTCATGTCACGCAACGGACAAATATTTTTTATAATTAAAAAAACAATAATTTACCAATTAAAAATATAGAGGAGAAAAAAAACTGTATCAGGTCTCAGCAACACAAAAAAAAGTATCTCTTCTTACAATTGAAAAATGACTTGACATGGGCTGGGTCATCATGTGATCATTTTACTTACTAATTCTTCTTCACTGGTTAGTTGTTTTCAAAGTTGCATTAGTCAAATTTGTAAAATTCTTACATTTGTTTTATTATTATTATTATTATTATTAGTGCGTGAGTATGAGAGATATGTAATATGGAAAAAAGATAAAACTTAGAATAATTTTAGAAAAAAAAGTTTTCGTCTGATGCGTTTTTGAGTGAGTGTGTTCGATGAAGTCCTAAATGACGTAAACGCATAACACGAAAACAAAAAGTAAATCTCTTCCCACTTTGTCATGATTTTTTTCTCCACTAAAAATAGTATAAGGTTTCAAATATTTATAAACAATTTAAAAATGACAAATAAATTGATTGAATAGATAAAGAAATATGGTTATTCAATTTTTCATCTTTTACAACATTATTGCAAATCAAACTTTTGGTGACTAATTAAGCCCAATTTCACATAACCAATAATTCAGCTAATTTTCTGCACACTAAAATCTAGATACTATTTTCTCGGCAATTCATTTTCTTGAGTTGTTAACTTAAAAAGAAAAAAAGAACAGAAGAAAGTTTTCTTAACTTAAAAAAAATTATTAGTTTGTCTCTCTAAGTTAATCATTACAAGTAACAAATTGATTATTAGTTTGTTTCTCACTGAGTGCTATATTCTTTCTGCCAGAAACAAAGCTTAGTAAATAACCTTTTTAAACCCTTTATACAAAAAAATTAATGTTATTTGAAGTCACAGACCAATGAACAAAGACAAATAATGGTTGTTAAATGCGATCATAAAAATCTTTCAAACAAAAAAAAAAATCACTAGTAGATGTGTCTGCTAAAGTAAAGTGGATTTTTTTAGATTCTATATTTGATAATCTTTTGTTTAATGACTGATTGAAAATGAAAGTTCACGTCACCTTATTTCATGCCGACCCTGAAATAGACATTTTTTTGTTATTTTTATTTTAACACCTCAAAACTTGGTTAGTAATAAGAAAAAAAATGGTGTGTCCTCAACAAAACTAAGAATTCTTTTTGTTTTTTATCAGTCACATTTTTGATCCAAAGAATGGTGTTTCAGTAATGTTTCACAACTTAATTCGTTTTAAAACTGTCAACTTAGATTTTTAGTGTATGGGGGCAGTTCTCAACCCTAAAACATACACATACACACACACACACACACACACACACACACACACACACACACACACACACACACACACACAGAAATGGTGAAATTGCAATTTACACAAAAAACAAAACAAAATAAATGGTTTCTAACTACAAACATAATTCTGGAGAACATTTTGTCAATCTCATTCTCCCAATCTGATTATGATTTTACTTTTCTTCTGTTTTTTTTTTTGTTTTTTTTTTTACAATTATTAAATAATATAATAATAAAAAAGACAATTTCGATCAGATTCAGTATGTTCATTCATTTTAACACCTACAAAATATAACAATGAAAATTAAATTTAAATAAAAAAGCCTAAAAGGTAAAACTATAAAAAAAATGTAGATTAAAAGTTTTTAATAAGTTTTTAAATTTAAGTAATCGAATTGATCAAGTTACATAATGAGAGGCCAATAAATATTTTCTCCCTACACACCCAATTTGAGCAAGCCAATTGCTCATTTTTTTTTATTTTGTAAAAAAAAATAAAATAAAAAGTAAGAATATAGAATCAAACAAAAGAAAAAGAAAAAAATAACCCACTTATTCTCATCTCATTTGTTAAAAATTTAAATAAAATCAGTTAACAGTGAATGAACTGAAATGAAATTTTCGAGCTAACTTTTTATAACAAAAAAAACCTTTGACAGAAATATATTTTGTGTCACTTTGTGCTTATAGGAAATATCAAAACCGAAGAATTGATTGAATTGAAAAACTAGGGTTTCCTATCTTCTGTCTAATATCACACACACTAATTAAATTTTAATTAAAAACTTGTTTTGGCGTGAAAATAAAAGCAATGTTTGTTTGTACTTTTCAAAAATAGGACACTGGACAAAAAGAGACTAAAAAATGACGAAACTGTTCACTGATTTATTTACGATTTTATGGGCTGCAACTTTCTAAAAAGTTTCTTTAAGGATAAGAGGAGAGAAGTAAAACAAAGAAAAAAAGCAATATTGTGTATTAAAATACTATTACGTCCGTCCTTTTTAAGTTCCTGCATCAATCCCGTATTAACTTTTACTTTTTCGTTCATTTTTCGCTTTTTATTCAGCCTCTCATGAAAAGTTATTTTTTTGTTTGATGGCTATTTCATTTTTAGTTAGTTTTATATTTAAAATAAATATTTTGCGATTGAGAATTTTTGCGCGCATTGAAATCTAACAAACAAAAAAAAGGAAATAAAGTACTTGCCACCAAAAGAATTAAAATAAAACGTTTTGTGTGTGTGTGTGTGTGTGTGTGTGTGTGTGTGTGTGTATGACGTTATGAACTAAGCATTTTTTTTTCTTCAAGAAGCTGTTTTGAGTGTTTTTCATACTATCAGTGATCGTTCTGTAGTAGAGAAAACAAAAGAAGTAGTAAGTAGTAAAAGTGGGGAAATGGAGCTTCAGAAGCAAAAGACCACTTTGCAAAAATGAAAGTAAACAAACTAAGATACTCACCCACTTCTAAATGACACTTACAAGGAGCAGCAACAAGTAAAAACACGGTACACTAAAACAATCTTGAGCTGGAAGTCACGTAAAACTCACAAAGAAAACACTTCTAAAATAGAAATAGACTTAAATACGACTGATAAGTGTGAGTCACACACAAAAAATAATCACATGGCTCAGACAGAGCTAGAAATAGACTGTGGGGGCGACAGAGAAGTAAAAGGACCGGTTCTTACAATGAATGCCAAAAGAGCAGGGTGACAAAAAGAGAGGGGAAGAAAAAAAAAGGTACATACGCACGCGAATACACTACTTAAAGAACTGCTTAGTCCCAAGGTTATTTCATCCAGACCACTTAAATGAAATAGTTAGATCACTGTCTATTTGGAGGTGTGCCAGAAACTAGCCTCAACCCCTCCACATATCAGAGGCGTCACTCTTGGATCAGCCTAGCAACTGCTTACTTACCAAGAAAACTAGATTGACCACTAACAGTGACAGAGCTTAACGATTAAAAAAAAAAAAAAAAAAAAAAAGAAACTATCGACAGTCAATGAAAAGTATATGCACTGCTATGCACCGTGGTTGGTATAACTGAAGTTTTACAGAGAGGCTAAGAAGATAAAAGAAAACGTATCTAAAATAAATACTAAAAATTAAAAAAACAAGCTAACACTGCTGCCAAGCAAGTTTCTTGTACGCTTCCTAAGTCTTTGAAAATGTAAGAAGCCGGAGTTCTTATCTCATCTGGATAAACAAATACTTTAACTTCATATACAAGACCTAAAAAATAAATATTTTTTAGCCATTTTAAACTAGGAAAAAAGATATATGCCATTGAATAAAAAAAAAAACGAAAAAAACACTCACCCTTACATTGGTTATTTATTAACGTATAAAAGTAATTCTGAGTTGTCTCCCCCTAAACAATGTTTAAGTGAAATGAAGTCTATTACAATTAAAATATTTTCAAAATTATTTCCAATTAACAGGCAATTTTGCAGACAATACATCTTCCAATTTATTCAAGAGATCTTTTTTTTAATAATAGTCAAATAACAGTGTTATCAACTGATAAATCCTTATGATAAACAAGTTTAGCAAAAGACATTTCCTCACAGAGTAACTAAATAAATTTTTAAAAGAAAATGGAAAATGCCAGTAAAAAAAGGCATTTTATTTTACTCTCATGTAGCTTACATGATTAGTCATTGTTATAGTGTTTCTCTGAATTTTAATAGCATTTCTGTAATATAAGACTTCATTTCTACAGTATTTTACACTGTTGTTGACTATTATTGTCCTCACCTTTGTTGCCATTTTTATTTGTACAACGTTTCGGTCGTTGTACGCTCCGATGATATACCCCAGTGATTGTAAAAAGGGTTCGGTTCGAAATCCCTAGCACCTGAAGAAGGCCGGAGCGTACAACAGCCGAAACGTCGTATAAATGGCAACAAAGATGAGGACAATAGTCCGAATGTAAAAACTACTGTAAATAAATACTACCTCATCTGAGAACTATACAGAAAGTTTTCATTTCTGTTTTTTTTTTTTTTTTCTGAGGAGAAAGAAAAACTACACTACACTTACAGTAACAAATACTCATAAACCTAACATTTTTGCTTGCACCAAAACAAATTGACTTTATTTATCAAATTTTGCTTACTTTATGGGTGATCCCTAACCAAAATCAAAGCAGCTTAACTGTAGTGAGCTGACAGGAACTAGTTAGTATTTTCAAGATAATAAGCTATCTCTTTCAACTTTGAAGTTGCAACAGGATAATGTATATGTGAACATAAAATATATTTTCTGCCACTAATAAAATAGTGCTTAATGTATAATAACAGAGCTATAATTTATATTAATAATATACATTTTTTCCTAACAAGTAGCACAACTGAGTTTCAAGAACAATGAATCAGGTGTGAAAAACTAAAAAGTTTTCAGCCAGCACCTGATGACTGCATCATACAACGTTAGCACAACTCAGTTGTGCTAACGTTGAGGTAAAAATGTGTGTATATATTAGAAGTTCACAATAATTTATTAGAATGTTGGTCATTATTTCTTACTTTACCAAGATTCCTACAGAAAATCTGCAGTATAATTGTGAATAATTTAATTTATATCATTTACATCTCTTTGAAGTAATCATCCCATCAATATCAACAAAGTTAATGAAAGAAAAGTCCATATTTTTAACATCAAAAGTTAATTCTCATCATTTCCCTGACAAAACAATATCTCAGGTTTTAAACACAAAATTGAGGTATCTGTTTACTCAGACACTGAATGTAGTGTAGACTATAGTGTACTTGTACTAGTATGTGTGTGTATATATATTATAAAACACACACACACAAAATACAAATAAAATGTGTCACTTAGCTGATTGATCTTAAAACGGTGTGAGAGAGACATTTTTAATGCAAACCACCTGATCTTTAATTCTATGCCCTAAAAATAGTTTGTTTTTTTTTTAAACACAATATCAGTTGTTCTCCTGCAGTTGGTTGTATAAACAAAGCTACTAATAACTAATTCTTGTTACTGACAAAAGAAAACCACATTCAGTAAGATTTTAAAACTATTCCTAACCACAGCATTACAGTAGAAATTTTGACATCTAAAAGAATGACAAATTATTCTCCTTAGACATCATAGTCAGCTGAGTATCAATTTTCCTGCTGTCTAAAGAGTCTGTAAGAAGAAAAGACATCTCAGAGTCACAAAGAAATAAGAAAAGGAAAATGGTTAACTGAATGCTGATGGAAGAACAAACTGATGTAAAAGTGGCATTATCATAAAATAATTGGTTCCAAAGTGACTTGTAAAAATGAGAAGCAAGAAAAAAAATCAAAAAATGCACCCTTCATAATATTACTAACACTAGTTTAAGGGAATATAAAAATAGATGTTAAGATGTAAGTAAAATCAAGATAAAATTAGCTTTTTAGAATCCACCATTATCCTTGTTATGAGACAGCATTAAAAAAAAAAAAAACATTAACTAGACAGAAGACCAACTTCAATAATTGACGTTAACAATGAATAGTAAAAGAAAAAAATAACCACACCCTCCTTTCATAATTTTTTCAATAAGTCTAAATGAAAAAAATAAATCAGTTCCTAAGACAATACTAAATATATTTTCTTGGCATGCAATTAATCTTCACACAATAATAAGCCTATTAAATATTACAATAACATGATTTCAAATAAATTTCCTCAATAAAAACATCTCTAAGTCAGGAAAGGACATGAGCTACAATTCTCATTTACTAAAGTCTATAAACAAAAGTACTTTTCTTTTAACATAATCAAAAAAAAAATGCAAAATATATTTAACAAGTTGAAAGATAAAACTTTCTCTTCAGACCATGAGTATTAAAAAAAAAACAAAAAAAAAAAACAATTGAATCAAGAAAGTTAATACTACTATTATAACACTATTAAATGGATATGCTGAATTAAACATATTTCAAATTATAAGCATAGTTTCCATCTGATTTTCCTTAATAAATGACCAAATCCCACATAAAATCAATAATGTTCTATACAATAATCAATTCTACAGGACACAGTTATTTTACATAACCTCTTTCAAATAGATATAGTATCAAGACAACTATTATTTTTTTTCCTTTGACATGCTTCAAATATTAGACTTCACACAACTATTCTAACCATACAGCTTTATTAAGCATAACAGTTTTATGAACTTATTCTAACATATATAATATCTTTCACCAACCATAATCAAGGTATCTACCAAGTTTTGCTTAAACTAGCATAAGTGGAGTTTATCCAGTTGTAGAAGATTGAATTTTTTTAATCAAATCTCTGACTCCTGTATTCATTGGAAATGTATTTTATCATTTACACACATGGTAACATTACCAACTTATAAGCACACATGCAGTCAAACATTTAACCACCCATGATTTTCTCAAACACATAATTAAAAAAAAATCATTCATTATTTTAATACACTTTTAAAACACATATATTATTTTGCACACATAAATTTAAACTGACATTAATACACTCTTACATTTAAAATAAACATCTATTACTTTTATTACATGTGGCACACATACATAAACATGCATCAAATTCCTACATTTAAAAATTAATCTTCTATTGCTTTATTACACATGACACATATCTGACCAATGAAATCAAGTCTCAATCAGCATTCCATTATACTGTCTCTTTGTAAAAAATTTTAAAATCCATATCTTATTAACAAATCTCTGAAGAAAGTAAAAGTGAAAGTGAAACATGTCAGATTAAAGACATTTTTCTTATCTGTTCTTTAGGAAAATGAAAATTTAGATAAATGTAAAATAAATTAGAAATAAATTCCAAATTTAATTAATTTTAATTTATTTCTTAATAATTTTAATTATTCTAAATTACTTTAGTTAGCAGTTTTTCCCTCATTTTATCAGCAATATAACTGGAAATATATATATGTATTATTTAATTACTTAGATTTTGGTCATAATTAAAATTAGACCAGTACACAGTTGTATTAAAAAGTGTCCAATACAATTATATTGTAGAACTTTTAAATATTTTTCATTTGTAAACAAGTTATTACACAACCTAGGTTTCTACCATGTGGTGTCTTCAGGCAATTTAAAATAACTGATTTTATTGTATAACATTTCGTTTAAAAATTAAATATATATCAGCAAGTTCTTCAGAGGATAAATACATGGAACATCTAAAAATAATTTTTTAAAGATTCAGCAAATTTGGGGCTGTAATAAATCTAAGCAAATATGAATTTAGCAAGACAGGTTATATTTCTGAACCATCATATAAATGCAACTGACATTTTCCCTTCTCCCACTAAGACTTCCAATGTGCACTAATATAAAAAGTTTGCAACAATTTCTAGGTAAGGTATATTTTTTTTTTTATTGCTGTTTATACTTAAGTGTGCAAACATCATCTAACCTCTCACTAATCTTCTTAGTAATGTAAAAAATTGTGAAATAGTATCAGGTGATGCACTGGTGTAATATTAAAGCAGCTCTGTCAAAAACTGTTGAATTGAAGCATGTCCTTTTCGGTGTAGATTTATTTAGCAGTTGACATCAGTGCTATAGAGTTGGTGCATCAGAGTTTTCAGTTCTTGGAAACCTATTTCATTCTTTTCCAGCTTACAGCCATATCACATTGAATACACCAGTTCTCACTCGATCACCGAAGTTAAGCAACGTTGAGCCTGGTCAGTACTTAGATGGATGACTGCTTGGGAATACCAGCTGCTGTAAGCATTTAGTGACGGATGTGCATTGGTGCAGTGGATATTGGCTCAGAAAGAGAAATCGATGAGCCGAGTTCGAATTCCAGTTGAATACCTGCATTCACTTAAGCAATGGTACCCTTGGGAAAGGTATTAATCTGTCCCTTCCCTCCAGTTATGGGTCAAATAACAAGAATAGGACTTGGGAACTCTGCCCTTAAAAATAAATCCCAATGAATCTTGATACTCGAAAAGAAAAAAGTATTACTAGACACAAAACTTATATAAAAATAACAATAAATTGTTGAAAGAAAAAAGTATTACCAGCAATAAATAAATAAAATTTAGTTGGCAATAAATGACCCGCCGAAGTTGATATGCCATAAAACAAAACAACATCATTCTTTTCCAAAATATTAATACCCAGCATAGATACAGCATATTTGGAAAAGAACTCTACAATGCTTACACAGTTGTTCATTATTTCAAGATTTTTCTAGAAAGGAAATATTTCTATATATTGACCACTTGTTGGTGCATTCTATTCAGTCTCTGAAAAATATTCGTCAAGAGAACTAAGAAATCTGAACTATTTGCTGCAGTTTACCTGACATTCAACACCTGAAGGGAGTTGATAACACAATACAATGTCCAGAGCTATTAATGTCATTTTGTAAGATTCATGCACAGAGACAGCAGCATTGGTAGAAGAACAACTAAAAGATCACCAACTACACAAAGATACATGTCCCCAAAAGCAACTTAGATGCTGTATATGATACCAGTATTCGAAGAATACATTCTTTTGTTCCTGCAGCACAACTTTTTCTCTAATCTGCATAACTTGTCTTACCTTGGCATCCATCAAACTGGTCACAGACAGATACATTGGGCCTAATATGAAGTCACATATCAGGCTGTGATCAAGATCTTATGTAGAGTGTCAAAAAGCAAAAGTTGGGAGACAGCCAAACACCTGTTGATCATTTCCTATTTCCAGATCGGCGATTTGAACATGGGTATATCGACATTACTGGTCTCTGTGAAGAATATATATATCTGCCAACGTACATTGATCTTTTTTCACATTGGTACAATGTCCTTTTAGTGGCAGATGCCCATACCACAGCAAAAGTATTTATTTCAGTTTATTCATTTTTTGGGAAGTAAACAAATTCAAACATACCATCCCCAATCGAACAGCCTGGTAGAACCATTCCATCATAGTTTAAACTCAGCTTTAAGGGCTATGCTAAACTAATTGAGTTGGCATGAAAACTTCCCCATAGTCCTGTTAGGACTTTGTTAATGCAGTTAGAAGGATGCCCAATGTTCATCTGTTGAGCTGATGTATGGCACCACACTCAAACTGGCAAATCTAGCATACAAACCCATCCTGCACAATGTAAAAAAGTAGACATACGTGCCAAAACTGTTTGAATTATGTATTCATGTGTTTGTATGTGACTGTTAAGGCACACTCTACAACCACCCTATAAAGAACCTGTTAAGAACAGAAATAAGAAATATTTTATTGGGTATATTAAGAATGTAAATCAGAACATTTTCTTGGATAGTTTGAAACTTGCCTTTCTAGATACAAAATGGCTTGATGTGAGCCCACAGATGATGTTACCACCACTGATTTTTACTAATAAACCAAAAACAAGATTTAGTCATTATGTTTGTAAACCCAAACAATTTTTGTTTTGGATTATATTTTCCTTTCTTTCAGATGTAATTTCTAAATTTTTTATTACAATTTGTACTTACCATTTTGACATGAGATTTTGTGTATTTTCTTTATATGTTTTCAAACATTTGTATTAGATTTTACTTGTCATATGTTAAACATTGTAAGGGGAGGGGGATATCTAATGAGTTGGTGAAAAAGGTTGTCGTCTCCCCTACATAAAAGTAGGGAACCATGTGACAGGTATCAAGGTTCAGAGACAGACAAGGACCAGCATAGAGAAAAGATGCTCGCACAAAAATATGGGACTTGCTCGTAGGCCAAAGAACCAACTGCAGATGAAGAGAACCACTGACCTCTTTTTATGAAATGGATACCTGTTATTTGTGTCAACAACAGACTCCCCTGGTAAGTCACACTACACATTTTATGTAGGGGAGGACAATGTATTAGCTTTTCTAATAATAATAAATTTTGTTGTCATTATAACTTGCAGCTAAACCTTTTCTTTAACTTATACACTGCAACAATAAAATGTTAAACATGTTTAAAGTGTTAAAAGGTTCCTTTTTGAAAAACAAGCAAATTGTCTTAGTGATCAAATCAGATTAGTTCAGTCAGTAGGATTACTACTTTATCTTGTAGCTTAGCAAATATATTCTGACCATTCTTGCAAGTTCATAAAGCTAAGTGACATTCACTTCCATGGAAACAAACACTTCAATTTTGCTTTTGTCAGTCTATTTAAGTATTTTAGAGGCTCCCAGAGTAAAATTTTGGAACTGATTCAGATCTTTCCATTGATGTAAAATGAAAATGTTTAATACATTTTTTTTTAATTAGTTAATTTGAATATTTTTTATTATTTGTTTAAAATTGAAATTTTGACAAGTCTCTATATTTCAATACTTGTGACACTGGAATCACTAAAGGTTGATCAAACAAAAAGAGAAAGAAAAACAGAAGAGGAAAAAGTCTCACTGGATGATAACTGTTCATATTTACAGGAAGATGGATTGAAAAGTTAGGAAAATTAAAAACAAAATGCATTGAAAAAAAAATCACATTTTAAAATCAAACCCAATTAGGCAGAATTCATTAAGATTAATCAAATCCAAGACTACCCATCCTTCTTCACTTCCTGCCAATAAGAAAGAGACCATTAATGTATTCTCAAAGATGTCAAACAGAATAACATATGATGTTGATAAAGAAATCCAGATGATCACCAAAATATCATTTAAAGATCATGCAAAAAAAAAAAAAGCCAGGAAAAAGAACATCTGTTTTGAAACAGACACCCAGAAGAGAAGCATCCCCACAGCAATAGAAGCCAGTCTGATGCATTCATTCATTTTAATTTCTATGACATTGATCAAGAGAATTTTCATACCTGATTCGGATTCCTTTGGATACAAGTGATAAAGAAAAATTAATTACTAGCCCTGGATTGACCATTTCGACAGCAGGCTGAGTGATTGAGAAACAACCAGAATGGGACAAGCTGATAAAGAAAGATTAATGATTGAAAATCCCTTTTGTTTTTTCCTATGTATTTTGAAAGTTTGGATTCATCACAGGAAAAGGTACCAGCCCTTGGAGCAGGTTGAGGTTAGATGCTGAGAAAGTGGGAGAAGTGAGAGATTACCACCACCTATATGGACAATAGTCCAAGATGATACATGAAGGAAGTTGAAGTTAAGAGATGGCCTGATTCTTCTGACCACTCTCAAAAGGTCAGAACCACCCTGAATTTGGAAAAAACACTTGAGTAAACATATTTTGAGAATATGGAATTTTACAAAAAGGTTGATGCTAAGGGTGGACAACAATCAAACCCAGACTCTAGTCAACCCCATCTCTGCTGGCACACGACCAAGGCCTTGTGCTGGCCCTGAAACCAAAATCTTAGAAATTTCAGTTACTACTAACACATGTTGCAGACTCCAAAAGAAGATCTCTGTCATTTCATTATAACAGTAAATGGGAAGGGTTAAAACCACTGTATATAACAAATCATATATAAACCAAATCATTGTTAGATTTTTAACCTGAGTTAATACTTTGTTCTAAAGGATTCTTTTTCTGTAACTTCCAAGCTGTCAAAATGTCTTCACTTCAGTTAACTTCATCAGTGATCTTCTCACCTGAGATCAAAAAACATGCAGCAGAGGAGTGAATGGACGCAAACAGAGAAACACCAACTAAGTCTTGTGGAATCAAGCCCACCATCACAATACCAGCAACAAACGAGGCACACAGTAATGAGTGAGGAGTCAGCTAGATGGTAACCACAGTGGTTTGGAGACCAACATAGAGAATAGAGCTACATTATTGGTTATCGTTGACAGGGATCAACTTGTGCGGTGACATTATTGGCTACTGTTGACCAGAACCAACTTTGGGGTTACAGTTTGGCTTTTTTTTTTAGGAAGTCAAATTGAATGTCAATGTAATTTACAAGTCCTTATGGTATCATTTTTACACTACACTGTTTACTAACCATGATATTTATGTCAAGTATATTAAAAATCAATAGTATTCTTTTGACAATTCACTCAATAATAAAAAACATTATGCCATTTAAAACTGAACAATCTTATAACTAAATCATCTACAGTAATATCTTGATTATCTATACCTCAATTTTACAAACATAAAATGAAGAGAAAAATTGAAATCATCCATTTTTCAACTATCCAAATTAAACCCAGTCTAATATTTCATCTCAAGCGAGGGTTTTGAAAATTTAGAAAACCATACTCAGTGATTGGAAAGCTCTGATAAAATCAGTTCAATTAATTCTTGTTAATTGACTCATTGTTTTCATACAAATATTATACATTTAAATTATCACAGCTTGGTCACACCAGATATTATTAGCAGAAAAATATAAGACCAGCTGAAAACAGACAGAAATTGACTTTTTTTTTTATTCAAAAATAAACTGACAAAACCTTAACATGTTTGAAAATGTTATTTGATGATATAAATGTTAAATTCCTTTCAGAAGATTTTTTCTCTTCATTCTTTTTCAATAACTTGAGTATTCAATTATCCAAATATATTTTTTAACTCTTATCCCAAGCTGACTGGCTAATCAAGAACCTACTGCATCTTGTTATGACTGAACTGTCTATCTTATTTGTAGGATAACATCTGAATCACCGAGTTATAACAACAATTCTAAAGTAAGATCAATGACCTTAAATTTCTATGTCAAATTATGAAATAACAACAGAAAATAAATTATCAACCTCAAGTTTACTTTGTCACTGAACTCTAGATGTGTAATAACCTTTTCAAAAGATCCTCCTCTGCTTCCTTCATCATTACAATAAATTAGGTCTAATTCATAAAGACATTCAAATTTAGCAGCAGCAGCTTTTATTTACAATCAGATGTTAATAGTTTGCTATTATTGAAGAGAAGTTATGTGAAAAAAGTAATGTAAAAGAAGAGTACACTTATTGAATAAGGAAAATAAATTTAATCTTCTAAAAGATGATAAATATACAAAAGAGATGATTGACTCTGATTAGAAAGAATACATACAAATCATTGGTCTAAGAAATGTTCAGTTGTTAGTATATAGTATATAGCAGTAGTAATATTTGTAGCATCAGTAGCAGCTGGTGATGTGGGAAAGTGTAGCATTGTAGAAGGGAGAGAGGGATACAGCAGAAGAATGTATGCATGTTGGTACTACTATGTGGTACAATTATAACTGCAAGAGGAATGGTTGGAACTAATAGAGAGAGAGAAAGAGCTGTGTCTTCAAAAAGGCCAAAACAAAAAGACACAACTGTAGAATTCAGTAGCTTGAATTTCATTGTATATTAATAGATAAAAAATATTACATATCATGAGAATTATCATATAAAATACACCTACATTCAGACATATAAAGTTTAATTACTAGAAAGTATATAAAATATTTCTAAAAAACATTAATATCCAGATGTCCAGTTACACAGCAACAAAAAACATTGACCATTTGTTTGAAGTGTGAAAAATTAGGTTAATAATTTATCATTATTTATTGTGTTGTGACTGAGTAACTATGGAAAGTATGAAATGCTAGTATAATGAAGAACATTATGAATCCTATAACAACCAACTGACAAATATTGATAAGTTATTGTAATAGCTTTTCTCTGAATCTTAATAGCATTTTCCAAAACTGTTTTAGACAAGACAGAATACATGATTTCATTATTTGTAGTCAGTTAAATACAACAAAAATATTGATTAATTGCCTGAGAGTCTGAAAAATTAGGTTAATTTTTCATCAGAAAAATCACTTCATTTATTGTGTTCTGCCTGAGATATTAGATTGTTACAAAAATAATGGTCGCTCAAAGTGTTGTATTTTGAAAAGCCATTTTAACATAGTATTCACTGTATATATTAGGTGAATTTTGGTATACATAGTGTGTACTCTTTAATAATTTTAACTTATTTTTTAGACAGAAATATTCTTGATGCATAGAAGCCTTTAATTATGAACATGACAAAACATGATCTTTGTTTACTTTTCTTGCTTGAATTCAAACTTGGGCACAGTGCCTCCCAAGCTTATACCAATATCAACAGAGCATGGGGAGATGGGTCCACAAGCAATCGAACAATACAAAGGTGCTTCCAGAAATTCCATACTGGTGATGAGAGCCTTGAAGATGAAGGTCATGCAGTCTTGACAACAATCAAAACCCAAATCAAAGTATTAGAGAAATGTCTCAGATGCTTGGTGTCAGCACTGCAACAGGTCAATGACTTGATCATGATGAGTCCCCCAAATATTTCCAAAAGTCAAAGTTGCATCAGCAAAAGATTATGATGACTGTCTGGTGATCTGTAATTGGTGTTATCCACTACAGCTTTATGGAAGGCAATCAAAACATTAATGCAGAGCTTTACTGCAATTAAATTGCTGAAAAGCATGCACATTTGCAAAAAATGAGACCTGCATTGGTGAATTAATGTGGTCCAATTCTGCTCCACAATAATGTGTGGCCACATGTTGCAAAAACTCAGACTTAGGATACAAGATTTTACCACATCTTCCATATTCTCCTGATCTTTCACCCACTGATTATCATTTTTAAGCACATTTTTAAATGGTAACGCTTTTAGGTCCAAACCAGAGGTGGAATCAACTTTCAAAGATTTTGTTTCATCACAGCCAATAACTTTTTATCAATGAGGAATAAATAATCTTGTTGATTGATGGTAGATGTGCATAGATGCTCAAGGCTCATATTTTGACTAGTTTCAATATTTCTACAGTTCATTCTTCAAGAATAAAATTGTTTCTGAAATCGACCATTATTTTTGTAACAACCTAATAGTTCCCAACAATGTTTGAGGTTGGGCTTTCAGGCCAAAGTCAGGATTTGAAATGCTGATTTCTAAAAGCAGACAAGCTAAACAATTTTCTCACATGGAAGATTGACAACACAATCTTCCTCATCTCAATTTGATCTTGTGCTGCACTGAGCTAATTAAATATCAACATTTAATGAGAGAAACTGACTTTTAATACCAAACTATAAAATACCATAGTTAATAAATAGAATTCTTTTTTTTTCTCTTTTTTTTAATTATGTATTTTTTCTGTCACAAACACCCACCACTTCTTATAGAGCATAGAGCAGCAACCACACAGAAGGATGCTGTTGCAGATTACAGGACTGGGAATGATAACCTGAGGCCCAACACAGATTGCCTTACAGGGCTAAAGAGCTCCAACAGTCTTCCAATTTACCTATAGCTGGGCAGAGAAATAACATTAATGGAAATTATTTTTTCAAAATTCTATATGTCCAATAGTTTTTCATGTTACCATATATATATATATATATATATATATATATATATATATATATATGATACACATGTATATGCTTGGTGAATGCAATAACTATTTAATTTCTATTTAGACCACCAGGTGGTGTTCAAACTCCAGCAAAAGGCCCAGTTTTAAATGTTGATTTTCAAAGCATACAAATTCTTCCCACAGGCAAACTCACCCTTTTTGTAAGATTGGCAAAAAACAATTTTCTCACAATTATTTAGCCTTACCCCACTTGACTAAAATAAAATGAGTAAATATCTATATAAATATTCCTTTTTTATATATTACAACCTTATGATAAAAATTATTTTTGAAACTCACATATCAGTAATGTTTAACCAGAGAGACAGAAAGAGAGAGGGGAAATATACACAGATTGTAAAATTTAATCTATATATCTTAATATATAGTACGCACAATTCTTTACATAATGTGAAAAATAAGAAAAAATTATCTAATACATATAATCCAATATTTAGACATGATCGCCCAAGTGTGTTTCACATATGGCACTTAACTGACTGACTGTACCTGTGCTATCAAAGTCAATGGCAATTGTTAAAGTTTTAATAGTGAAAAGCAATGAAACAAAATAAAGCAGAGAAAGAATTCACAGCTAAAATAGAGGACAATGAACCATTTCATTATTCTGTTTCCTATATATATATATATATATATATATATATATATATATTTAGTGTATCAAGGCAGCGAATAATTTTCTAAACAAATACTGTTAAATATAAGAGACAATGAATTTCTTATGTTTAATCATGAGGCGTTCTAAACGTTGTATTTTGGCTTTAATTTCAGTTGAAAATAAAAACAAAAATTCCCCAATATGTAATATTAAGATGGTAGTACAATAACATCCACCGTCACTGAATGGTGACGGTGGATGTTATTGTATTACTTTCTTAATAACCTCTCTGAAGATGGCTCACGTGAGCCGAAAGCTTAGAACCAAATTAATAAAAAATTATCCAAATGTTGGAGAATGTTTGTCTTTATTTTCAACTGAAATTAAAGCAAAAATACGACGTTTAAAACGGCTCATGATTAAACATAATAGACATTCATTGTCTCGTATATTTAACAGCATATGTTTAGAAAATTACTTGTTGCCTCAGTACACTAAATATATATATATATATATATATATATATATATTTATTCAATCATCTGTATGAATCATTGATTACTATTTGTATTATGAAATTGCTTTTTGTTCAATATATTTTCATGCTAAAATTTTACATATAATATAATAGTTGAATGGAAATATCTCTTGAAAGAAAAAGATTACCAACAGAACAACAAAAACGCAACAACAGCCTATTTCAGGACCACGTTGAAGATGATCACTTAATAGAAAAAGGTATTTAAGTGTTTCACATGAAAAGTTTGACTAAATATAAAACTACAATCTAAAAAACATAATAGTAAAGGAATTGATTAATTAGACAGTTCATTTTGCATTGGAAGTAATTTTGTCTAAATACAGATAAATATTTTATTTGTATAGATCATTAAAGCAATATAATCAGTCAAATTTACCTCTCTTCTCACTACAGATGGGACAGGAAATATATAAATACACATTGATAACTATGATTAGATGACTGAATTTATTTACAGAAGTAATCAATTTTACAATCAAGCCCCCTGACAAGTTGCTATTATCTGTGAAGCTCAGAAATATTAACAGATAATATTTAATTTTATTTATTGTCATTAAGACTTTATCTCTTGATACTGAGAACTTTAATGATAAAGGCTGCTTATCTTAAAAGCATTTTCTTCCAGAAACAAACTACTCAATCTATTTTTGGCAAAATACAATCTTTGTCATTGTTAGACATATACCAATCTATCATGACATCTGAAAATATATCTTAAAATATTTTCTTGTAAAAGTTTGAGAAATTCTAAGTCTCTGCTAGGATTAAACAAAGCTTAGCTATAAACATTGTTTAATGAGAGGTACATAATATATTTTATATAACCATAATTAATCTCAAAACCACAAAAATCTTCATTGTTATAATTTCTGAAAAAAAATAAAAATAAAAAAATAATTCAATTCCAGTAAAACACTTACCATGGTTTGGTCCCATTCATAAGATACCAAAAAGTCGTGCTGATCATTATTATTTTTTTTAAGATACAATAAATCTACAACCAAAATCTTTCAAGACAATTTGAACTGAACCAATAGGAAAATTATTTAAACAAACCAAACTAGGAATTGTGGGAAATAATTAACACTCGTCTGTATAAACATATTTTTTTTTTTATAAAGAATTCAACGAAACCATGAGCAGTTAAAAGAACAGAAATTAAAATATGCTAATTATATAAATTGTTATTCAGAAAAGACAAACAGCCTAGTCACATTTTGCAAAAATACAAAAGGATAAGCATCACATGTTGGTACAGAAATGATCCAAATGTCTATTTCTAAGCATTTGTTAGAAAAATTCAGAAAGGAAGACATAAAAGAGGAGTGAGACAGCAAATTTAATAATTATTTCAGATGCTGATTAATTTTTTTTAATTATATATATCTTCAATGCAACCATGAAAGACAAGTTTTAGTGGTTAAAGCATTGGTCTATTAATTGCTATGTCAAGGCCAAAATAAACATATTAAAAGGATATTTTTTGTTGATTTATACAAAACTAAGTCATGAAAATATCTTTGCATAAAATTCAGATAGTGTTACTGATAATTTATTTAACTTAGTATTGTGCAAAGACAAATGAAAAATAGTAGAAAAACTGCATTACAACAATCTTCTGATTAGAGAGAGTATACCTTGAAAAATCATCATTCAAATTCCTAGCATTTATCTGAGATTGAATATCAACCAATAGTGCTAATAGGAAATGTAAAATTATCTCAGCCATTATTTACAGGTCTGTAGGCTATAATTCAGCTTTGTTTCAATGGGACATCCAATGTGGATTAAACTCACTCCAATAGAAATCTTCAATGTTATAAAATAATTATAATGAACAATTAAGATCGTTAAGTTATTTTTAATATGGGGATGAAACATTACTCAGTAGAAATGGTCATCCAGACTAGCCCCACCTACTATTACTCTAAGGCAGCTTAAGATAAGCTAGATCCAGCTCAAAAGAAATCAAATCAGTTCATATGAACTTTAAAGCATTTTTTAGTTTAGCATCAACAGAATATGGATGTGCGAGTAATGTAACAGATATTGGTGTAAAAAATGAAATCAGCAAGCCAAGTTCAAATTCCAGGTTAGTTTGTTGCATTTTCTTTCACACTAATGAGCTTGGGAAAGGCATGAATCTGCCTCTTTTACACCACCTATGACTAAAGAGCAGAGTAGGTTGGATCTTTAGCTTTGGGTGAAAACCAATCTAAGAGAAGGAAAATTCCAAATTCCAAACATTGGAGAAGTTAAATAAGAAATCATTCCACTATCTTTCCCAAGAATGCATGGCAATTCACATAAGGAATAAGAAACTGTGGAGAGTCATAATTAATTACATCCTGAATGGGTATGATATTAAGAATTTAAAAAAATTAACAGAGCAACTCAATATTTTTATGCTTCTAAAGGTCCACTAATCATAAAAATTAATTAGAACATCAGGTAATACCAAATTCATCTCTTCCAATACTGAGTGGCTGAGGATTATTACCTATAATTTATCAACATGAAGCAAAATTTGGTTTCAATATATACAAAAAAATTCTATAGCTATTTACTAAGTTTTGATTATTACCTACTGTTACTAAGTTTTAATGAAAGTAACTGCCTTAACTTTGGGAGTGATATTACTGATCAGTGGTAGTAACTCTTCATTTTGAGGGTACCAGATTGGCAGTTTTTTAATTGCTGCATCCCAACTGGTAGCAAAGAGTCTGAACACTTTGGTAGCACTTAAGGAGGCTGATCTAGTCAACAATCGCATGTCAAGGTTTTTGCTGTGCCATGTTGCATATAGATACATGTACCTGCAACTATTTCTGGTGATCAACAGAGGCCACATACTTTAATTTTATTTACTCTCTTGCTAGCTTGTATTACTGCAAAAGTTTCCTAGTGTCTTTTCTATAAATATTATTATAGCAATGGTTCTGATGAGCTTTCCTCTTTGGTACCTCTTCATAAATTTCAGCACAGTACTAGTAATACAGTGGATATCGGCTCGGAACGAGAAACCGGGGAGCCGAGTTCAAATTCCAGTTGAATCCATTGTATTCACTTGCGCGCAAATACCCTTGGGAAAGGTATTAATCCATCATCTTCCTTCCAGTTATGGGTTAAATAGCAGGACAGATTGGGTTCTATAGCCTTGGTCGGCAACCAGTCTACCGCAGAAAGCAATGGCAAACTACTGCGGGATAATCTTCTGCCCAGTCAGTCATGTCTCTTTCGAGACATGATCGCCTAAGCGTGTATCACGTATGGCACTTAACTGACTGACTAGATTGGCAGCTATATTGCTACTTGCCACTATAAGTTCTATGCTAATAGCATCTTCTCTTGCATATTCCACTTGTGTAATTCTTTTGGCTTCCTGCTTTCCTTAAACAACACTCTTCAATAATTTAAATGCAACATCAACTGTTATCAATCTCCTTGAAACCTGCTCTTTTATTGTCTACTCTATTTCTTTTACTCTTAGCATGCCCTTGATTATCACCTAGAGATGAATTGATTAAAAAAAAGAAAAAAAAAAAAAGAAAGATGATCACTAGCCCAAGTATGAAAATAGTATCCTGCACAATTCCAATTCCATAAATTTAATTTGCAAGTTTTTAATGTAAAAATTTAATATTAAACGACTATAGAATATTGGTTTGCTAGTCAGTCTTGCAAGCTACTGATCATAAGTGTTCCTAAAAAATTCACCAGAGGAATCAGTGACATAGAGATGAGTAAACTGTATCTCTATATAGTTGACACTTCTAGTGACATAAAATTAGAATGTTAACATTGATTAAATAAACATTTTGCTGTGACTTCGGTTCTTTTGATGAAGTAGCAGAAAAAAATATATTTTTAAATTATCTATTTTGAAGTTAATAATTGAAAATATTGACTGCAAGGTGTTTTATTAATATAAAAAATATTGTTTTAAAGAAAATACCCTCTGTAGATAAACTCTAAAAATAATGTGTTTGAATATGCATATGATTGATTCATTCATCTTCTACATCTTATCAACACTTTGCAGGTTATTTAAATACAGAAAATGTTTCTAGATTATAAGAATTATTATTTTTTAGATAATGATTTAGTGACAAGTCTTACTGATTAACCCATAGTTAGGGGCAGAAAAAGGTACCTGCATAAATATGAATATAACAAACCCAACTGAAATTGGAACTCTGCTCTTCAATTAACATTTCCAAGCCATTATCCATTACACCACCTGCACATCCAATCTTGCAGCAGTTGGTAAGCCCAAGCAGCTACCCACTGCTTACCATTAGTGATTACATGGGAACTAGAGTTTCAATGCTATATGACCACATCTAATACATTCAAAATCAGTTTCTTTCATAACATTTTCATTTATACTATGAAGGAGAAAATCAAAATATCAACTGTTAGCTTTAATTATTTAGTTTAATATTCAAGAAGTACTGAACAAACAAGAAAATACAAAGTACAACACAATTAGAAAATTATATAAGTACAAAAAATTATATAAACACATAAAAAAATGACAGCAAAATATTTATGACAATTATTAGTTGTTTCCTCACAGGTATCCCCCGCTAAGTGTGACAGGAGAGAATATACATATATATATATTTTTTTTTAATCGTTTCACTCTAAGCAAGGCGGAAATACCACTGATGTGCAGGAGGCTACATAAGTGTAAAAAGATTAATTAGAAGAGAGTGAAGAGGAAGATGAACCAGTTAGAAAGGAGCAATAGAAAGCTGAGAATGCAGGTGTGAGATATATATATATTCTTCCCTACTTGACATAATTATTGCAAAAAATAAAAAATAAAATAAAAAGTAAAAAATAAGGCACTGTTAAAGAGCAAACACACAGCAAGAGCATTCATAACTGGCAGTAAAATTTAATAACTGGTAATAAAGAGAATGACCTGAGCCCATGCTGCCTTGCTATTGTCTCTCTCTGTGAGTGTCACAGGAGAGAAATTATATATATATATATATATATATATATATATATATATATATATATATATACATGAAGTTCTTTATTATAATAGAGAGGAATTTTTGATAACACAGGTTAACTCATGGTAATTACAAAATATAAGATAATGATAAAATATAACAGATATATTATTAGTGATTAGATACAGGTTAAATATTTCTGTAATAATGAAGAAGTGTCATAACATCCCTTTTCAGCTGTGCTAAAATTTTTCTTTACCTGCAAGATAAACTTAAAACAAAAATTGTATATAGTGAAGCAGTTTCCTTCTATAATTCTGAAAACTGTGATTATCATTACAACTGTTGTTTAGACAACCGATCTTATTCTTTCTTGTTACTTGTGCTGTGACCACAATATGTTAACCAATTTATTCATAGACTGTCTTTGGAAGTACAATCCATAAGGAAAGTGAGAGTTTTTATTATTCCAAGAATTCTTCAAGACAACTGATCTCATTCTTTTTTTTTTTGTTGTTAATATGTTTCCATTCATCTATTTATGGTTTATACAACCTAAAAATAGAAAGATCTTCTCCCTTTACATAGAGATTGTAAATCTGAAGATCATTTAATGTATCAGCTGAAATATTGTCATACCAACAAAAGCAATAGAAAGTATGTGATCAATAATCCAAACAATTTCTACAATGATACTAAACCTCTCCATCTCATATATATATATATAGATATATATATATATATATATATATTAATTATTAATCTAACAGATTTTATCACTTCCACTTAATTTCCCTTTAAGGCACTATTTTGACTAAGTTCTTTGTAGCTCAGTCAATTGGATGTAACAACAGTTCTCTCTGGCCAGGGTGACAAAAGTCTAAATCTTGCTAGAGAGTGAATATTTTTATTTTTTAAATAAGGTTTCCAAAATATTCAGGCCAGTAGATGAAAATAAATATACTGTTTGATAAATAAATGGAGTGTCTACTCCAGAATGTGTGTTGTGGTGCACTGAATATTGGCTCAGAACGAGAAATTGGAGAGCAAAGTTTGAATTCTAATTGATCTGGTGATCAAGCAGTCTAAGACACACTAGATCAATTGGTGGCTAACCCTATGTTGTTAAAGGTTGCTGGTTCAAATCCTGCTGGATGACACTCATTTTTGTAACTAAAAAATTTACCATAAATAATCACGCCGGTAGAAATAAATATATAAATATACTGTTTAATTAAAAACATAATATCTACTCAAATATGAGTATCGATTTAAAATAATGTCCAAACAAATAAATCAAATACATTGTTTGTTAAAACCATATAATTAATCTTAAGGACTTTCTAAAACATACATTATATATATTTACACACATACATATACACATACCTATATATATATATATATATATATATATATACACACACACACAGATGTATATACACACACATTCACATATCTATACATACACGCACATGTATACGCACTTGCATATCTATACATACACGCGCATGCATACACACACGCAAACACTCGCATATCTATATATACACACACATGTATACAGGCAGACTTGCATATATATATATATATATATATATATATATATATATATACATACACGCACATGTATACACACACACACACGAGTGTGTGTGTGTCCATTACCTATAGACTCCGGAACGGCAAAACTGATTTTCTTGAAAATTTACAGTTGTACTATAAGCGTCTGCAAGTGTTCTTAGCTAGGTTTTGTGTCAAGATACCTCCGATAAATACTGGAAATTGAAAAATCGGGTTATAGAAGGAGTGGTCCAATTTTAATCAAATTTGATACACTCATAGACAAAGACATAAGAAACGATATTCAGAAGTTTCAAGGTTTCAGTTCTTACAATACTGCAGAAAATCGATAATATATATATATATATAAAGCAATATGTTTGTGTCTGTTTATCTGCCTGTATGTCTGTATTTTTTTCAGCCCTTTTATTTTAGTTTTTGCTTCGGGTTTGGCTCTAAGTAGGTATAATTGTAGTTCTTAGTCTCAGCCATGATACCATTTACTCAGAGGACTTATTTAGCATTCAAAATTCAGTTTATGATGGAAAAATTTATTTGATATCGATACCAGGAAATCAAAATTTGACTTATATCCATTCAGTTTTCTTTCAGTCTACAGTTTCGCTTTAACGGGAAACAACTCTTGCATTTTAGTCTTTCATGCCAACGTCCAAAGAGTCTGAGCTTCATGACCATGGATTAGTTTTAAAGCTTTCATTACACCCGAGCAACGCCGGGCTATACTGCTAGTAGACAATAGAAACATATTTGCACATTTTATTATTTTATATATTGATATGAGTTCTTTGGCAAAGTATAATCTTTATCAGTTTTTCACCAAAAATTTTTCTATTGTTTCAACTTTGACATATCAGTTTTTATTGATTCCAATGATTTTCTTTGCTTAAAAATTGTTTTCCATTCTCACATAAAGCACTTTTAATGATGGATCCCAATTGTCTGTTGGATTAATAACTGAAAAGCCATATGTTACATTGGTATCTTTTGCGGTGAGGTGGGCAATAGACACATTTGCCAAATATAACTATGGAATACCTTGTATCCATACATTCATTAGCTTAAAAAGAGAAAGAAAAGTTGTTGTCTAGGTGCCATCATCAATTCTGAAGAGAACTATAATTTTATTACTTACAATACTAGACCCAAACATTATTCAACCACAACCTTCATCTTATAACATAAGTTGACTATAAATGAAACGACATCTACACCAGCCACTATAGTTTGACATTAATTTAAGTACCTCCACTCATATTCAATAACTAACTTTTAAATTTAATTTTTAAAAATAAAAAGTTTTCTTGAAACTTATTTTAGTTTTAATTAAAGGCTAAATGATTACATTTATTATTTCCAGTAAGCAAAATACTCTGGTGAATTTCAAACAGAAATTATATTAATTGGAATCTAAAATTTTGAGATTTTTTTTAATCTTTCAATTTTACAGCCATTATTGAGCAATCAACACATTTATAGACAAAAATTAATTCTCAATTTTAAAAATCTTGCAAAAAAAAAAAAAAAAAAAAAAAAAAAAAAGACTGCCTCCTTCCACCGAACGCCCCGTGGCCCAGGGGTAGAGTCACCGACTGACACCAGTTCGGTCAGGGTTTCGAGCCTGGGTTAGGGAGCAATCAGAGTCTAACCGTACTGATGAGCTGTGATACAGTGAAACAGATCTGTCTGCGGATGACAATACATATATATATATATATATATATATAACACATTATTTTTGGAAAATTGGCAAATTTAATGTAAAATGTTTTATAGCATAAAATTTAGAATAAAACTATTTCTTAAACACAGATGAATTTTTTTAACCTTTCCACCATAACTGAAGGGTATTGACAGATTAGATAAGTGTATGGTAATCACAAGTGACATAATTGTGCAATTTTTTTTCCTGTAAACAATTTTTTTTCAGAAACAAGGGCAAAATGTTTCAAAAAAATAATAGATGATTTACATTCCCCAGTGAGTCCTGCATTTAACTAATAAAACCAATTTTTTTCCTACAAAAGTTTAATTTCTTAAAATTTCATGAATTTACATAGAAGGGGTTAACAGATGTTAAAAAAAAAAAAAAAAAAAAATTACCAATATTTTTAAAAAATACTAATTTCATTCATTTGTGAATAATTCCTGAAAGTTTCATTAAAATCAAACAATTATTTGATTTTTGCAAGAATGTAATATTATGTTTTCCATTGTAAACTCTCATAATGATTTGGTTACCTGCTGACTCAAAAGATTTTTTTACCAAAATTTTGAACGAGGGATTAAAAAATTTTAAAAAATAATTTAATTTTTAATCTAAATAATAGCATAAACATTTTGATAGAAAAAGTTTGTTTTTATTAAGTTTAGGGCCTTTTTATTCATATTATGCTGGGTTTTTTTCAGCGATTTAGTGAAGGTACCTACATTAATTATTAAAATTACTGTTAAGAAATCCATTTTCATATACTTCTATACTCAACATCAACTTTAAAATTTTTCTAACTAGTCAATTTACTTTTAATTTCTATAAAATCTTTCTGTGACATTCTTAAAGATTTTTTTCTTTGTTTATATCTTGCCAATGTTTTCAATTTTTTTTTTTTCATGTTTTCATGATTTCTGTTCAACTTCTTTTGCTATTTCCAACATTGCATTCTCACTACTCTAATTTACAATATTGCATTTCAGTCCCAATATTATATATTATGACCCACAATAGATGCCAGTAACAGTTGGTCAATATCAACAGTTCTTAATTAAAGGTTTGCTTTTAGTACTGTGATGGAAAATATTTGCTAGATAGAACTAACTTTGGCACACTTCTGTAAAGTGACTTATTCTAATTAAATTAGAACGAGTCAATATCACTAATTATACTAATATGTATGTTTACTTACAATATGATTAACAACCCTCAAGTTTCAGTTTATATTTCTGAGATGAGGTATTTATTTACACTATATTGTTCAAACTGTTGTCCTAAATAGTGTAAATAATTACAATACCTCATCTTTGTTGCCATATTCACGACATTTTGACTATTGTATACTCCGGCCTTCTTCAGGTGTTTGAAGTTTCGAACCAAACCCTTTGTCCACCAGGATAGACTGCTCTAGTTTCACATATCATACCTCTTCCAGTTATTTTCTTTTTAACTCAGCTCTCCAAGGCTAGGTCACAAAAATCTCCTAAGCCAGCCAAACAGACATGAATACAATATGGGAATCAATAATACAGAGAGCTAGAGAACAACAGCAAATTGTACTATAATCTCTGGTAAAAAATGGAAATTGAGACATTAGGTTTATAAGTCCCAAAAATTCATACACTGATGTCCTGAAGGACACATGGCCCAGAGGATAAAAGTATCGGTTGAATTTCGTGACTTGACCTAAAGAATTGTGAATACTGCCATGAAGAGTTGAGTTAAAATGGAAACTCAAATCATTGTAAATATGACAACAAAGATGAGGACAACAATCCAAACAATGTAAATAATCCTCAAGTTGCATAATAAAATCTTACACTATCAATTAAGTCATTATAAATATTTTTAATCACATGGTACATTTATACGATAAATGTAAATATATACTGCAAATTTTAAATTGGTTAATTGTGAAATCATTTACTTTCATAATACAATTTGACAGTGTACATTTGAAAAATGCCATGATATATATATATATATATATATATATATATATATATATATATATATTAGTGACTAAAGTAACCAAAAGAATAAAATCAATAGTCCAAACAATTCTGGGAAGTTAATTGTTACTGACATCTGTTTTTAGCAGGTTGTGTCAAGACCAACTTAAACATGATTATCCTTATAGATTATTCACACACAGACTTAACAAGTCTATATCTTAATTATTAAAAATGATGATACAAAAGCATTTAATTTATATGACAAAGCTTTTTCAACAGAATGCATTTAACTTAATACTTGTCAAGATCACAACTCCAACATTATATATAACATTTCAGATTAAAATTTATAAAATAACTATCAGACTCTAGATTTGTTAATCCACACTTGTGTGTGTGTGTGTGTGTGTGTGTACATGCTTTACCACTAAAGAAATGTTTTTTCAGGTAAAGAGCAGCACACATTAGTTTTGAAATCAGATATTTCTTTCTTTCAGTTTCAGCCAAAGAAATCTTCAACTTATCTTTCCTCTGAATGTAGATAGTTATGATAATTTTGTTCCACTACTGTTCATCTCATACAAGGCTCAAGAGATACTCATGGCGTTGTTTCATGAATAGACAAATTATAGATATTGAGGCTATATAAGCTAGCTAATGGAAAGAGTTATGATCACATATTTTGCTTAGATCTTGGAGTAATAACTTGATTTCAAAGCCACTAGTACACTGTTTTAACAACTGCCTAATTCACAAGAATAACTTTCCTATATTTCCTATATTCAGTATGTTTCATATTTTGGATTTAATATCAGTCTTTATTAAGCAATACTGGCAAATGAATAAAAAGAGTAATCAGCAGTTTTGTTGAAAAGTTTTATTTAAAAAGATGGAAGAAATGTTTAAAAGACAACAATGGAAAAATAAAATAAACAATGCACATTCAGAATAGATATTTACTAAACTTGGCTCAAGACTAAATGATGTGCATTTAAAATTAAAAAAATTATAAACTTGTAATAAGATAATAACCAAAATCAGAATCAAAAAGTCAATGAGAGAAAAAAAATGAAGATTTTGTCAATTTACACCGAATACAAAACAAAATTGAAGTAATTGAAGAAAAATAACCAGAGACTAAAGTGATAATATTCTATAGTAAAAAGTTTTATAAAATTATAGATAAAAATCATTGAGAAACTTTGTATTTATCAAGGTATATCTTTGTTTTACAATGTTTCAACTTATATTTACAACTTAGAAAATGTATTTTTTCATTTACATGTACATAACTATAGTAGTTGCATGTTGTAATTCTCAAGAAAGAGAGCAACAAAAAAAAAAATTACAATTTGACAAGACAGTAAGTGAATTCTCCACCCTTGAATGAATGTTAAAACTTGAGTAACAAAATTTTGAAAGCTAAGTTTTAGTCTTCCTCATGGATGCCTTGATATAGGATAGTGCTTAGTGAGGATAGTCTGGTTGACAATTACTACTTAATGCCATATATACTTGTGCATAAACTAACCTCTGAATTTTTTTTTTTTTTGCATGAATTTTACTCCCTTCAAAAAAAAATAAAAATAAAAATAAAAAAATTTTCTTTGCATTGAGCAATTGGTCACTGAAAATACATGATTTTTAACCTCCTTAAAAATTAAAAACAAATTTTGCATAAAAAAAATGATCACATCTCGCACTATACTTGAGTATATATATGGTAGGGAGAAAAAGCCTCACTAGATACCCACATACAAATTTCAGTGTTTAAATAACCCTACAAAGATTGACATATTAAAATATAATTTTTTTTTTTTTTAAATAAATCAACCAAATTCCTCCTCTAATTACCTCATCCCAATCATCACATTGGAGTAAATAGACTGAACTATCGCCCAGTTCACACTCCACCCACGTCTATTGAACAGGTGTAGAGGTTCATACCTTGTTCCCTGTTTAGGATGTGGTTTCCGGCTTTCTCTTTTCCCAATCTATTCACTCTTACGTAGCCCCCCTGGGGTGATGTGATTAAAAAAAATAAAAAAAAAATACTTGATAACCTGAGTTAAGTTCAGTAAATATTGGTAAAGCCAATATTTAATTCCAATAACTAATCTGTATTACTCACTAAAGCAGAAAGAAGTTCTCCTAAAAATCTGTCAATTATGATTAAGCCTTTAGTATTGATGAGATACAAGCATATACAGAAACCATGTCTAGACTTGATTACTATTTTGATCTTTCAGTAAACAACCGAGCTTCTTTTGGCCCAAACATGACTTGAATCCCATTGAATGCACCATAAATAAACCAGCTCATCAGAAAATGCCCAAACCTGTCTGCGTCTCCTTCACAAACATACACAGTATCCACACTAACTTTTACAGCGTAGAATCATTCCTTCAAACTAACTCACCTATCTTAGCTCTCTGTGAAACTAACCTTGACCCTTCTATCACCTCTTCTTAGTTTTACGTTCCTGGTTACCTTCCCTTCTTCAGGAAGGACTCCAATGTCCATATGTATGGGCTCAGAGTCTATGTCAGTGAACACCCCCCTCTAGCTAGGGTGACCTCTCTTGAATCACTGGATCATTCTTTCATGTGCTTCCGTCTCTCACTTCTAAGCTCAGTTAGCTATCTCTTCTTTCTCTACCGCTCAACCTCCTCCTCTGACTGCTCGGTACTCAATAGCATCTCTAACAGTATCGATAAGGCCATTTCTTCACATCCATCTGCCCATATATTTGTGTTTGGTGACTTTAACACTCACCACACCAAGTGGCTTGAAAACTGTCACCAATCTTGATGGTGTCCACACCATGAATTTTTCAATAACTCAATCTCTTACGCAAGTGGTGGATTTCCCCACACGTTTCTCCAATAACCCAAATGGAAGGGACTCACTACTAGACCTCTGCTTCACTTCCATCTCAGACTCTTGCATCGCCAAGCAGCTCTGCCCTCTCGGAAGCTCTGACCATGCTGTAGTTTCCATCCACATCTCATTCCACTCTCACTCAACCCAAGAAACCCAGACTAGCAGAATATCATACTGCTACCAAAGAGCAGACTGGGACTCATTCCGCGACTTCCCGTGTGACGTTTCTTGGAACAATGTTTTTAGTCTTCCTGTTGAAGACTGTGCATCTGAGATCTCCTCTTGGGTTAAGGCATCGATGCTTTCATCCAAGCCAGGAAATTTCAGCTTAAATCTCGCTTGTCCACCTGGTTCTCGCCTGCTTGCTCAGCCGCCATTGCCCACTGGAATCATTTCTTCCGACTGTATCGAAGCCATGCATCGGACCAAAACAGGCGCCTTTTCGCCTCAGCTCGTAATAAGTGTAAAAAGATACTTAAATACTTAACAAAGCTAAGATGTTGTTTGCTGCCAGAATGAAGCAACGCATAGCATCCTGTAAGTTCGGCATCAAAGACTACTGGCGACTCTGTAAAAGCATGCTTAACAAGAGTAAGACCTCAGTACCCCACCTGATCAATAAATTTGAGGTCCTCACCTCCTCAGCAGACAAGGCTGAATGCTTTGCTCGCAGATTCACCACCAATCGAGACTGGATTCGTCTTGAGTATCTACACCCGAATCCCCACCTAGAACTGAGGCTGAACTGAATGACATCCACATTACACCCTTGCTGGTCTCTAACATAATCTCAAAACTTGACCCTCACAAAGCAAGCAGAGGGGACGGAATCCCAATCATAGTCTTAAAGAAATGTGCCCCTGAACTCTCCTCTGTCCTCTCTAAGCTCTACAACTTCTGCCTATTTGCTTCCTGCTTTCCTGCCTGTTGGAAGTCTTCCTCTGTAGTTCCTATATTTAAGAATACTGGAGAACCCTCAGACCTCGCAAATTACGGCCCTATCAGCCTTCTTCCGATCTTTGGCAAAGTGTTCAAAGCCATTATCAACGCCGAGGTGGTTCAGCATCTCACAGCCCACAGGCTCCTCTCAGACAAACAGTATGGTTTCTGCTTCACCAGGTCTACTGCTGATATGCTAACAACCATCACTGAGTATATATACCAGTCTCAACAAGAATGGTGAAGCCCGAACCGTTGCCTTGGATATCTCTAAAGCGTTCGACAGAGTCTGGC
This sequence comes from Ascarosepion bandense, assembly GCA_037127315.1. Classification (NCBI taxonomy): domain Eukaryota; kingdom Metazoa; phylum Mollusca; class Cephalopoda; order Sepiida; family Sepiidae; genus Ascarosepion; species Ascarosepion bandense. Next base: position 455,472 of record JBBBDQ010000135.1, read on the forward strand.
ATGCTGGCCTTCTACGCAAACTGCAGAGCTATGGTATAACTGGACATTTGTTTGACCTAATCCAGTCTTTCCTCTAACCGCACATTGAAGGTGGTATTAAACGGACATGCCTCCCAAAACATGGGTGTCCCTCAAGGCTCTATCCTAGGTCCTACACTCTTTCTGATCTACATTAATGATCTCCCCAATGCCATAAGATCCCAAGTAGGCATGTACACCGATGACACCACAGTTTACTCTTGCCTCGATCAAATATCTGGTGTGGGCGACAAAGCAAACCTCGCTGGCGAGCTTGAGAAGGACCTCCAATCCATAGTGGACTGGGGTAGGAAATGGCTTGTAAATTTTAATGCTTCCAAAATGAAGCTGCTATCAATTAACCATCATAGACAATCTCACCCACCTCCCATTAGCATGGAACAGACTTGTCTCCCAAAGAGTAAAACATTACGCCTCCTTGGTCTCACACTCTCAGTGGACCTCAAGTAGAATGACTATATCGAATCCATTGCTAAATCTGCTGCTATGAAAGTCGGTTCTCTGTGCAGGGCCTGGAAGTTTTTCCTGTCTGAATCTATCCTGCACATTTATAAATCTACCATTCGCCCATGTATTGAATACTGCTGCCACATCTTTCTTGACAAAATACAACGGAGAATCTGTAATGTGATCGACACCAACTTGAAAGACTGGCTGCAGTCACTCTCTCACCAGCATGACGTAGCTTCCCTGTGCCTCTACTACAAATACTTTCACGGCTTCTGCTTCAGTGAACTTAGATCACTGATACCCCCTATGTATGAATTTGCACAAGATACTAGATTAGCAACTAGGTCCTACCCTTTTACAGTGAAACAGGTAAGATATAACCACAATTTCTACTCCAACAGCTTCTTTTCTCGCACTTCCCACCTGTGGAATTCCCTTCCGTATACTTGCTTCCCCGACAGATACAATCTCCAGGAGTATAACACACTAACTTGCACCCATTCTCTCAAACACTCTTCCCATCTACAGTATGCTTACTCATCTGTCACCCTCCTTCTGACATTTCCTATATCTAACTACTCTTTCTCATCACTTTCCCCTATGTAACCCCCTGTGCAACAGTGGCAGTGAAGTGCCTTGCTTGGGGTGAAATGATTTTAAAAAAAAAAAAAAATATATATATATATATATATATATATATATATATATATATATCTATGGTCGTGTTACCCATTTTTTTTTTATTATTATTATGGATGTCAAGCTTCATCAGTATTTAGAAAAGGGACTGGTGAGAAAAACCAGACATATTGAACAATTATTGCTAAATAAAACAAAGCTTAATTAATAAAGTGACATTTTTGATAAAGGATTCAAATTAGTTAAAATGTTATAAAATTCAAGAAAAAAAGATAGAAATAAAAGACAGCCACAGAAAACAGATAGTAGAAATAAAAAGGCAAATATCAATAACATTCCAATAGATCATAGACCCTCTTTCAGCAATACAGAAGAAAAAGAATCAGAAATATTTCCAAGAGGCCCTCAGAAAAAGATCAAGATCAAATTTTTACTCAATAGCAAAGAGAGATCTATATGCTCGCCTTGTATACTCCATTTCAGTATGAGGCACATCCAACACTCTAAACTTTGTCATGTTGTTTAACATCCAAGAAAACAGCAACAACAAACCAGAAGTTTCTTAAAAAATTCATTGGCTGAAATCATCTGGAAGTCAAGAACACAAAAAATATACAGCAAGTAATTTTATTTACAAATAAAGGAAAAATAAAGGTCATATAAAGGAAAAAATCATTTACATTTGATAGACAAGACAACTTCAATCATCAATGAGTTAAAAAAAAAATAAAAATAAACAAAAAATAAAACATTTTATATATATAGTTCTGGTTACCTGAAAATCGAAGATATTAAGTATCAACTCTAGCTATGTCTCATTAAGAATATATTTTGTGAAATGATTTTTGCTCTACCTGGATAGTTTAGGCACTGAGCCCTAATTTACTGTTTAGGTGTTTGATTTTTGGTAATTTCATCTTTGCTGTTTGTTTGTGTAATGCTTTTTTTATATACAGGGTGGCCCATAAGTCACTTTACATTTTAAAAATTAAATAACTTTTTTTCTATTATTATATTTTTATTTCTTTTTTCAGAATTATTAAATAGAATCTTTGGACATTTTTGGTGTGGATAAGTTTACAAGAAAACAACGAGTGAAGATAATTGAATTTTACTTTGAAAATAAAAGTCAATTGTTACAACGCAAAGATCTTATATGCACCATTTCAATGTTCGACATCCTTCTAGTAGGCCTGCAATAATGAACTTAGTGATGTGTTTTCAAGAGCAGGGCTCTGTAAATGATAGGTCTAGAGCTGTACGAGGTCACTCAGTACGTACACCTGAAAATACTGAAGATGTGAGGCATAGCAAGAACTTGGCATTTCACGGAGTTCTCTGCAGCGCATTCAAAGAGACTTGCACATGTATCCCTACAAGATTCAATTAGTGCAATCTTTACAACCAGCAGACTTTCAGAAATAACTAAATTACACTGTCAGGTTTCAGGAAACTGCAAGAAATGACAATGAGTTTATTCACAAGTGGATCATGGGAATTGAGGTTCATTTCCATTTGAATGGGTATGTCAATAAGCAGAATACCAGATTCTGGGGCACCAAAAATCCACACCAAGTTCATGCGAGTCCATGAACTTGGTGTGGATTTAAAAAGTCACAATATGGTGTGGTGTAACCTCAGAAAAGGTTATTAGGCCCTTCTTCTTTGAAGATGTGAATGAAAATGCTGTGACTGTAACTGCTGAGAGATATAGAGATATACTAGTGAATTTTGTTCAACCTCATTTAGCAAATATGCCAGGGTATTGGTGGCAACAAGATGGCGCAACTGCACATACAGCTAGAGCCACAATGCAGTTGTTAACTGCGATGTTTCAGAATCAAAAAATCTCTCAAAATTCCGATTTTGAATGGCCTCCATGTTCACCTAATCTGACAGCACCAGACTTTTGGCTTTGGGGATATCTTAAAGACAAAGTGTACGCAAATAAGCCTCGAACCATCCAAGAACTGAAGGCAAACATATGACAGGAAATTCTTTCCCTACAACTTCCGATGTTAAGACCTGTCATGGAGAATAGCTTAGAAAGAGCTCGATATTGTGAAGCCGAGAATGAAGGCTACTTAAGAGACATTATCTTTCATAATTAAGTCAGAACGAATTTCCACACTCTAAACTGTGTAATAAAAAAAATTAATTAAATACACTCATTTAAGAAACAGTTGTTTGATTTTCAAACTGTAAAATGACTTATGGGCCACCCTGTGTGTGTGTGTAATATATATATATATATATATATATATATACACACATATACACACACACAAGTTACTTCAAATGTTTATGCCTCACATAACATTTGTGTTCTTCTGTCAGTGATTTGCAGACAAACCCACAAATGGTGCAAGAGGAATTACTTAAATTTTGGGGCTATTTGAACAGATTCATTTGTTCATCTGTCAAGTTTCCAACATTTATTATATCTCATTTGGGAATTCACATGTTGCAAAAAAAAAAAAAACACTAGAAACAAAAATAATTTTCTATCATTATTTTTTTCTTTTTCTTCAAGGAAGTTTAAGATTTTAATTGCCCAAAGTTTTCAGTAGAACATTATGTGATTATATATATATATATATATATAAGAATATATTATATATATATATATATATATATATATATATATATATAAGAAAAACATTTTATCCTACAACATTCAAGTTGCATAAGTTTGCAAGCAAAAGTATTCAATGATTAAACTTAATTCATATTCACTATATCTATTCACATAGTAAACATACAATTGTTAGAACACTTATTTTTCTATATATGGCCTTATTTGCTTCCTCTCAATATATGTACAAAGTAATGTAGAAGTTGGACATCCAAGTCCAATCTGAAATATCATAGGGAAGATAAATTGGTTATAGTTAAGAAAAAACAAATTTTATTTCAAGATTATTGGCTGAAAACAGACTAATTTATCGTTATCTCTTAGAGTTAAAATTATAAAATCAAAATTAAAAATAACAAATTGTGTCATTATAGCTATTTTTTTAAAATTATAGATTCAATTTAAATGATTCAGTTTTGTCACAATAAAATCTTACTTTTTTATAACCAATATTCGTTTTCCTTTTATAAAATAGCCCTTCTCAACTGATTCATTTAACAAAAACATGCATCATATTAGCAAGAAGAGTAACTTTATTTCTATACCAATGCTGTTATTATCATTTAGTGATGACAACAATATCTGTTATTCTTTGTAGATTCAGCTGCTAAATAATTGGAAAAATATTAATGATACTGAGTTTTCTGTTTGAGTGCATTAACAACAATGGATTTTACAAAAATTGGTTGCTTTAAACTGATTCAGCAATAAGTCATTTCATTTTTTTTTTCTAAACAAGAATCGATTAGTGAATTGCTTGCTCATATAAAAATATAAAGTTAAAAGCCAAATCCTTTAAAATAAATAAATAAATAAATAAGTAAATAAATAAATAATAATTTGAGACATTTAATAATTTTTCATAAAAAAATTAACTCCTGGCTATCAACTTAGGTAAGTGATTTTATAATTTATATTGATTGTCTCCTAAATTTTCAACATTAGGCCCACAATTTATATTTTACATATTTTTGATAGGGTCCAGAGTAAAAGAAAAATCTTTCATAATTGAATGAATAAAAATTAAATGTATAAATAAGTTATATTTGAGTCTTTTATTACAATCAGCTTAACATGATAAGAAACAAAAGAGAAAAGTGACAATTACAAGAAAACAAAGCCTTGTTTCTGATGCAACAAAGTTGTGGGTCTCCAAAACTATATCATAAGACATGGTTGAAACTTTCTAGACAAATTGTTTTTTGACAATTATTTCCTGACAATAAAATGAAAATAAAATTTCACTTGCAATCATGACAACAGTAGCATAGCATCTAGTCTTCACTATTACAACCCCCTTCAATAATTACGCTCTTCATTATCCTGTCAGAAAGATTACTTGACAACACCATCATTATCATCAGACTTTTCTTACATTCTATCCCACAAATATAACTAGCATCATGGTTTTGATTAAAAGCCGTACCATAATCACTACACTGTACCTGTGGGTTGGCAAAGGATTTCTTTCAGGGACCCTCCATTAGCTAAATGCAATAGCAACCTAATTTTTGGCCTAAAAATAGAGGTTGATTTCACATCTGATTTTGAATTCAAAATTGTCCTTCTCCTAGACTAGTTGCCAACTAAGAGAAAACTGTCAACTCTTCTATTTCTACTCATACCTGTGGGAAGTAGACAAGATTGACAGATTCTTTTCCTAAAGACATACATGAACACTGTCACAGTCAGAATTTGAATGTATCACTCAGATTTCATTTTTTTTTTTTTAATATTTGACCCCCAAGTAAGGCAATAATGTCACTAGGATGCAAAGGGTTACTGGGTGTGAAAGAATATGTAAAGAAAAACATTATTATTGAACAATAAAAGAACAGGAATTAAGACAAAAAGAAACGATTGAGATGGCATTTAAATTTTTGAAGATCAAAGTTGACTAGAAAGCAAAAAGTCAAAAGAGAATTCCACAAATGAAATGTCCAAAAGAAAATATTAGCATAAAACTTATAGTTACAACAAACAATTTCAATTGTAAAATGATGATAACTAGTCATGAAAATATTTATAAAAAAAGGAAAAGGGAAGCTACATTACAGCAACAGGAAAAAAACTGAAACTGAAATACCAAGTCAGGGCCAATAACATTTACAGATTATTCTTTATATTTTATCAAGAATCTTTAAATACATAACAGAAGCACCAGCCCAGATGTGGCAACGATATTCAATGCATGGACAAATGAAAGACTTATAAATATGTAAGATTCTGTCAAGTAAATTTGTCTAGCATGACACAGTGACTCAACTTTTCTAGCAGCAGACGTAGCAATTTTCACAAAACAGTTAAGCTACACACATCCGTATGCAAACACATTCATAAATATGAATTTAAAATACCTATTTTCTCAAGTTTCATTAGCATTTCAATGCAGTTATTGTTGCAGAAAGTGGAATCAGCAAATAGATATCAAAATCTGGTCAAGTCCATTGCATTCACTTTCACACTAATACCCTTACTAAAGGGATATAAATCTTCTTCCTAGGTACAAGTTAAATAACAGCAGATAGGTATTTCTAGCCTTGGTTGACAATCTAGGTCAGCTCTGAATTCAAAACCATCCCATAAAAACCTACATGCAACAGGAGATTACAGTAACAACACCCAATATGGTGAGGCTGTGGCTCTCTAATCCACAGGAGAGTTTAAGAAAGTCATTTATTAGATGAAAAATGAACTAGTCATGTGTCTTAAGGATTACATGGATCTAATATTTGAAAATCTATAAAAACAAAAGTAACCAGGAGCCAGTCATAGAAAATGGTGTGAAAACATTTCTGCTTTTTTATTTAATTAGAGGATTGTCAGACAAAATGAATTCCTTCTTTAATGGAAAAAAGGTGAAAAGCTAATTTTTGTTCAATTTCTTATTTCTTTTCAGTTTTCAGTTCTACATCTGAATAAAGCAGGAATTCAACCACAGCTACAAAATTTCCTATTATAATCTTTCTAAACACTTGATATAAGGTTCCATCTTACAAACATTTTATTACACTTGTCATTGTCATATCACAATAATGATGGTAAATTGGTTTACACATGTTTTCTCACTCATCTTCGAGATTTATCTACCTAGCATGCAGAAGGAAAGTTGGTACATTCACAGGCAACCTTGATATAAGCAAGTTTATATTAGGAAAAAAATAAATAAAAAAATAAAAAAATAAAACTTAAAATACTTATGAAATAGTATTTGCCATGTACACATCAAAGTATCATTTCCTTTAGAAAAAATATAGCCAAGTTACAAAACTAGCCACCCATAACTATCACTCACTCAAATTATAAGTAAAAATATGAAAATTTTTAATATAAAAACATTAATCATCTTCTGTCTTCTTGAACCCCATTCCTTTTTTCATCCTTTCCTCAATCCTCCCCATTTTCAAACTTATTCTCTTTCACCACCCTACATTCTAGCGGCATTGTTATATATATATATATATATATATATAGTATTGTCATCTGCAAACAGATCTGTTTCGCCGTATCACAGCTCATCAGTACGGTTAGACTCCGATTGCTTTTTTACCCAGGATTGAAACCCGACCGAAATGGCGTCAGTCGGCAACTCTACCCCTGGGCTATGGGCATTCAGTGGAAGTAGGCAAACTTTTTGCATATCATTATAAGCGCCCAATAGCTAGAGCGCTCTAATTCATTTCACTGAATGAGTGATGCGTACATGCCAGAGTAGCTACTGTTTATCAAAGTCTATATATATATATATATATATATATAAAATAAATTTCAAAGTTCAAAACCATTGTATGATCATTTCTACATGAAATCCCTAAGAGAGATTTCACATTTCATCAGCAACTTTTATACTCAAAATAAAACAATGTCACAGAAAAAACTAGAGGGGTGGGATTGATAAGTACATAGCAATCAATGTCTATTTTTAGATTTTGAACAACTTTACTTTTAGATTGAGTTTAAGTGAAAAATTTAAAAATTTGGCTTTGTCTAGCTCTAAAAAAGAGGAAGAGTGTGAAGGAAGAAATAAGAAGTGGTGTTTGACAGGGAAGTGAGCCAAAAGAAAAAAAATGTAAAAGAAAAGAAAGAAAGAAAAATAAAGAAAACAAAAATTTCATCTCCGTAGAGACACTAGGGACGTGTTAAAACTAGCGTTTTTAAATGGGATGAAGTTAGTAGAAAAAAGATTTTTAGAAAAAATGTATTTGTGGGGGGGAAAAAAGCTGACATATACTTAAATTTAATTAATTATAAACCTAGATTTAAATTAAAAATAAAATCTATAAAATTTATTAAAAAAAAAAAGATATTTAAAAAAAATTTTAGGTGCAGGGAAAAATATATATACATACATGCAGGAAAAATTTGGGGTTAAGTTAGTCTAAGTATCCTTACTTCTTAAAAGGTAGATATTAATAGGAGAAAGGAAGAGGAAGGCAGAGGGGTTCAAATTTACTATTTAAAAATTCTCCTAAAAACTGAATTTAGAACTTAAATTTTAAATGTTCACAAATTTTGCCTTATGGCGACACTTACTAATGAATTCTTTTCTTAAATTCAAGATTAGGTGCGGGTTTGGGTACTTTAATATTAGTCTTTTTTCTTGCAGACACTAATCGCACATATCACAAAAATTCCTTGGAATTCAGTTTCCAACTAACTACAGGGTCCAGCCCTTCTTCCTTCATTTTCCAGAATCTCCGTGAAAAGGCTGTCTGGTATTTCTGACCTGTGTTCGAAAAAGAATACCTGTGATTGTAATATCTTTGCTTAAAGGGCTCCTTGGAACAGGAAAAATTACCGGACTTATACCAATATAAGTCCGGTAATTTTTCCTGTTATTGGATAGTGAAATGTGAGCTTCATAAATTACCTGGGTGGATTTACATTTGCCCTACACCGGGCAGATATCCACAGAGCTACAATTGCATTCATTTAAAATTCCAGACCCAGAGTCGGTATTACATAAATTCTTTAGAATTTGCCTATTATGAGAATTTATAATGTTGTCCATATTTGGGGTACAAGAGTAGCTAATTTTTAGAGTGTTCCTATTAAAAATTTTTTGTAGAGGATTGTTGCTATTAAAATGTTTGTCTACTAATCTGAGAAAATATTTACCAATATTAATATTTGTTAGTTTGCAGTATGGAGGGTTAAACCAAATTATCTTTCTTTTTCTACAATTATTTTTATTTTTAGTATTAGATGGTTCAGGGTCTATTGTAGGTTTTATATACATCAATTTGTTCTTAAATCAGCTTTTTTGAAGGGCCTTGTTGTAAATTTCTTTACTTTCATTGAAAGTTTTGATATTTGATGATAAACAGTTAATCCTGTTATTTACAATATTGAGTATCTGTTTTAAAATATTTTTTGGGTGATTGGATGAAATATTAATGTAAGTGGGTAAACTATTTTCTTTGAGAAAAGGCTGGTGGGACCCATTGTTTAATACATCTCAACACTGTCATATTATGCAAGTAAGCATTCATAATAAAATTCATATTAACTAACAGATGCTGGTAAAATGTTTCTGAATATCTATATATATGTATGAATGTTTTAAAAGTTCAAGAAAGATTTGCATTTAACCTCTAATGACAGTTTGCCCTGCTGAAAAGGACACAGATTCAAATCCAGCCTGAAAGCACATATTTTTCTTTAATAAGATTTCTCAAACATACAGGCTGGTAGACAAAAACAAATAAAATATGTTTAATAAAAATGTAGAGCAACTATGCAAATATGAGTATCCAATAAAAATAACATTAAAGAAATAAAAGACTGATATATATATATATATATATATATATATATATTTGCAAACGTATACTCAGTTATAATCCAAGGAAAAAAAACATTATGGTTAAATCAAGGAGACAAAAGGAAAACTATATTGTTCTCCATTACAGGAAGAAAGACGTAGGCGAAAAAAATATGGTTTTCCTCTTTTCTTTATTTATCACTACTTTAATAATATTTGTATTTATATACTAAAAGTTGTAGGTTAGTAGGTCATGGTAGGTGGCACTATGACAACTTGACATCATAGAAATGCCAAGACATCAATTGTTAAGTCAGTAGGGAACACTAGCTAGACTTATCATGACAAGGCACCATGAATTATTGGGGTTCAGTCAGGGAAATTTTAGGTGTTTAACTGAAAGTACATACCATTTTTTAAATTGTTGGGATATTTTATATCCTTTAATCTATGGTGTCATTGAAATACTTGAAGGGAAGTACTGGCATTCACTGTGGACAGCACAAAATCTTAATGACAATGATTCAATAGAATCGGTCATCTCTAATCTAATTTCAGTTTTCTTTTTATTAGTAGATTTTCTAAACACTGCTTAGATGTGGCACAAGGCTGAAAGTATGGGGCACCCAGTGAGGATCAAACCCACTACTCAGTTGTAACAGGTTCTATTGAGACAAGCTTGCTAACCATTACACCATGCAGAGGTGCCCATTTCTTTTTATTAGCCAGTTGTAATTTAATACAGAAATGTGAATATGTTAATGTTGCTTACTTGGTGCCCTGGTAGATTTTTTATTACTTCTCTAAGGTAAGAAATAGGATTTATTACAAAGTGTCCTGTCTCCTTTCTATATAAAGAAATATTTCAAGTACTGAACTACATGTTACCATTAGCTAAATAACATTTTTAATGCTGCTTTGGATATTCATGACCAAGAAAAGCAACATTTCCTGACTGCCTCTCCTAGCAAATAGCATAAAAACACTTTCAAATAATTATTAACTTATAGTAAAGAACAAAAACACCACTAAAAAATGTTTTATAGATTACTTCATCAGCAGACGATAAACCACTTCATCTACAAACATTTGCTAGCTTTTAATCTGCCCCAAGGATTTTGAGATTCGGTTGTATTATAACATGGCTTTTACTTTATAATCCAAAGTCATATTCAGACAAGCTGTCTCAACTATCATGTAACAGCTCTAGCCAATGGCATGTCGGCATTAACGTAATCGCTTGTCATACAAACTTATCAATGCATTAGTCTCTTTTTCTGTCTCAAATTCACTATGTTGGATTATTAGGCAAGTCAATGTTTTACCAATACAACTGATATTAACTGACCAGTGTTGGTAACATTTCAGGATATGCTTAAAAAGGACAGTATATTATTGGAGTTTCATATTATTAATCCTCATTAACATAAGTTGTTTTGAGAATATCAGGTTTTAAATAAGTGCAACATAATTCTTTTTTTTTCTTTTTTTGTGTAATTGCTATATAAACATTCAAGTCACAATAGTTCTTATACCGAAATAGATTGTTGTTTCATTTTACATTGTTAATAAAATCTGTAACCTTCATCAGTCTTTCACCCTTGATTTTTTTTACACATTTGTCAAGTTTACTTAAAGGTGGTAATTTGGTTAGAGACATAAGTACCAATGTTCCTAATATTACGCATCTTTTCTTCTGTTTACATTTTGCAACATCAGCTTTTTCAAATATTTTCCTTCTGATCAAGCCACTTTTCTTGCTTATCATTCTTTTAATTTTTCTAAAATCTCTTTTCATGATATTCTTGTGGTATCCTATGCAAATGAGCTGAGCTGTATTTAAGTGCTAAGCCACAAGCTGTTGAAACTCTAATACGTCACTTGTAATGGTGTACAACATATTGAGCACTGACACTGCAAGATACCAAGACATAACAAATGGTGTCGCTGACAGCATGCTTGTGTTTCATAGACTATCCTGAATATATCAAGATTTGGATAAAAATTCTTTGTGGCTACAGCAAGAGTGTGTAATCTAAAAGACTTAAGAATGGAAGTCAGACAGAACCAAATAATGGACTTATGACTTCTGTGGGGAGCAAGGCATTAAAGAAATTCTCCACAATGGCATACCCACAGGAATTAGAACAGATGCCTTGAGGAAGTTGTCAGCATAATAAAAAGAATCATCAGGCCAAAAAGAAGACTGGTCATCACTGAAAAGACAACATTTTTAGAAGCCAGGCAGCAACCAGAGGAACCTATTAATGCCGTGCATACACAAACTTAAAGAACAGACAAAGCACTGCAAATTTGAGAAACTAGGGACTCGAGGCATGTCAACTAAAGATGAGCTGATTCTCTTATGAACAACTGAAGCACTTAATGACCTGCAGCATTAAGGAAAAGTACTGGAATGCATGCAACACAGCCATGTGAACTTAGAATTAAGTATAGACTACTTACATTAACTGGAGCAAATTAGAGATTTCAACCAGCCAAGAGTCATGCAGGTTGAATGTAACCAAAGCCAAAGCAAAGTGCAGTTATTGCAGAACGGCACATGAAAAGAATAAATTTAAGTGTCCAGCGCTGGGGAAACGCCGTCTTAAATGCGGAAAAATTAATCATTTTAAGACCATTTACAGAAGTGAAAAACGTAAAAAAAAATGAGAGTAATAAAAACCTCCCCAAAGAACAACAGGAAGCTAGTAAATTTGCAGTAAGTATGCAAAAGAATGATAGAGAACATGAAAATAAATGGCTATACATTTAGCATGCAAGTTGACACAGGTAGCGAGATAACCCTAATTCCAAGAAATTTTTGGATCAAGCTAGGCCAACCCAAGTTAAGAAAATGTTTTAAAGTTAAAACAATTTGATGGAACAGCAATAAAGACATTGGGTACTTTCCGTGATACATTTGAAACAGATACTCGGTTCAAAGTTATTCAAATCACGATAGTAGCATGTGAGTAAGACCACAGATTATTAGGTATTGACATCGTAAAAGTAGATACAGCCAAATTAATAAACTCCATGAAGGCATAAGAGAGTGAGCTAGGGTTTCAAAAAGGATACAAAACAAACATTCGATTAAAAGAAAATTACCACCCCAAATACATTCAAGCCAGAAAAATACATATACTGCCTTTAGTGGTAGCCAAGTTAAACCACTTAATCAAACAAGGCATTTTCACAAAAGCTACACATGGTGGAAGTAACTGGGCCTCACCCATCATAGCAATAAAAAAGACCAATGGAAATTTGCAGATATACAGTGACTATAAAGTTGGAGTAAATCACCAGATATGCTCGGACTCATTTCTATTACTAAACATCAAAAGGGTGAGCCATGAACTGGCAAACATGGAATATTTTACAAAAATTTACTTGAGATCTGTCTACAACCAAATTTAGATCAATGAAAAAATTTAAAGAAGTCACCCCGATCAACACCCCTATAGGCCTGTTAAGGTGAACTTATTTATCATTTTAAATTAAAACTTCTAGTCACATTGGAGTAGATAGTTTAGTCTATCTACTCCAATAGTTTAGTCTATCGCCCGGTTCACACTCCACCCACGTCTATTGAACAGGTGAAGAGGCTCATCCCTTGTTTCCTGTTTAGGTTGTGGTTTCCGGCTTTCTCTTTTCCAATCTTTTTACTCTTACGTAGCCCCCTGCGCATCAGTGGCGTTATCGCCTTGCTTGGGGTGATATGATTAAAAAAAAAAAAAAAAAAAATTCAAAAGGCAATTGAAAGAATATTATTAAGCAAGGTAATTAACATGATTATTTACCAAGATGATACAGGTGTATGAGCAAAGACCAAAGAGTTAAAACAAAAAGTGGATGAAATACTATAGCAATTGAAAAAGGCTGGATTAACCATTACAGACAAATGTAACTTTGATTGCAAGAACCTAGCATATTTAGACTACCAAATATCAAAAACACCTGACGAAAAGCTAACAGAAGAGATTACAGTGTAGCGACTCCAACTAATAAAAAGAAATTGGAATCTTTTTAGGGTTGTTAATTTTTTACAGTCGATACATCCCGAAATATAGTGAACCAACTGAACCCTTGTCAGATTTATGTAAAAGGAACACTGAGCTTGAATGGACACAAAAACAATAACATTTATGATACTAAAAGCAATTATGAAAAAGAAATCTATAAAAGGGTGTGATCCTAAGAAAGAGATAATGTTAACCACAAACTCAAGTGAGAAAGCGATTACTGCCCTCCTATCACAGGAAGATCATTCAATAATGTACTTATCTAGGAGATTGACAACAGCAGAAAAAAATTAAACATTGAAAAAGAGGCCCCAGCAATTGTTTGGAGTATGGAGAGGACACAAAATATAAGTAAGAAATTTCTAAAGCCAGACCACAAGCTGTTAGCGTTTATTTTTAACCAAAGGAAGGAGTTGGCGATGGTTACATTGTCAAGTATTTTATGATGGACCATATTTCTGGCCTGATTCAGCTTCTCACTCTATTCATCAGGATTCGGATGATCAGTTTTGTTATATGGCTCATTAAACTGATGGCTCTATGAAGTTTGTTCTCGTTTGCCCCTGGTTTCTTAGGCAGTGCTATGAAGATCGACTTGCTGAGGTCATCTGGTATTACACCACTATTATAAATTTCATTTATTATTTCTGTAATTTTCTCTATGCCAAATTCTTTCAGGGCTATCAGCAGCTCTATGACTATGCCATCTGGTCCAGCTGCTTTGTTTCTATTCAGTTTGGCTATTGCAAATTCCACTTCAGACTAATATTTCCAGTCCGTCCTCATCTTTGTGTATTATCGGTTGCTCTCTCTTGTCGTGGAAAAGATCTTTCATATATTATTCCCATCGTTGGAGTATTTCCTCTTTCTCCAATATGATTGTTCCATCCTTGGATTTTATACATTCTGTTGAAGAGCAGGTTCTTTGTCCTGTCAGTTCTTTTATTTCTTTATACATGTCTGCTTTATTATTCCTGCTCAGTCTCTCTACTTCTTCTGCACATTTGTCACTGAGCCATTCCTCTTTAGCCTGTTTGCATTTTCTCCTTACTTCCTTGTGTAGTTTTCTGTATTCCATGTCTTGCTATCATTTTCTGCTTCCTTTGCATCATGTCGAGAATCTCTTCAGTCATCCACTCGTTTTTATTTTTTTTCTGTACCTGATTTCCTTTGGGGCAATGTCATTTGCTGATGTCACTATCACTTCCTTTAGTGAGTCCCATTTCGAGTGTCCTTTTCCAATTCTTTGTATTTGATTTTCACGCTGTTAGTGCATTCTTTCTGTAGGTTGAGGTCATTCACGAGTGTGTTGTATTTCATTTTTGGTGCTGCACTAGGCTTCTTCAATCTCCATAGTTTCACCTTTAGTTTACAGATGACTGGGACATGGTCGCTTCCACAGTCGGCACCTGAATAGGCTTTGCATTGAACTACTAGTTTTTTTTCTGACAATAGCTATTAAAAAAAGCCATATTGCTCTTATTATATATATATATATATATATATATATATAGAGAGAGAGAGAGAGAGAGAGAGAGAGATTATTTCTAACCTGATTCCTCATGGGTGATAGTTTTGGATAACATTTTTCATTTTTTTTTGTCTTAAATCTAATGAGTGGTCTTTTTAATTACAGAACCTAATGCAATATTCAAATTCATGGTCAGAAGATATCTCATCACAACTCTCAATCTACAATTAATAGCTTACATAATTTACATTGTTCAGACTATTGTCCTCATCTTTATTGTCATGCTTACCACATTTTGGCCATTGTATGCTCTGGCCTTCTTCAGGTGCTAGGAATTTCAAACTGAACCCTGTATTTCAATCACTCCAATGCAACCAGATGGTAGCCTGGATGTTGCTCACCAAAGTACCCACAGTAGAGGCCCCATCAGTAGTCAGGGACAGACTGGCTTCAGACTCATCCCTAAGAAACGTACCAGTATATCACTAGATAACCTGATGGAGATGTTGATTTTTTGCATACAAACAACACACTTCAGAATGGGATCAGACATATCAGCAGAATGTAGGCTTATCAATGGGCTCACCATTATCACCATCATTAGCTAACTTATACATGGAACACTTTGAAGAGTTGCTATCCACAGCGCTAAAGCCAACTCTATGGCTGAGATTCATTGATGACACCTTCATACTCTGGCCATACCAGGAAGAGGTCCAGATGTTACTGGACCATGTGAACTCATTAAGATCATTGATACAGTTCACAATAGAAAATTGGTTGGTTGGTTGTTTTGTTTTTATGGCATATCAACCTCAGCGGGTCACTATTGCCAACTAAATTTTATTTATTGCTGGTAATACCTTTTTCTTTCAACAATTTATTGTTTTATATAAGTTTTATGTCTAGTAATACTTTTTTCTTTTCAAATATCAAGATTCATTGGAATTTGTTTTTAAGGGCAGGTTCCCCAAGTCCTACTCTGTTATTTAACCCATAACTGGAGGGAAGGGACGGATTAATACCTTTCTCAAGGGTACCAGTGCTTAAGTGAATGCAGGTATTGAACTGGAATTCGAACTCGGCTCACTGATTTCTCTTTCCAAGCCAATATCCACTGCACATCCGTCACTAAACGCTTACAGCACCTGGTATTCCCAAGAGGTCACCCATCTAAGTACTGACCAGGCTCAACGCTGCTTAACTTCGGTGATCAAGTGAGAACCAGTGTATTCAATGTGATATGGCCGTAAGCCACAATAGAAAAAGAACTACTAAAAACTAGCATTCCTGCATGTAGTCATATCTCAAACAAAGAGGTAGTTTAAGACATCAGTATACCACAAGCTAACACTGAACAATATCAACATCAACTCCCACCACCCATATAATGTAAATAAAGGGCTCATTCGCTGCCTAAAACGTCAAGCAAAAGTCATAAGCAGAAAACCAGAGACACATGAGCAGAAAATTGTCTGTATAAGCATTCCCCTAAACTTAACAACTACCTAGAGTACAGGATAACAGCTTTAACAAACATAGAAGGGAAAGTGCATAAGGATAACAACACTCAGAAAAGAGCTTTGGTCTGTCTACTCTATGTGAAAGGGTTATCAGAGAAAATACAAAGGATCTGTGTGGCCCATATAACATTAGGGCCTTCAAAAGTGGTTCTACACTTCAGATACCTCTTCTAAGTAAGATCTCCAATAGAGAAGAACATAACTAAGGACAATATGTACGCCATTCCATGCCGCCATAGAAAGAAATATAAACAAGAAACAGGCTGCCCCCTTAAGGTAAGGCTGCAAGAATATTGCAAGGCCGTAACATGAAAGGAGATAGAAAAATCAGGTGTAGCTGACCACATATGGAGGAAGAAAGTTGAAATAACTGATAAAGATCATCATTGGAAACTACATAAACTTAAGGAATCAGCACATACACTAAGCCATAAAAATCTCCTAAGCCAGCCAAGCATAGGAATGAATGCAATTTTGGAACCAGTAATACAAAGGGCTAAAAAAAATAAAATCATTAGTGTCAAAGATTGCAATACGAGCTCTGATAATAAAAAAATGGTTGCTGAGACATTAAGATTATAAATCCTAAGAAATTCATACACTGATGTCCTCAAGGACACATGGCCTAGTGGATATAGATGTTGGTTAGTTCCAGTGACTTAACCCAAAGAGTTGTGAGTTCAATACCAGGCTATAGCAGTGATGAGCAAATAACTTAGAAAGTTAAAGCGAGATAACTACATGACTACCAGAGGTGGAATAAGATTGAAATAAAGGGTTACAGCCGAAGTAAGCATGGCAATAAAGATGTAATAATAATGCCTAGTCTCAGAAGTATAGACAAGTTAATAGCTTTATTAGATTTAAATTTCTGTAACTAGCAGTTCTTTGTAGCCTAAATTAGATTTAAATTTCTGTAACTAGCAGTTCTTTGTAGCCTAATCAGGATAAGTCAAATAATGTTATGTAGATGCTATGGGTGTCCCAGTAAACAACCTAGTCTTAGTATTTAATCATATGCAAACCAACAAAAAGCAATTACTTTTTTTCATAGTAATTTATATCTATTTCAGTCATGTTGGATTGCCAAATGACAGTATGAGATTATGCAAATCAACAAAATGCTTCTAACCAATTAACACCCGCTATATCAAAAATGGACAGTAAGCATTTATGGTTATAGGCAGAAATTTTAACAGAATATACTTTTTTTAATTTCATGTCACTAGGTGACCACAGCTCTCAACAGACTCCTTTTCTTTATTACTTATAAATTGCCATGCTTTTTAAAGATTGTGAATTGGTGTTCTGTTACCTTCTCCATGGTTTGGAATTCAAAGTTTTCTTTCTCTTAGACTAGTTGCCACTTAAGACTAGAGAGTCCAGTTTACTCTGCTAGCTAATCCATATCCACGATAAAAAGAAATGAATTCATGCCTTTCCCAAAGGATTAAATAATGCAAATGACTAGGATAGAATTTGAACTCAAGCATTTCATTTTAATTGCCAATAGCCATTACACTACCAACACATCTATAATTAATACCATATTTTACAGTGGCCATTAATTGGTTAAGTAAGATATATTAGTAAAAAAGATAGTAAATATTGAAGAAAAAAATGCAAGCAAATTAGGTCAAATTTTCATTTGATTAAAATGTTGATTATCCTAGAATTGATAGAAACACGAACAAGTAGTAAATGTGAATAAAACTTTTTTGATCAATTTTGGTCAAACTGAAAGAAGGCTGAACATGTATCTAGATTTATAAATACATTCCTTTTCAGTTGAAGAAGAAACCTAATTTGTTTTGCATTCGAGATAAGATTTCCCACTTGTGTGCCTACTTGTCTAACCTTTGAGCTAAGAGGATGCTTATATTATTATTTAAACCAGAAAAGAAAAAAAAATCTTAGTGAGCAAGTTATTCAGATTCTAGATAAACAACTAAAATCCAAAAGGTTATTTTGATCTTAATCTGCTTTTAGCAAAACAAAAGAATAAAGATAAATGAAACCAGAAAGAGAAATATGAGAAGGAAATGGATTAAGACTGTTAGAGCAGCAGGCATCTATGGTAAAATGAGAAGACATTAGCAAGAGAAGACAGCTTAAACCATTGGCATTTCCATCTTATGTTGTTTGAACCAACAAATGTGTTCCTATACTCACATTAGGATTACTAATAATAATTTCATTTACTTTATTTTTTATCAGATGAAGCATTGTCAACCATTATTAGTTTTTGATTAGTCTTTCTTTCATTGGAACTACTCAGATCATCAATCTATAGCCATTAATTAACAACAGTGATCAGAAAAAAATATAATAAAAATAAAGCTCAAGTTCCAAGTTAGACTAATTGATATCTGTCTTGCCTTAGGATGTCTGTCTATGCACAACAAATGTCTATGAACATTAAAGAGTTGAAGTATCTTTGCAACTAGCAAGAGATCAAATCTAACCATGTTTCTCTAATAATGGTTAATAATGTTCTGTGCAATTGATATGCATGTTTTTTACTAATGCATATAGTAATAGATAATGTAGCTATTTTAATTTTAGAATAGTTAAATCATAAACAAAGTTGAAATGAGGATTAAAAAAATATAGCTAATGTTGTCCAATTAGGATATACATATAAAAAAATCTATTAAGTAGAAAAATTAATAGAAACAAACACTGATTAACCAGTTGAACCACAAGTTCTAACCACTTCAAAGAATTATATAAATGGATGGTGCAGTCATTAAATTTAACATCTTCTTAAAAGAAATAGAGCAGTCCTATATTGAATATTTTGTCAGTAAACTGGTACAATGGGTTTAAGGAGTTTAAAAAATGTATAGGGTTTGACAGTAAAAAAAAAAAATTAATAGAGTTTGAGAGAATAAGGCTTAGAAATTAAAATGTGTTATAATGAAACATCCTGTCATCCCCCGAGAATAGAATGGTCTACTTTATAAAAGACGGTAACGAGCAGTATGACGGGGAAAAGTCTTAGGCAAAGGCATTCACTATTCGATAGTCGATTCCGCTCCAACCCGTGGCTTGCCTATATGTGTATTATTGTTAATTGTACCTTAGTACAATAAATTTGTATTTCTTAATTCCTGGTGCGGAGTTCCAGTCTTCAACTGATCATTTTATACTGTAATCCTTTTCGGGATATATCAAAATGCATATTGTGGAAAATTATCCTTGCTCTTAAAATGACTGAAAACTTTCATGTAAATTGTAAGATTTTCAACTCACTACTATAATGCCAGGAGTTGCATTATTAATTGGGAAGAGTTACTGAGTTATAGTAATTTCATACAATTAGCACAAGATAAATAAAAATGCATTTTTGTTTGTTTCTTTAAATAACAATTAGAAAAAAAATTACGTTAAAAAAAGCCTCACACTTTAGTTATTTATAAATCTTCTACAGTTTTGTTAAGAATCAAATGTTAAAACAGGGTCAAGTACCATTTTCTAACATTCAAAAATAACTTTTCCACTTCTCTTAAAATTCATCATTGATGACCATTTATATTTTTTAAGTAAAATCTATAAAGTTGGGGCTTTATATCAGTTATTCAAAAGATTAAGAATTTTTCAATGGATTCCCATTCTTTTCAAATTGAATCAAGCCCTTCATCATTTTCAATGTTTCAGTAACACTTTATGATTTTGTCTAGTTATGAACGGAAATGTGGCTTACAAAATGTTAACAGTTTGCTTTTTATATAATAAACTAAAAAAAAAAAAAAAACTTGCAAAGTGGACAAGTAATTTATTCAATAAGAGCAATTAAATACCTTATTTAAATTAGACCTTGTTATCTAAGTCAAATTTGAAGGTAAATGACTATTTAATAATTAAAATAGTTTAGTTGTCACTATTACTTATGCTAATCAGGCATAATTAAAAATCATGTTAATTAGTGATGCACAGACAATTGCATAAAAAGAACACACCTGTACTTAGCTTTGCCTAGCATAAGAACAAATAACAGGAAGAAAGATTGTATTGCACCAATTTACCAAATATAAAAACCTTACTATTCAACTAAAAAAAAAAAAAAAACAACAAGAAATGCGTAACTATTTCAATGACCAAGCAAGCTGACATGTAATGGTCTTAATCTGTTAGTGATTTTTACTTAATTGCTGACCACTAACAATCCACCCCCTCTTTTTTTTTTCAATGCATGACAAAGACTAAAAACCAAAATTTACTTCAAACACATTTTAGATAAAAATATTGCAAAATTCAATACTTAATCATTCACTTTTCTCCACTCTTTCTAGAAATTATTTCTTACAAAAAATGAATAAAGTAGAATAGTAATGGAGTAAAGGAAAAGTCAGTGGGCAGTTATAAAATCAAAAACTTATCTATGTATACTAAGTTCAATGGCAGTCATTACTAAAATACAATTATGATTTCATTATGTTGCCTATACCATCAAAATGTTATATGTTAATATTATATCACTATCCATCCCCAAGGGACAATGATGGTTTCCTTTAAAAAAAAAAAAAAAAAAAAAAAAATAGCCTGTGTGGGAGTGCATTTTAGGGCAGTAAATAGTTATGAAAGTCCAGACACACCCTCTCTTCCAGAATCCAGCAGCAAGGTGAGATCCAGGATGACTGATAGAAGATGAGTTGCAGTTAATGGCAAGACCATGCTTCTGTAGAAGACATACTCTTTCATGTCATGGCAACAGTTTAAATTCAATATTTTCTTTCTACAAGACTGGCTGCCACTAAATGCAAGAGACCTGTGTCTATCCAATCTCACTATATATTACACACACAGATGTATATGTATTATTGGAGTACTTAGAGTACAGAAATATTTGATAAATCCTTCTCTTGATATCATAGGTTGCATAAATGATTAGCATCCATATAATTGCACATATATGAGTACATTTGTATAGTCAACATTCATATTCACATTTAATACTTAAATTCAATACCTTCTCTTTGCAAGTATATAACAAGTATCATTCTTCACTGAAACATCAACTGTAAACCTAAAATGAAATTTAAACACTTGGTATAGTGTTGTGGTCAGCAAATCATTGATAGGAAGTCTGATCCTCACTGAATATAATGATAAACTAAATCCAACTGCAAGGAGGTTGGAGGCTTTGATGAGTGTGAAATCACTTAATTGCTGTTGTTCCCATGTCCACCCTGACTCGGAGTGGTAGTATCTGTTAGTGTTCCAGCTATGGGCAAATTGTGAACCTCCAAACAAAACACTATGAAAGTATAAAATAAATAAATATATATATATATATATATATATATTTTTGTCATAGTAAAATGACCAGTAATATATTAAGAAAAAAAATGACCAGCAATACATTTTGTCTGTAGCTGAAGGCATACAATTGCATTCAAATTATTTAAATTTTTGCATTAGATAACCCATTAAGGTTGATATGCCCCTAAACAAAATCAACCAAACAACCAACATGAAAGAACTTTCATGACATTAACCCATATAATATTCTACAATTTCTTAAAGAAATCAAACTTTATTCCAAAATATAACTTCAACAAAACTAAAACATAAAACACATATCACCAACTCTAGTAATTATATTCACACAAACATATATATATATATATATATATATATATATATATATATATACAAAAGCTGAGTATCTTCTATGATGTACTCAACTGTACTCTCACATCAAAACTTCAGCAATCACAGCCTCACCATAAAAATCAAAACCATGGTTTTCTGGGCCATAAACCTTTCCACCTTTCTGTACACTTGCAAGGTCTGAATTTTGTATCATCAGGACATCTAACATGTAGAACATTTCCAGCAAATAAAACTCTGAAGAATCCTTTGCATCAGTTGGGAGAACTGCATTAACAACAAGATTCACTATTGGCTATCTCTCCCCCAAATTGAGGTTACCATCCTTCAACATCACTTCTACTGGGCAGGTCATGTGTCCAGAATACATCCCACTCAATTCCCACATATCATCCTGTTTAGAGAACTTGCTAGAGGCAAGAGGCTATGCGGATGCCCAAAACACTTCAAGGATCAGTTGACAGGCCAACATCAACCCTAAAGACCAGGAAACTGTTGCTGCAAACAGGTCTTCCTGGTATACAACCATCCAAAGGAGGACCAAGACTCTAAAGTTCAACCATCAAGATAAAGAGGATCTGTGAGGTACTGTCAAGAGAGCCTGACTTGCCCATCCACATCCATACTTCTCTGTGACTCCTGCTCATGAATTTTCAGGAGTGGGCTAGGCCTTTACAGCCATCTCCATTACCACCACAAGTTAATTCTGGAAAATATTCCAGCAACATTTTCTTTGAGTCATTCGACTGTGCTGCATGTAGTAGTATCATGTTTGGAAGAAGTGAGAGAGAGATAGAAAAAACATATCAACAAGTTGGTCAACAACCTATTACTATATGGTAGCCTGTCTCACTAAGGAATTTGGGAGCTGCATAGCATCTTCACTCTTCTATTCTTGTAACTGTACTGTCTTTGCACATTTTCAGTTTTATATTAAAAGTTAAAGACAATCTATCACTAACAGAATTTTATGCCCATGAGGTTCAAACCATGCCAATTCAAGTTATGGTTCTGAACATGGTACTAGCAGTGTTTGAACTAGTTTATATATTATAATTCCAAGAACTGTTCAAAATATTGAGCTCATTCTTTGGTTGCATTTGTTACAATGTTTCAGTCAATCCATTCTACAGCCTTCTTCAAGTATACAAACATTAAAGAAAATGAAATGGATCTCTTTTCTTCAAAGATCAGTAAAATAAAATAAAAATAATTGGTCCTACCTCAGCTCATTTGCAGTAATACAAAGCACCTTCCAACATGTGTACAAGTATGGAGTAGTTGAGAAGTTAAACATTTTTCTTAAAGGAATATTTAGCAATTTTTAACAAACCTTTCAGAGATTCTGCATTAATTCATAAACAATATATATGCGTGTGTGTCATCTGCAGACAGATCTGTTTCACAGCTCATCAGTATGGTTAGACATCGGATTACTTCTAGTCAGGATTGAAACCTGACCGAACTGATATTAGTTGGCAAGTATACCTCTGAGTTATGGGTGCGCAGTAGAGGAGGGTGGACTTTGGCATGTTATATACAATGTAAACATGCCAGTAGCTGAGTGTTCAAATTCATTACTGAATGAACGATGATATATATATATATATATATATATATAGGTGCTTTCTACAGAAGTAAAATATTAAGGTTTGTTTTCATGATACAATATCAGCTAATACATAAATCATGTCTTTAAACCAGAAAAAAAAAGTTTCATTAGCAATCAGCATAATATCAAAACTGCCTAATTAAATAGATATTTTTCATCACTACCTGCAGAAGTGAATCTTATTGTTTATCAAGCACGTGTTATTCAGTAGTTCAGGAGACTCATTTGTTATGTAAAAACAGAACAACAAACTATAAAAATGGATACCTTACTAGTATAATCAAATATATTGCATATATATTAATATACATTAAATACAAGTATATTCATAAATACAAAAGATATTTCCCTCCCCACATAAAACACATTGCATAGGGACATAAATTACACAACCTAAAATCAAACACAACTAAAAGAGACATTTTATAGAAATATCAGATGTGTTAGCAGTCAGATAAAAAAAATTAAAAAAAAAAAAAACTTTAGAGTTGTTTAGTCATTTTCTGATTTTTCTTGGGTTACATTTTTTCTGCCTTTTAATAAAATAGAAATTTAACAACATACATTGAAAATTTAGATATTGTTTAAAGTAAATTCCTGTTCATTTTTTTTTAATTAAGAAAAAAAAAATCACATATTGTTGATTCTATGAACAATCCTTCCCAATTTTTTCCCCAACTCAGAGGAACTACTATAATAATTTTAGTGTATTAAGGAATGCCTGCATAAAAAAATATATGCACAATTCATAGCACATCAGCAAGATCAGTAATTTGTAGCTAGAAAAGATAACTTATATCACATCAGGACCATTTATCTTCTGAAAAACAAAAATAACTTCTTAAACACCCTGGAAAAGCATGGGATCCTTCTCCTAGACTAGTTGCCACCTCAGGCTTGACAGCACACACTGCCCTGCTATTTAACTTATGTAGCTGGGTAGGAGAGAAGAGATAGATTCATATATTTCTCAAAGATATTTGTGTAAAAGAGAGTGCAATGAATTTAGAAAGAATTTGAATTCAGTGCAACAGTTCCAAAAGGTATAATTTAAAATTTTCCAAAATAAACTAACAACTGTACAAAATTAAAGAATCTGACAAAAAAAAAAACTTGTTAAATGATTACTTAATTGGATTTAGAAAATTGAACTCACTTTTTACTTAAAATATAGTAAAAAAATATATTTGAATTTCTTTTCGGCAAGTGTCTTACATATCAACTCAATTGTCAAGTAAATCTTCTGATAGTTTTCTTTACCTATATGTGAGGAAAACCTACTTAAATTCACAACTTGATTGATCATTTATTTTTGTTTATTTACAACCCACTTTTGTGGATGATTTAAGTCTAAAATATATTTCAACCTGTAAGAAGTGGCTTACAGTATCCAGTATTCTCAAGCAACCCCTCATCTAAGTACTGACTTGGCTCAACACAGCTTAACTTTAGTGATCGAATGAGAATCTGTGTTTTTAGTATGATTTGACTGTAAGCAGAGACATCTGAACTATGGATTATCAAAATCAAAGATTAAATACTCTCAATTGCAAAAGTATATTTCCAAAATTTAAACACCATCATATGACAAGCAAAAATCAAGTTTTCTTAACACTTTCATTTCATTTTTATTTTTTGACCATTGTACTTACTTATCCCTGTAATGTTTTTTGTTTTTTGAAAGAAAAAGAAAAAAAAATTCATTTTCTTTTTAATCTTAATGCAAAGAAATAAATGTTCAAATTTTAAAAAGGTTTAATCCCTTTTATCCTCATGATATAGACAATCTATTTATAATACCAGTAATGAATTTCTGTAAATAATACTAGCTCATTCAGTTATAAAAAAAAACAATGAAAGCTTGTTACTTAACTGTAGCCAGTCAAGTATAAAATCCTCTACAGTCAGAACAAAAGCTTTTCATGTGAAAATTATGCATAAATAGCCACCACTAGCAACAAAAATACTACTAACATTGATTAATCATGATCAAGCCCCAATGTGGAGAGACAGCAGAGCCAGTCACTGAAATTATCAAGGGCATGTCAAACCTCATAAGTGACTGAGAAAATTTACAAATGAAGATAGTGGCTAACATAAAAAGCAAACATATAAAGCTGGTAAAAGACTGAGGCCAGCTAGAAAATGCAGGCAACCTTTCAAAAAAAAAATAAAAAATAAAAAAATAGCTCATTAAGTATTTTCATAAATCTTATTACAAATTTTGTGCTAAATGGACCTTTTGATTCACTTTAATATCAGTTTTCTTTACCAAAGAGTTAATCTCAAAATCATAGGCAATTAATATTTTCCTGTACCACCTTTGTTTTAGCCTAAGAAAACTTACTATTTATATTAACAAAGAGAAAAGAATATGATATAACCTCTTTTCTCTACAATCAAAGTAATTTTGAAGTTTGTCGGGTAACGTTTTGTTTAAGATAAATTTCAATTTCTTCTCCTCCCCACCCCCATCCTTGTATCTTCTCTTGTCAAGAAACATTATTTACTGTATGTGAGGACATTAAGAAAATATCAACACAACAATAACATTTGAAAAACCAACAAATTTTGTATCAAAGTCATACTTCTTTGTGACAAAGGAGAAAACTAGTTGGCAAATTTGAACAGCTATTTAAGTACAGGCCAAAATGCTACTAAGACTTTTTTTTCCTTTTTTTAATTTCTCAAGGTGTTAAGACATCATGTTAGCTTGATAATTAATAAAGAAAGATTCTTAAAAGGTTCCATGATTTTTGTCTGAGACTAACAATATAAACTGAGACTAACAATATAAACATCACTTGCAATTTATGCGTTTAGCATTCCCTTAAGGCTTAATATGATGAATGCCCCCTTAAATTTACAATGATGATCTCATTTGACAGCTAAAGTAAGATGACCAAAAATTACAATATATCACTTCGTATTACTTGGTTCATTCTCCAATCTTCTTTCAATGGAATTTATTCCAAAGTCAAGTTTGCTGTTAACTAGAAATCAACAATGCTAAAAAAAAAAAAAAAAAAAAAAAAACATCTTCTGAAATAAAATATGATAAATTACAAAAATTATGTGACTTCTATATCTATCAGGCACGCAGCATAATCTGTGCTACTTGCTGAGTTTTTCATTACAAGGCATTACTCAATAATAGTAATAGCAATAACCAAATATGAAATATTTCATTAGTAAGAAGGAAAGATTGAGCTACTTATACATTAACTTTATTTTTTTTGTTTTAGGTTGACTTTCTTTGCATATTTTTATTTATAAAGTAATTTTTTTTTTTTACACGCAACAATAAATTTAATTATATAAATAAAAATAGTAAATCAGTCATCCAGAAAATAATAAAGTTCTTAAATATCACTATCATTCTTTGTGTGTATGAATAAACTAGTAAATAATTTAAAAAAAAACAAATAAAACTATTTTTATATTAAAATACATAATTTCATTCATATCAAGTAGGATAGGAAACTTTATATTTATTTATTTATTAATAAAAGAGAAAAATAAAACTAAAAAAATCTTCACCAGATATTTAAAAATTAATGAATGCTTATCTTGGTAATGCTAATCTCTAACCAAGAATTAAAAACTGCATAAACCGCTTATGATTTTTAAGTCCAATAATTATGATTGAATTTTGATAATTTTTACTACTACTCAAAAATATAATTCCTGGTTAGATCATTACTAAGATAATAAATATTGGTTGTGATTGAGGGTTTTTAAATTTTCTCTTGTATTAATAAAACAAACTCAAGCAAGAAAAACTTCAGTGAACTGATAACAATGGCAGAAATTCATTAATGGTAGAACATTTTATTTACAAGTTTTTCTTTTATCTTTGATTTAGTTAGTAGAAAACACACTAAATCAGATCAGAATCACTGAAAACAAATTACTAAAAAAAAAATAAGATTCAAAATAAATTTAGTAATTCTGGTAGATATGGGTCATTGAAAGTTCAATTTGTTTTTTTCAAAGATTTGTCATCAATTTATTAACTTAATTTACTAATCGCAAATTGAAAAGTTTAATACAAATCATCATGCTTTCATATTTTTAAATAATTAAATTTTTTTGTGTGTGTATTTAAAGTTTTGTTTCTTTTGTATGGTAATTTCTATATGTAAAAGTTTCACAGTTTCTTCCTCTTACAGGAAAAAAAAAATTGTACAAAAAAATTATGTCACTTGTGATGGCCATATGGCATACACTTATAACTTAACTCGTCTGTCGACCTGTCATCACATTTCAGATACGGGAAAGGTCAGAAAGTTCAACTGTGTTTAAGAAATAGTTTTATTCAAAAATTTCATGCTATAAATTAAATAAGTAATACTTGAGTAAATCAGATTAATTTAACATTAAATTTGCTAATTTTCCAAAAATAATGTCTCACATATCTATATTTTACTTTTACAAGATTTTTAAAACCGAGAAATTGTGTTTACAAATGTGCTGATCGCTAAAAAATTACCAAAAAATTAAAAGGTTTAAAAAAAAAAAAAAAAATTGAAAAATTTTAGATTTCAATTTTCAATCAATATAATTATGATTTCTGTTTGAAATACAGAGTATTTTGCTTACTGGAAATAGCAAATTTAGCTTTCAAAAAACTAAAAGTTTCAAGAAAACTTTTCTAATTTTTTAAAATTCAATTTAAAATTTAGTTATAGAAAATGAGTGGAGGTACCTCTATTTAAAAAAGCCTAATCTGACATTATTTTTAAATTGGAAATCTTTCTGAGGCAAGATCAAATCAAATTGTAGTTTTTTTTTTTGTTTTTTGTTTTTAATTCTAGCGGATGTATATTCTTAAAAAATATGAAACGTTAAATTTGCTGAAACTGTGAATGAGAAATGAAGAAAAACCCTTCTAAATAAATTTGGCAATCAATAACAAAAAACAAATAAAAACTATTATTTTCCAATTTGTTAAATACTAATAATTATGCTCAGCTTTTTAGTTCAGTCTGACACAAGGTTATGTCTGAGGTGCTCAGTAAAAGCAAACATAAGTCACAGCGATAGTAATTATTTGCTCCCCGAGGGAGGGGATCTCTAAATCTAGTTTTTCAGTCTGACACAAAGCCGTAATATGGGAGTCACTCACTTTATGACATTAATGAACTGGTCTGTAAGAGGACCTTGTTGCTCATCACAATGAATGTTTTTATCACAGACGAATGAAATCCTGAACACGTGACAATTTTGGCTTCTGTGAAAACCGAAAATCCTAGAAACAGAAACATCACAGGAAACCGAAAACCGTTCACCTCCATTTTTGCTTAAAAATACACTTCCCAATTTACAATAATGCTTACAGTCGAAAAGTAACACAAGTAAATGAGTATTTAATGAACACAAACTCATGTCGTGAATGTCAATAAACCGTTTCATTGAAACGAGACAATTTTTCTTCTACAAAAATGTAAACATTGATGAACCAATTTTAAATAAATTCTCGTGACAAAATCTATTAAAAAGATAGAGATCATAGAGACAGTAAAAATAAATAAATAAATAAAATCCTTCTAAAATGCAAAGTCAATTTAAGAAAGAAAAACTTCCAAGTATGAATGCATTTCATCAGATAGAGACAGTTCAGCAGTCACTCAGTCAATCTGTTGGCCACAGTTAAAAACAAAAAAATAATTAGATTCATTATATATATTTATTTATTTATTTGAGCCAATTTTATTCTTCGTCAATCAATGATTCGATTCAATATCATAATTTAAAATTTGGCTTTGCACTGACAAAAACACATTATCAAAGAAAAAACTCTAAAAGCATTTTCCCGCCTTTAAGTAAAAGATGCGCTTTATTTTTCATTATAAAATACCGTAAAAACTGATTTCGGAAACAAAATTTATGATGTTACAATAATACATTATCACGATGAAATTTCAATAAGTTTCTTTCTTATGATTCCCACTACTAGACAATAATTGTAAAAATTAGATGATGAATGTTTTATAAAAAGATTTTTTAATTTTATTTTTGTTTGAATAATCTGCTCACAATTTTTTTTCATCACTATACCACCACAGGATTGAGTCAAGATATGTAGCAAAAAACAAAAAACAATTCTTCAATAAAAGAATACTTATGGCGGTATAGAGAACCAGTTGTATTTTTAAGAAATAATCCAAGACCCGAGTTATCCCCATTGATAAAAAAAAACTTGAAATATATAACAAACAAATGTACAAATCATGTAGTAAAACTGAACATTAAAAACATCCCGTGTCAACAACAATCCATCAAGTAGCATTCAAATTTTCATCATTTTATTTTTAGTACAGAACAGAGTTTAAAAAAAAAATGCAATAGCCACAGATATTGGGTGCATAAATTAAGAAGGATAAACTTTAATCAATAAATCACACTAGTACACTTATTCGCCAAAACATATAATCAGCATTGAAACTGTAAAACAAAATATTTTAAAGTTAAAATAATAATTAATTTAATAATTAAACATTCAATCAAATGTGAAAGAAATGAACTGAGATTTTTTAGTAAACATTTTTAAACAGACTGAAAAAAATGAGTGTACTGTAGTGTACTCTTAGTGTAGGTAGTCAAAATTAAAATATTGTACCAAACAAATTTTTGTTTGTTTTGATTAAAAAGAAAAATAAACATAATTTGTTTGGTACCATATATTATTTTAATGCTTTTAAATTCTATCAAAAATTTAAAATTGCAATCTTAAATTAAAAAATAATATAGTTATTTAACTTATTGATATTTATTTTATTATTCCAGTTAAACCTTGTTTGTAACCTCATTCGTCCTTTTAAAATTCTGGAATATTACAATTTGCATCTTTCAACACATAAAAAAAAGTCAAAGATAAAGTTTCGGACAGATCTGCTTTCCATTCAGAATTAAAAACGTAAGTAACCTAAAAAGAAAATAAAAATTATATCTTTATCTTTTTATTGCAATAAGTTCATCTGGTGCACAACTGTTTTGTAAAATCGAGGTAATTTCCATTAAAAACTGAAAATTTCAATTTAATCGTTAAAAGGGGGGAAAAAGTAGTACTGTGACAGTCAAATTAAGTACTTCAATCAAAACACTTGAAAGTTGAAAGAAACTAGTTATCAAAAGGCTTTGTGGATTATTTTGAAGCAATATTTGCATTACCTGAATTAATAGAAAACACTGAAAACAGCCTCTTTCTTTCTAAACAAGGAAACATTTTTCTTCAAACCAAAATCGAGTATCTGCTGATTTTACAAAAATCTTTTTAACAAAAAGGTCAGTCCGTTCTCCCACAAATCGAAATAAATTTTTTTTTTTTTTTTTACACAATCACTCTAGCACCAAACTCAACCGATTGATTGAATCTAATTAAATAATCTTAAACAAAATTTCAATGGTAAAAAAAACTGAATTCTACTCGATTTCAGTGAAGGAAAACTGTATGAGTGTTAAAAAAAAGGTAAAAATATGTCAACTGAGAGGATGCATAGTGTTTTTAATTTTTTTTCAAAAGTATTTCATTAATTAAAAAATAGGATAAAAAACAGCATAAAAACAATTCCATAAAAACATTCAGCTTATACTTTTTTCAAATTTTAAAGTTTAATAACGAAAAAATGCATATTGTGAAGCAAATTCAAAATTTTAAAAAATTTTCTTAATCTTATTTAAAAAAAGAAAAAATTAAATAAGAGGAGAAGAGTTTTTTTTTTTTAATTTATTCACTTAACAATAAAAAGAAAAAAAAATCACTCCAAATTTACTAAAAATTTAAATTTCTAGTAGAGACCAACCAACCAAACCATAATCATTTTTTTTTTTTACATTGAAAAAGAGTCGCAAATTATTCTTTTTGTAATATTTAATTTTATAATATAGAATTTTTAAAGCAAGGAGATAAGGAATAATGCAGAATTGCAGATTCATTGCCAAATACATAAACATTGGTAACAAACACAATGTATTTTTCCTTTTACATTTTTGTTTATAAATTCCGGATAATGTTTTGGAATGCACTGGGTAAAGTATTAAAAATAAATGCAAAAAAATAAACATGCCTTTTTTTTAAATTAAAAAAATACTGTGCTTTATTTTTAATTCAAGTAAAAGAGATTTTGTTTACAACTGTTCTACATAAAAAATAACATTCATCATGTGTGCTGACTTAGAGAATAATAAAAAAAGCAACATAGGGAGTGAAGCACATCAAAATTCAAAAATATCCTGTGATGTAGGTAAGAGACAAACAGTAATTAACTTCAGGAGTAGAGACGGTCTAACTGAATCAACATAAATATCTTCTAAATAATTATATTTACAGTGAGCAAATCAACTCGACAGTGAAGGTCTTTCTTTCATAAATGATGGAGTCGTTTCTTTTGAAAGAAAAAACACTTTACTTTCAAGTCACTGATCTAAAAAGAAAAAATTCGAAATTGCCAAATAAAAATAAAAAAAAAGAAAACTAGAAAAAATAAATAGACCTACCAGTGGCTGAGTAAAAATTAAGTTCAAAATAAAGATAGATTCCAAGTAATAACAACTACACGGAGGCCAGGAGCAGCAACAACACTGCTTCTCCCTCCATTCATCATTGTGAATTATAGAAAAAAATACTTTACTACTACCGCTACTACGAGTACTATAGGGTAGGTGAGTAGCTCATGTGGCTAACACATTAAGTATTTTTCTTAAACAATCTAACCCTGATTCAAATCGACAACTGACTTTCAACACAAGTCCATATACAATCTCAAAATCAAGCTTGTTACAATGCAACAATATGAATAGATTTTTTTTCTTACGATTAATTTTATTTACAAAAGAGTAGGCATTTGCTAACGGTTCACGTGATCAACCGAATAATTCAATAATGACACTCACTCAACTTGACATGACATAAGTTTCGCAGTTCGGTCCCAAGAAAAGTTATAATACAAACCTGCGGTAGAGAGTAGAGATATGGTCTTCTGTTCTCTTTTACATTACAATACATTCTGTTTGTATGTCCTGGTTGTCTTTACTTTATGCAACAATTAAGAAAATTATACAATTCTTAAATGTGGTCAAGGCTGTGTCAATGTTGCTACTGTTGCTGACGATGATCGTTATTCGTTAGTTACAAATTGCAGCAAAAAAAAAAACGATAAAAAAAAGTTGAGTGAGATTAACAAGCAACTGCATATTGCGACCTGCTATTTATTTTTTTTGTGTGATTTTTTTTTAAATTAAGAAACTATTGAAAATTTGAACAATTCATTAAAAAATTCAAACGAATGGATTTATGAAGGTTTTTAATTTTTTCAACAAAGTCTCTAAAGCAACAAAAAGTTAAAATCGCAGCTACAAGTTGTGGAAGCGTGCCTGTATTTTTCAAATCACTGACTGACTCGTGATACTTTCATTACGCGGGTGTCAGTCCGGGTACAAAAATTTTAACTACCTAGATTTATTTAATAAATAGAAACATAGTTACTTCCACTTGTCACCTACTTGAAGGCAAATATCACATATGCAAGACAATGTGTCACAACAAAATGTGTACCAGCCAACAAGATATATTTAGATTTCAGTGAATATCTGTTTTTATTTGGTGTTGTGAGATTTCATTGTGCAACTGGAAGTTGTTCATCATTGTACTGTAAATAAATATCAATAAGTTCAATAACTATATTATTTTAATTAATTTTTAAATATGGGTCTTTAAAAAAAATATAACCACAAAAATAAAAGTGAAACAATTCTAAACTAAAGTTATTGAACTGACATTGGAAATTGAAAAAAAAAAAATCAGAGACTTGATAAGATAACAAAAAAATGACTTTTAGAAAGAGAGTTGAGAAAATTTAAAAACAAGAAAAATGGATTAACCAGCAAGAAAATATTTGTAAAAACTGAAAAAAAAAATTTATATATATATATATATATATATATATATATATATATATAAGTGGCATAGATTAATAAATATACATATGAGGAGGGGGTGCAACTATACATATGTACAGTATTATTATTCACGTGTTAATAAAACAGTGCTCAATGTATGAACAGAGCTGTATTTTATGTATATATATCTTACACATATATATTAATAAATATACATACCCTATGTCTATGGTATAACTCGGAGTTTCATGCGTTTGCAATCATCAGGTACATATTTCAAACTGAGTTTAATAGATTAGAATTTAAGTTCACTTGATGTTCATGAGAATTAAATTTTATAAAGTTACTGCTTTTTTAAAAACAGGATTAAAAATTTAAATATTCTACAGTTATATTTGAAAAAAAAAATTATATATATATATATATATATATACACACACACACACAGAATATTAAGAACATATAGCAAATATGAAATAAAAGTGTTTTTTTTTTCTTCACTATTTTCAAATTTGAGAGCCATTATGAAATCTATTTTTTGACCAATAGAAAAAGGGATTGGCTCCAAGCTGAAGAAAAAAATCAAGGCAAAATTTAGCAAGCCTGTGTGAAATGTACTCTGACCAATGAAAGGGGAAGTGATTTACAAACTGAGAAATAATAACAAGCCGATATCAAATTGCTTTTTGATATAAATGGATAAAGAAAGTTAAATCAACAGAGACAAGAAAGCAGAGATTAGAGAGAACACCAGTCCCAATGTAGCAGAAAATTTTCAGGCTGCCAACCAGAGACAACTGTCTCAGCGACCAGTATTCACTGTCTCACTTTCTCGTGCTGCTTTCATTATCTCTTCTTCCTCTTCACTTACTCATCATCCACAAAAAAATTAATACTACTGGTCAAGGTGGATTGTTTCAAATTAATTTTTTAAATTTCAAAAAATACATACTATTTCCATTTATTATCCAATGAAAAGCATAGGCTTACATAGATGTAAATTTGAAGTTAATGTTTGCCTGGTACGCCTTCAGTTGTCATATATAAAAAGGACTAGCAGATAATTTTCAGACAGCAATCAAATTTTCAAGGAGGTAGTTTATCAAATTTCAAAGCAGAAAGAGATCCAATTCTCAAAGCAGAACCAAATGTTTCAACCAAGACAGAAGACAAAGTTACACAAGAATTTCATTCTGAAGGAAGAATAAGGAACCAGAATGTAATATATTTCTGTGACCCAACAGAAATATGATTGATTTCAAAAACAGAAAACAACCAGCAGCCAACAAAAATATGATTGGCATCAAAGGCACAAAACACAAAGCAATGACCAACAAAAGTGATATTGACATCAAAGGCAGCTGGAGCAAAGATGATTAACAGATGTGCCTGATCATAGATGACACAATTAAGCAAAAACCCAAAGAGGCAAAAATGCATAGAAATTCCAGGTTATACTATAGTGTGTTGTCCGTTATAGTGAAGTGTATTTGTGTGTTGAAATATAATAATTAAATTTGGCCTTGTTAGTAAATAGCCCACAATAAGGGGGTAAAAAACAAGAAAATCAAATTGTGTATAGAAACAACATATATATATATATATATATATATATATATATATATATCTCAATTAAGGTTTTTTACAAATAAAAGTAATGTCTTTTGGTTGGTACAAAGGCTGTTAAAAAAAAATAGTTTGTGCGTATGTATGAGTGAGAGTTTGTTTGTTAAGAGTGTCTTTGAAGTCTCCGCTCAGTTCCCTGGGTAAGTGGCTCAGTGAACATTGAAGAAGAAGATGAGAGAGAAAGGAGAGGCAAGCATAATGCGATCACTTAACGTGGTCAAGGGATGTGTTAATTATGCTCGTATTTTCTCAACTGCTGATGCATCCTGTGTCAGCCTTTTATTTTGTCTTTGGGGTTCCAAACAAGTCATTTGAGAATTCATTTAATTCTGGGCTTCCCATTCGACAATAAACAAAATTTACGTCGACTCACAAAAAGGGTCGATAAAAGGAATTTTTTATTTATTTATTTTTGGTTTTCCATCGAAACATCTGCGTGGAGCCCAGATGCGCAAAGTTTTGGTCATTTGCTATCTGGACCTCTGAGGGCAAACATCTGGTCCCTGGTATCCTCACATAACTTTCACCCCAGTAAACAGAGTTGTTGTTGCTGTTTTTTTTTTTATTAGTAATAAAAATATGTTTTTTTCTTTCTTCTATTTAACTGTTCTACTGGACTTCGTTCTTGTTTCTGGTTTGTTATCATTAGTTTCCTCAGGAGAAGATAGAGAGATATCCAAATCCGGTCTTGATTCGATGGAATCTTTTGATTTTATATTTTCAGAAATATATGCAGGTTTTAGTCTATCTATTGAAACATTACTATGTACGTCACCTGATCTTTTTATAGTAACATATTTTTCATGACGACTTAATACCTGGAATGGACCTGTGTATGAAGCTTCCAATGGTTTTCTTACTCTGTCTGTTCTTAGCCAGATACTTTTACATGTTTGTAAGTCTTTTGGAATGTAGGAATTAGGTATTGAATGCAGGTGTCCCCTGAATCATTTTTTTGTCCATGTCAAATTTTTGCATTTTCGTCAGCTAGAATTTTAATGTGCAAGTTTGTTATTTCACTATTTTCACTCTTGGTGGGGTCGATTAATAATCGGGGAACTTGTGCATGACTCCCTATTACTGCAGTGAATGGAGAATAGCTCTATTCATTAGGTGTTATCCTCATTCCCAGACGGACGATAAGTAGAGATGATAGCCATGGTTCTTTCCTGGCTATAATAGCCGTTTTTAAAGTTCTGTGTGCTCGCTCAACTAATCTATTTGTTTGCGGATGGTACGCCATTGTGGAAACCTATTATTTTTTATAGTTCTGCGAATAATTTGGATTCAAATTGGCTTTCTCTGTCTGTAACGACAAGAAGAGGAACCCCGAATCGGGAGATCCACAGATTGACAAAAGCCATTGATATTGATTTCACCGTAATTTTTATTATTGGGCATGCTTCAATCTACCTCGTATTTCTATCGATGCATGTTAATAAATATCAGTATGGTGAAAAATAAGAGTCAGTTTGGTTCTTTACTGGTGGTAGGGGACTCACAATCTCTACATGCACTGTTTCAAAACGACTGGCAGGTAATTCAAATGGATTTACTTTACTTTTTGTGTGTTTTATTATTTTTGCTTGTTGACAATGCTGGCATTCTGTGCACCAGGTTTTTATTGATTTGTCCATCTTTGGCCAATAGTATCTAGATTTTATTATTTTTCTTGAAGATGTTATTCCTGGATGTGATGGATTATGCAGACTGTCAAATACCAATTTTCTGAGCTTCTCTGTCACAAAAGGTCATGGAAAAGGTAATGCCATGTCACATAATATGGTTTCATTTTTATTTATTGTATATGATTTCAGTTGATCTTTGAATGCATGAATTTCATTGTCAGTAGCTTGATGTTTCATTATTTCTTGTAAGTCACATACATCAATAGGGATCACATTAACAGGTCGTGATAAACAATCAGCTACTATATTTTGTGCGCCTCTTATATGTGAAATGTCATTTACATATTCGCTGATAAAACAGAGATAACGCTGTTGTCTATCTGATTTTAAGGAAGATTGGCTTTTAAAAGCACTGCAAAGTGGTTTGTGATCCGTGAGTAACATTACATTTCTGCCTTCTATTAAATGTTTAAAATGGAGTACTGCTAGGTAGTTCTCTGTCAAAAGTGGAATATTTTTGTTGGGTTTGGGATAATTTCTTTGAAAAGAAACCTATGGGGATAGGTTGATTATTAATTATTTGGTGAAGTGTTGCACCCACCACATAATTCGAACTGTCTGTTACAAGTTGATAGTTGTTAACTTTCAAGCTGGAGAAAGCCGGAACAGTTACATTTGATAAAGAGTTTTTTATATTTTCGAAAGATTCAATTTCTTCCTTTGTTAAGGTTAAGAATTTTGAATTTTAGTTTTGTTATAGTGGAACATCCTGCCATCCCCCGAGAACAGATTGCTCTACTTGATAAAAGACGGTAACAAGCAGTATGAAGAAGGAAGGTCTTAGACGAAGATATTCACTATTCGATAGTCTATTCCACTCCAACTCGTTGCTTGCCTATATGTGTATTATCGTTAATTGTACCTTAGCACAATAAATCTGTTATACCTTACTCCTGGTGTTGAGTACCATTCTTCAGCTGATCCATTTACACGATATTCCTTCTCAGGATATATCAGTTTGGCGACTAAGTTGACTGTCGCCTGATACCAGTTTGGCGAACTAGGAAAACTACCACCGGATATCAATTGGTGACAGAAAAAAGTGATTTCACACAGAAATTTCAGTTGTTGAATAAGGATTACGACTCCTAAAGAAATACAACCATATTAAACAAGGAGACGTAAAATATGAGCACTAAAGAAAATATTTTGGCTGAGAATTTAAGTAAGAAACTTCAACAGTGACGACCATATAAAAAAAAAATAAGTTAAGGTAAGAAGTAGTGTTTTGTATCCATTCATAAAAAAAAACAAAAAAACAAACTAGGTTGTTTTTCTTGCCAAATTTTTAATTTATTGGTCAACTGTATGGTTGAATTTTTATTTTTTCATATACATATTTTTGTTGTGTACAGAACATGGAGCAATTAGCAGAATTTACGAAGACGCTAGGCATAGTGGCTCAACAACTAATACAACAACAGCAAAGTCAACAAAAACAACAAACAGATCTTCAACAACAAATTATAAAACAACAAGATGTTTTTCAAAAAATATTATTAAAGCAAGGCAAGCCAAAGGAAGGTTCCAGAATTTTCTCTGCAGATGGTACGTCAAACTCTCTTTCAGAATTTTTGTACAAACTTGAGGAAGGAATAACTTTTTCTGCGTACTTTAAAAGGCATGAAACAATTTTTTTAAAAAGGTGCAAATCATGGCTCGATGAAGAAAAATTATGCTTTCGTTAAAAAAAAAAAATCAGTGCTCAAAACTGCTGAAATATTATCGAAAGTGTTTGGCGAATGGAACAGTTTGTTTCATACACGGTATAAATGCTTAAATATCGTGAAAGAAGAGGATGAAGATTTTGTTTCATACACTGGGAAAGTTAACTCCCAGTGTAAACGTTTCAAAATTAAAGAAATCAAGGAAGATATGTTCAAATGCCTAATTTTTGTGCAAGGTTTAACGGCACCTAAGGACAAGGAAGTTCGTTCAAAGATTTTAGCAATGTTGGAGTATGATACGGACATGATTTGCAGAAAGTATTGGAGGAATGCCAGAAGTTGATTAATATTAAACCAGATAATTTATGTATTGAAGAGAAGAGTATTGCCCGAATACATAAAGTAAAATGTGCCTACAAAGAAGAAAAACCATACTGCAATCATGTGGCAACACTAATCATGCTACAAGTGCTATTTTAGAAATAAAGTATCACCATTTTCAATTTGCAATAAAACACTAATGTATGCTCAAAGAGTGGTAATTCCACGTGTTCTACATAAGAGGATATTGAAACAATTTCATTTGGGTCATCTGGGTATATCCAGAATGAAATCATTAATGAGGAGCTATACATACTGGCCTAGGATAGACCAGGACATTGAAGATTTGGTGAAGCATTTTAAAGGCTGTCAGATAGCAGCAAAATCACCACCTATAAAAACTCAGCCATGGCCAAAAACGGACGTTCCGTGGTCACGGATACATGTTGACTATGCAGGACCATTAAAGGGAGACTATTACCTAATTATTGTTGATATTCTAAATGGCCTGAAGTTTATAGATTTAAACACCCAACAGCTGCAAATACGACAAAGGCGTTAAATGAAGTATTTAGCCATCTGGGGGTACCAAACACAATTGTGAGTGACAACGGTACTATGTTTATAGGAGCTGAATTTAAACATTATTGTGATTCATTAGCAATCGAACACATAACAATGCCTCCGTATAATCCAAGATCGAATGGACAAGCAGAAAGGTTTGTCGACACGTTTAAAAGAGCTATGAGAAAAGCTAATGGGATCGACACCGAAGACAAGAATATTCAAACATTTCTGATGGTTTATAAAATTACGCCGAATCAAAACATTAATGGAAATTTGTCGCCTGCTGAGGTCATGCATGCGAGAAAGATTCGATCAATATTTGATAGGTTGTTACCAAAAAAAAAGAAGAGTTTTATAAAAGTAAACTCTGATATTTAATCTTTCAAAGAAAGAGACAAGGTCTTCTTTAAGAACTATCGGACTGGAAAGTGCTTTTGGGAAGACGGCTTAGTAATTAGAACAATCGGGAAAGTCATTTATATAATTAAAGGTGAGAAGTTTCTGTAAAAGACACATAAGCCAACTGAAACACTGATACATCAAAACCGTTGCAAATGACCAAGAGATACCAATGGAGGTAATATATAACACATTCCAGATTAAACCACCCACTAACAATGGAGTATCTATAGAGGTAACACCTACACCAAGAATTACTGATTCTCCTAAAAGTAAAGACACAGGGACTGTCAGGAGAAAAAATAACAGAAAAAGGAAAAGGACTAAGTGGCTATGTCCAGATCCTAAGAGGAAAAAATCTTAAGAGCAAAATTCTAGGAAGATTTAGCTCAGGGGAAGGTGTTATAGTGGAACATCCAGTCATCCCCCGAGAATAGAATGCTCTACTTTATAAAAGATGGTAACGAACGGTACGAAGAAGGAAGGTCTTAGGCAAAGGCATTCACTATTCGATAGTCTATTCTGCTCCACCCCACTGCTTGATTATATGTATTATTGTTAATTGTACCTTAGTACAATAAATCTGTTATACCTTATTTCTGGTGTTGAGTACCATTCTTCAGCTGATTTATTTACACTGTATTCCTTTTTGGGATATATCAGGTTTAAACATATTTTTTTTTCGTGAGAGGTAATATGATATTGCTGAAATTTGGCACAAATTTCCTGTAAAAAATTTGCCATTCCGAGGAATTGGCGTAGTGATTTAGAATCGTTAGGTTGAGGAAATTCACTTAATTCATTCAACTTTTTAGCACTGGGTTTCAGACCATTAGCAGAAATGTGAAATCCTAAAAAATCTAACTCATTAAAAATAAATATGCATTTGGAGAGACAAATTTTAAAATTGTACTCACTCAGTTTTTGTAGTACTAGGTCAATATGCTTGGAAGGAGTTTCTTCATCTTCTGAGAATATAAGGATATCATAGATATATACAAAGGTATAATCAGTATCACAAAAGCTATTGTCCATCATTCTCTGGAAAGTACATGATTCATTCCATAGTCCGAAAGGCATATAGTTGTTTTCAAATGACCCAAAAGGGGGTAGAGATGGCTGTTTTGCAGACATCCTCTGGGTGAATTGGTATCTGATAAGCAGGCGACAGGTCTATCTTTGAAAAGAACTTTTTATTTTGAAGCTTCAAAGACAAGGAATTTATATTTGGGACCTGATATCAATCAGCTTTTGTTACGGTATTTAAATGTCTGTAATCACCAACAGGTCTATATGTGCCATCTGACTTCGGTACCATGTGTAAGGCTGAACTCCATTCTGAGTTCGAAGGGGAAATTATTCCTGCTTTTAGAAGTTTCTTAAATTCCTCTTTCGCAATTTCACATCTCTGAGCTAATAATTGTCTGGCTCTGGAGAAGGTAGGAGGATTGCTACCAGTTTCTATTCTGTGGTATATCTTTGGCTTTGTTGGATTCGTGTCGCGATGAGGAGAAATTAAGTTTGGATATTTCTCCCGAATTGTTCGCACCATTTTGTTAGCATCTTTATTCAGTACTACATCTATATTCATGATAATAGATGATGGATGTGCATCGGATTATCTATTAGTCATTTTATCAATTAGTTTATTGTTCTTGCAGTCCACCATTAACCCGAAATGGTTTAGAAAATTTTATCCTAGGAGTGGCTGAGCAGTTTCGGCTATTATAAATGTCCCAGGTAAATTCCTATCTGAGATTCCGTAGCGTGAGATTCAGTACTGTTTGTCCTGAGCATTCAATCTTTTAATCATTGGCAGACACTAAAGAGATATTGGTTGGGTATGTTACAACTCCATTTAAATATCTCTTTGGAAGTATAGATATGGCAGCTCTTGTAGCCATAATAAAATCTAAACTTTGAGCTCCTAACCGTGCGGCTACAATGAGAAGCAGCGAGGAAATGGAAGCTAACACTTCTCGCCTAGTTAGTTTTCCGAAATCTCACGAGGAACTGGTGAAGTTGGATGAGAGCTGGGTTGCATTTGAACATTCCGTTTATTTGGCTATCTGCACCACAGCTTACAAAATTTTGCACTTCTGCAAAATATAAATGCGCTCAGCAGATTTTAGGTTTTTGGTCCTTGTTAAAAGGGCAAACACTAGTAGGGGATTTATTTTCACTGTGGGGAACAGCAATGTATCCTTTTAGTTTCATCTTTCTTTTGCTATCCATCTTTTTACTTCTCCAAAATCTGTTGAATATGTGCAGTGTCTTGTGTATTAAAATATAATAATAAGTCATCCGCCATTTTTCCAAGACGATCTGTATCTAACTTGACTTGCGCAGCTACTACTGGTTTAATAGAGTGGGGTAGGGCTTGAATAAATTTGTGATGTACAATATCGTCCCCTACGCCTATTCGAATTGCTAATGACAGGAGTTCATTCAGATATACTGAGGGACAACCTGTTACTGTCGATGATGACATTAATTTGTCCAGCATCTCTGGTTTTGTTCTCTGGTAAGCGCCCGTCACTGCTTCTTTTAGTGCATCATAGTCTTTTGATTGCAGTATAGTTAGCTGTATATTTCCTACTATGTCCACGGGGAGTGCTGCCAAAATGTTGTAAAATTTTTGACTGGGCTGTCTTATATTTGCAATATTAAATTGCACCTCCATTATCACAAACCAAGCTATTATGTTTGATTTGAGGAAGTTTGGTGGTTTTATCGCAACAGCATGGATTGGTTGGTTTTGATTTGTTAAAGTTTCTTCAGCGTCAGTTGCCATGTTTAGTTTGTGTTAAAAAGAAATATTCTAATTTCGCTGAAAGTCCAATTTTTTCTGTATATATATATGTGTGTGTGTGTGTGTTGAAATCACATTGCAGTCACCAGTTTATAGTGGGTTATCCATTATAGTGAAGTGTATTTGTGTGTTGAAACATATTAATTGAATTTAGCCTTGTTAGTAAATAACCCACTAAAACAAGAAAATCAAATTGTGTATAGAAACAACATTTATATATATATATATATATATATATATATATCAAGGTTTTTTACAAATAAAAGTAATGTCTTTTGGTTGGTACAAAGGCTGTTAAAAATGTTCATAGCAGTAAATGCCAAAAAGAGTTTGTGCGTATGTATGAGTGAGCGTTTGTTTGTTAGGAGTGTCTTTGAAGTCTCCGCTCAGTTCCCTGAGTAAGTGGCTCAGTGAATATTGAAGAAGAAGATGAGAGAAAGGAGAGGCAAGCATAATGCGATCATTTAACATGGTCAAGGGATGTGTTAATTATGCTCGTATTTTCTCAACTGCCAATGCTTCCTGTGTCGGCCTTTTATTTCATCTTTGGGGCTCCAAACAAGTCATTTGGGAATTCACACCCAGATTTAATTCTGGGCTTCCCATTGGATGATAAACAAAATTTACTTTGGCTTGCAAAAAGGGTTTGTAAAAGGAATTTTATATTTATTTTTGGTTTTCCACCAGAACATCTGTGTGGAGCCCAGACGCGCAAAAACCAGTTTTGGTTATTTGCTATCTAGACCTCCGAGGACAAACATCCGGTCCCTGGTATCAACACGTTCAGGGTTTTCTGGCAAAATTAGAACAATGGGAAAACACAGATAAGAGAGAAGAGAAGACAACTCCCACTGGTCAATGGCTTCCTTGTATGTGAGTGATTCTCTCTGACTACATCCTCCTCCACACAATGAAGAATAAGAATGTTTATTTTTTTTATATACATGTGTTGTTTGTTATCCATCAAGATGATAGATGTTGTCCAGAGAACCAGGCATTGGACTATAAGGAGAGAAAGCAGTTTTTTGATTGAGAAGCATAAAAAAAAATTAAATCCTGTTGATAAAACTGTGTTACATAAAAGATTAATTGTAAAAAGTCCTTGTGACATCTATGGTTTGAAATTGCCAAAGCTCTCTTTGTTTAATAATTTTTTATTTTTTCTATTTGGTGGGTGCACTTTATTCAAAGATTATTTTCTGACTCATTTAAAGTTTGTATTACTTTCTCAAAGTTTTTTTTCATTTTTTGAAGATTGTTTTGAAATCTTTGATATCAATGATATATATTTTTGATACGTCATCTGCCTCACAGCAGTAGCACAAAAGGAAATTTTGAGGCAAGACTGTCTCGTAAAAAATTGTATTTTGTTAAATTGTTTTCACATTTTGTAATGATTTTTTTTTTAAATTTCACACAGAAGTTTTGAGTCTTGTGTTTGGATGCACCTTTGTTAATGTTTAGGACAAGAGAGGCGACATTCTCTCTTCTCCCATTCTCTTCCAGGAAAAAATTATTTTAAAAGAATATATTCACAAAAGAAAGCTCTTTCAGATTCTGCAAAACTGTTGGCTACTTTGTTAAAAAGGTTTCAGAGATACCATATTAATGTAATGTCACGGCCTCCAACCTCTTCCAACATTAATCTAATAGAAAAAAAATTATAGTCCATCATTAAAAGAAATATATAGAAAAACTGATGAAAGTAATCTTAAAGTTAAGACAACTTAAAATTAATGATTGAAAAACATATAGCATTTCAAGGACCTTATATTAACATGCAAATAATAAGATAATTATTCAGGCAACTACAATAATGTGTTAAATAGATTTCTATAGTCAATATCTAGGGCTTTATTTATGATATAAAATTTATATTGCACTTTCTTTGCATAATAAAAACTGACAAGCCCAAAGTCAGTAATATTTTTTCTTAAAGATAAGCCAAAACTCATATTTAAAAAAATATCCTAAATGGTGTGGTGAAGAAGTAATAGTAATTCCATGTTGAGATGCCAAATAAATTAACTAAAAGTTCTCGATACAGTAATCAGTATAGACAGTTTCTACACTCAGTCCTCA
This sequence comes from Ascarosepion bandense, assembly GCA_037127315.1. NCBI lineage: Eukaryota > Metazoa > Mollusca > Cephalopoda > Sepiida > Sepiidae > Ascarosepion > Ascarosepion bandense. The sequence continues at coordinate 500,308 of JBBBDQ010000135.1, forward strand.
TAAAAAAAAACTTGTAAAAACACTAGAAAGACTAAATAAAAAAAATATATTTTTCTAAACTTATAAAATTTTCCTTGTCTGTCACATTCAATGAAATGAAATGAAAACTGCTATCCAAATATACAATCTTACACACACACACACACACACACACACACACAAACAATTATTTAATTGAAACATAATTCCAATTTAATGCAGGTTATCATTGATTTTTACAATACAATGCACATTATCTTATGGATAGATCTACATATAGTATAAATGTTACATTTTTGGGATTTCTCATAAAAATGTCACAAGTTTCACACTGATAGAACCAATCATTAGATTCTTAAAATTAAGTCAGTTCCAGTTTTTATCTGTACTAATTGTACATATTAGGGGCAACCACCACTATCTCTCCTCACTAAAGAAAAGACTGAAGCAGCTACCAGCCATAAAACACAAACACTGGCTGCTTCAAATGCAGCACTTAGTGAGTATCAAGCACAATACATTTATAGGATATAAACTCTTATATTTTAAAACCAATAAGTAAAACACAAGCAAGTAAGAAATGCCTACAAATAAATCTTACAATATGCAGTACATACAAAAATGTTCTTTTTGTTTTTTTAACACAATTCTGTATAAACAGCTCTAAAATAAGTGGTTTCTGGAACCTGATCAAATAAGACAGCTGCATGATGTAATTTTTTATGAGTTGAACTTCTGAAAAAGAGTCAGAGTTCAGATTATGGAGTACATTTCCATGCAAAACTTGTAAGATTTGAAACCAAACATAAGCCAGAAAAACGGCTCACCAGAAAAAAAAAAGGGGTAGCAGTCAGCAACTAGATCTTTGATGAACAAGCAGACTGCTTTGATCAACAGTCTAGACACACATTACCATAACAACACATAAGTCAGCATTGATTTTTCTACATTGAAAAACATACAAAGCTATGACAAAATCTGTCACCTCTCTTTTGTTCACCATACTTAAAATTACTGCTACTGCACTCAATCAGCCAGCAGTGATGCATGTGACAGTGAGTGCTACACACAAGTATGTACATGTACATACATACATACATACATACATACATTTCTTCACTTACAACAAAATCACTTCAAACTTTGCAAACTCACTTGCAAAAAATCATTATGAGCAATCAAACTACTGGTTTTTTTTCATGGCCACAACAAAGAACAGTTAAATTTAATATGTAAACACATGTATCTGCTTGCATAATATTATTGCTATATTTAGTTTTTCTATATTAATTTACAATACAACAATAATGCAAACCTGTTAGTTTTTTTTGCAATTAAATGCAATTTTCAGTACAAAGAAAATCACATCACAAAAATTGAAATGTGCCTACATAGTGGAAAAACTTCTGGCAGATATCATCACAGTAGTTGATCTACTTAACTTCATGGCAAAGGAAAAATCCTATGGCACACTGAAGACTGCGGTAATTAGACATATCAGGAAATTAGATGACAGAATTTTTGCATGACCTATTCAATAATTTGAACCTGGGACACAAAGCCTTCACAGCTACCAAGGAAAATACAAGTATTACTAGGAGATGATAATATGCCCAATGCTATATTAAAAAACTGTGGATGGACAAACTACAATGATAAATGACACAGATGCTGTATCACTCCCTAGAGTATTGGAATTAGAGAGATTATCAGAGATAGCAGACAAAATACATAACAAACACCAAGACAAAATTGTATACACCACATCAGACTCAACAACCATCATCACCATTGGACAAGCCAGAAAAACTGTCTCAGCTGGAAAAAAAAAATATAGCAGACATCATCATACATATAAAACCAACATTTTCAGCATTCTCACCCAGAAATCAATAATCAGTCCTTCTGTCCATGCAGAACAAGCCATGGTAGGTCAAACTCATTCTCCAGAGAGCGGTTTCCCTACACTACCTGTTATCATTATAAATTTTGAAAAGAGGCAAAGAAATGCAGAGAACCATGCATCTTTAATTCAAAAGACACCTTCACTACTCACAGCACCAGGGAAACAGTCACTCCAGCAGCAAGTAAAGACAGCATTAGCTGTTGGAATAGAACAGAGCTGTTGTCTTTTTTGCATCTGGACTAAAATACTAGTTATTTATTTTTAGTCGCACCAGTGCAGAAATCAGCATTATTCCACCAGAACCAAAAGAAAAAGAACACACATTATCTACATATACACAAGCCACAGATAATGGAGACATATAAAGAGATCATTAATGCTGAACTTGGGGTTACAGTTATCATTTCCATTGATTTTCACACAAGCACAAGTGAAAACACTAATTCTTGAAGATTATCTCATTTCCACCAATAAGTAAATATAGCTATACACTCTTTTCAACTGTGACACAAAACAAACAGCAAAGAGAATCACCTCACTATAAGTCAACAGGAATTAGTTCTACCATATCAACTGCTAATGGACTACAGAAGTTGATAGGAAAATTTTCCACTATTACCACTCTTTTAAAACACACAGACGAAATTTGTCACACTGCTAAACATTACATCACAACTGGACACCCCTACACACACATCACAGATAATGTCCAGAAAAATACAAAATAGCAAAAAGGACAATTTTAACAGATGTTGTAATTAGGCATAATATGCCCTTCAAGTAGTTTATACTCCTCTACATTACACATGGTTCTGAAATTAGACACAGGTGCCTAGGGACCTTGTGGAAACTTCATGAATCTCAATGCAAAAACGTTTCTAGATAGATATCCAATCTCACACTTATATGATTTCTTATGGGTTTGCAGGGAACTACAGTCTTCACAAAACTAAACCTAATCAAAGCATACTACCAAATTCTAGTAACAGAGGAACACATAAAAGACAGCAATTACCACTCCTTGTGACTTTATGTGTTCACAAGGATGCCATTTGGTTTATGCAATGCCACCCAAACTTTTCAGAGACTTATTGACAAAGTTTTGAGAGGATTACCTTTTGTTTTGGTATATATAAATAACATTTCATCCTTGGTTGTGATTAAAAGTAACACCAACAATACATACAACAAGTTTTCAAGAGTCTAGCACATTTGGTTTAAAGATCAAAGTAAACAAATGAAAATTTGCTGTTTTTAGATTAAACTTCTTGAGCTACGTGATTACACCTGTTCCAGAGAAAGTAGCAGCAATACAACAATTTTCCCAACCAATGTCACTGTGACAACTACAAAGATGCCTCAGTTTGATCAACTTTTACAAACCTACACATCAATATAGTGGGCCCATTACCAGAAGCAAATGGCCATCATTACTTGCTCATCCTCATTGATCAATTTACAAGATGGCTTCTCACTATTCCTCTGAAAGATATATCTGCAGAAACAATCTTTCTGCAGAAAGCATCTTACATGAACAGATAGCTGTTCTTGGTTGTCCCTTCATAACAGATCAAGGATCTCAATTATCTATAACTTCAAACAAATTTACAAAACTACTGAGAGTCAAGCATATAACAACTACATCATATCAACCTTGTGCCAATGACTTAATTGAATGTTTTCAAAAGTAACTTAAAGTAGCACTAACTAAATAGCAAATAACTATTCAGAGACATAGAAAATTTACCACTAGTTTTATTATCCACCAGGAATGTAATCAAGTAAGATTAAGGAGGTACTGCATCCAAAATGGCTTTTGAGACATCAGTAACACTACCAGGACAGTTTTACAATAAAACCAGTCACCTACACTCAACCACATTTGTTGTAGAAAAATGAGTTATCTACTTTTCACACCAACTAAAACAGAAGCAAGAAAACATCTACACATTAATTGATCTTCTCAAATGTGAATATATTTTCTTGTAAAATAATGCTGTAAAAAGGCCCCTTTGCCCTATTTAGTCAGGACTGTTTCAAGTAGTTGACAAACAACCAAAATATTTTACCATTATAAAAAAGAGTAAACAAGATACTGTCTCCATAGACAGATTAAAACCAGCATACTTGGATTTACCTACATAGAGCTGTACAATGGAACACTATATTCCCACTGAATACCAAGATTTGTGAACCATTTTCCACACCAGAAAATACTACAAAATTAAGTAGACAAATAAATCAGCCTACTCACTTTAAAAGATATTAGATATTGAAAAATATTTACAATATTTGTCAAGTGGCGGGCTTTATAGGGTTTAAACTTCATGGCCAATAAGTGAAGCACAAACAAGTAAAAAACATGCACAAATAAATCTCACTAACTTCAGTACACTTGAAAACTTTTTTTTACAATTCTGTACAAACAGATCTCCAAATGAAATGTGGTTTCTGGAATCTGATTAGAGAAGTCACATGATGTCTACATGTTTGAACCCCAAATGACCTGGAAACAAGTCTGGCTCAGATCACTGAGTACATTCCAGCCTAAAACTCAGATAGGATTTGGAGTTGAACATAGGCCATAAAAACAGCTTTCCAGAAAAAAACAAGGGGCAGTCAGCAATGATTTTTCTACATTGAAAAACATACAAAGCTGTGATGAAAACCCTTTTGTTCACGTATTTAAAATTACTGTTACTGCACACTATCAGCCAACAGTCACCCATTTTGACAAGCACCACACACACACCCCATTTATTTTCTTCACTTACAACAAAATCACTTCAAACTTTGCAGATTCACTTGCGACAAATCATTATGAACAATTGATAATCACAACAAAGAACAGTTAAATTTAATTTGTAAATATTTGTATGCTTGCAAAATGTTATTGCTATAATTAGTTTGATTTTTTTTTTCTTTTTTGCAAGATTTCTTTGCATTGTTTATAAATTTGAGTTGTAATTTGTGGGCACAACACTCAGATTTTATTTTGCTACCTAAAATCCAGGGAGACAACTCCCACAGATTAAATGGTCTGCCATGGTAAGTACTCAAGCCTGTATAAGTAATTACAAATTTTCTGAAATTAACAACTTTCACAAAAAGAAATGCATCAACACAAAAATATGTACTTTATAAGTCAGCCAGAGTCGCTTTTTTTTTTTTTCACCAGCTTGTTTCAGAACAATTATTTCAAGTTAGTTACAGTTATTTAAGTAACAATTTCTGAAAATGTCAAAACAATGTACATCACTGCTACAAAATAGTTTGGATTTTGTGATTCATTTTCAGGTTGTTTTTTGACATTCTTTTTTTTTTAAATACATCTAAAACTTAAAAAATGCATAATTTAAGGAAGTCAGCAGAAGAAAGAAATGTTAGTTACATCTTAGAAGTCAGACTGCTAAAATCATTAAGTTTGAGAAGTGTACATACTCATACACAAGTTATCAACATACAAGTTCAGATTATATTGTGCTGTAATCACTCCTTTCATCTTCATTTGTAACTATGCTGAGAACCAGTGTCAGAAGTAATTAATGATGGAGTTGTGATAAATAAGTAATGACTAGTTTTGAACACAAATTAATTTGTTTGTACTCTCCCAACACCATATACTGTATTGACTTGAAAAATTACAGATTTTAGTATAAAAAAAATCTAAATATTATGTAATAAAAAAATTTTGTTTAGCTTTTTTTTGTATTATATGGATAGGAGGGTAAAATGTTTTACAATATTGAAATATGAGAAATATTCATTCTAATGTTACATTAAAAATAAAAACATTGTTGAACTAGTCTATATTAAAAAAAAAAAAGGGAGAAAGAGAATGTTTAGAAACTTGATAATTTGATGAATGCACAGATTTTATGCTCACTTTGAGGTATTTTGTTAAAACTGGTTTATTTGCTCTTCCCAACCATTTTTACATTTTATGATCTGAAAATAAATTAGTTCAATATTAGGCGATATACTCCTGATTAAATTTAACCGGCTTTCTTCAGTTACTTTAAACTATCTCATTTAGTTTGAGTAATTTTCTGTAACAAATATTTTTGACTGCAGTATACAAGGATATGTTGATCAAGTATGAAAGTTTGCAATTTTAAATCTAAAATTTGTTTTAACAAGATTTGGTACTCAGTCTATATTGTGCATGGAAAGAAATATAGTCATTGGTTATGAATTAACAAGTGTTACTGACAAACAATACAACTTTAATATGCCTCCTTTTACACATTTTATATTACAGTATTATAAAGGTATGCTAAGTTGAAGTCTTGGTAGTCTGCAGTGCCTGAGTAAAAATTAGTGTCTCTCTCACTTTTGTAAATAAGACATGGGAGATTTTTTTTAACTGCTAAAATATATATATATATATATATATATATATATAATGAACAAATGTAATTGAAATCATTGTACTTTGGTATATTTAGACTAATTTATTTTCAAAAAGATTTTATAGATAGCAGAAATTATGAGGTGCTTAAAAATTTTTGACTCAACCAAAAGGAGCCAAAAATAAATTCTGACATTTGGTCAAACTTTGGTAGTGTATCAGGCCAAAAATCTCTCATGCTCATATTAGAACTCTTTCAATAAGAAATTAAAATCAAAGAGGAGCTTGAGATCATAGTAACTATGAATTTAACAAACAACTTAAGTTGCTAACTTGGAACTTTTCAGCACTTTTATGTTTGTACTGAAAACCTTGTTAAAATATACAAATTAAAGTATAATTATTGTTGTGTAACAAACAGGGTTTTCAGATTGGACAAGTGGCAAATTCAGTTACATTTGAAAGACTTCTTATTAAATATTGACTTCTTCCTCATTTGTAACCCAAGTTAACAGATTATTATAACACTGTAAAAACGCACATTTTAAAGTTCAAATAAAATTTGTACACTCTCCCCAAAGACTATTTACAGATTATTTTCAAACCCAAGTAGGCACATGATCTACACATGATAAATATTCCATGAAATTTTAGCAAAAATTTACAATAAAATTAACAGAAAAAAAAAATTGAAATTGAGCAAGTTGGCTTAAATACATACAGTGTAATTTCAACAGATTACTGAGAAATGAATGCTGATATTGATCAATCTGAATCAGCTCCAGAAAGGATTTTCATAAATTGCTTGCTGACTCAACAGGAATATTTCTAACTGCTTGAAAAAAAATGACTGATATTTTTTTACAGAATTTATGTTCAACCAAAAGATAGCATTATGCTAAATCCTAATGTTACATATACTTTCCATATACAAAACACATTTGTTGACACTTTTGTAAACTCCTGAAATCTGAAACAATAAAAACTTTCTTTTTCTACAAATAATAATTTACTCATAAAATCTCTACCACAAGTGACATGAATAAGGATAATGCACAGACAAGAATAGACATTACTAAAGAATAAGGACTTTGCCTCTATCCTATTGTGATACAATCAGTCATAATTTATTACTTTCAATAGGTTATAGTCCATAAGCAAATATGGTTACTTACTAGAGTGAATTATTTGAATCTGTTGATGCTTATTCAATTTAAAATAAAACAAGGACAAATATACTGAATAAATAAATTGCAATAAAAGAGGAATCAGCAATATAGCATGTAGTACATATGAGACTCAAGAAAATTGTGTAACTTTAACACTTTTAGTACTTTTCGCTAACTTTTCTAGCCAATAATATATACGATGATCATTCCAATAGCACCATACTTGCAATTGTATCATAGGTAATAATGGCTTTCTATTGTATCAAAAACTATATATATTTAATTTTTTTCCATTGTCAAGTTATCAAAGTTACCTGACGTGAGTAACAATTGATTTAAACATAAATTCAATATTTAAATGTTGCTTATGGCTAACTTTTGATAACAATGTAAATATGACCTGACTATATTGACATCACCTTGTTCAAATGGAATATTTGCAAATAAATATAAATAACCCTAATCTACTTAACAAAAATATCAATTTAATCACTACATGCTACCATAAAAAAAAAATACTTGAATTCTTAGACCCCAATTGATACAGGTTCCTCTGTTTGCCTCTTTCTTCCTCACTCCTTTACACATTTGTTTCTTTCATTACACCTCAAATATTACTATTAATAATTATGAATTCCACTCATTTGATTTCATCTTCCTGCATTTTTTAATTTAAAAATTTTAATTTTATAATTTTACTTTTAATCTTGTTAACCTAACTTTATAAGATTTAACGCCCATAAACACTGAGTGAAGATAAATTCAAATCTATCAGTCAGTCAGTTTGTAATATGCACCTGATGGTTGCATAACATGTGAAACTAAGTCGTGCCAAGGATGTAGGATTATATATCTTTTTTTCCTGTTCTCATTTTTATTGGCTTCTGATAACAACATCCTTTCAACAATTTAAAATGCATGCAATTTTTAAGTCTAAACTGACAAATGCAGGAAACTTATTCAACAAGATTTATTTTAACTATCATTTTTAAAAGAACCATTTCGAAAATGAAAAAGTCTTTGACTCAAGATTAAATATTTTATGTGGAACATTGGTAAAGTTTGAGAAAAAAAAAAAATGGAGAACAGATGTTTTTAAAAAGCAAGTTCACTGTCATTTTTATACTTTCTGTATTAAAGTTATCCAAGAATTCTTCATTGATTTATCTTGTTCTTTAAAGTTTAAAAGCTTTTTCAAATGTCCAAACAAAAAGGATACAAATTGCTGTGGAGTTAACAATTGTTATGTTCTCTACACAGCAGCTCAATTTTAGAAGAAATGCTAACAAAGCAGAAAGGGAAATAACTCCGTGTTAACCACAATCACTAATGTGAATTGTGCATCAAAGTCATGTATATTGTCTTTCTTTGTTTTTTGAAGTCGATCCTTCTTTTATGTGCTGAATACTTTCAGAGCGTAGAGGATCATATGCCTCCACATCTTCCTGTTCCTTTTAGCTCTTAATATATTTTGTCTTGTTGATTCTCCCAAACCATGCTCTGCCATCCATTTACTTAAACCCATCAAGTATGTCATGCACCGTTTTTTTCTTTCTATCCACCCTGTGAGTATCAGCCTCTTGAAGCCCTCCTCCCTCATTACATGTCCCATAAACTTCAACTGTTTATTCCTGATATTTCTAAGTTTCCTTTCTCTTTAAAACCTTGTTGTTGCTCACATGTTCAGTTCATGGTATTTTCAGCATCCTTTTCGTTGCCTCAAGTCTCTCCTTCATCTTTGAGGAGATTGTCAAGCATTTGCTACTATATAAGAGAACAGATATCATGTAACAGTCCAGTACTCTTTTCTTTGTTTCCAACAAAATTTTCTTATCTCTCAATACTCTGCTTAGCTTTTGGAATGCGTCTTTGATCCTCCCAATACACTTTCGAATCTCAATGTTGCACTTTCCATCTTTTGCTAGAACACTTCCCAGGTATTTAAATTTCTGTTCCTGTTTGATTTTAGTATCCCTGATCTGTAATTGGCATTTTGGGCTCCTCCTTTTCCTGATGCGCATGCAGTTTTCTTATAGTTTATTTATGTTTAGTCTCTTCCTCTAGCTTTCCTTCATTATATTCAGTAAGAGGTCCTGTAATTTTCCTTCCATACACCCATCAAAAATGTTTGCTCAGATTTTGTCATTAATTTGCATTGGCAACATTTATGCTATTTATTCCTTTTCATTATGACTACTATTATATTAATCAGCATTAATAATGTCAAAACTGGTTTTATTTTATCGATTCTACTAAAGATGAAGAAAACAGTTGTTATACACAACATTATCAAGAAATGAGTGATAACTACAGAAAATTTAAAACAAAAGTATTTAACATTAAAGAAAACATTAAATGGGAAATATAGGGTGTAGACAGGTGTTGAAATAATAAATGAGTAAAGGCCATGGTTTTACTAACAATACCACCATTTTTATTTTTGACTCCATAAGGGTACATCATTTATTATATGTGAATGATTTTTTCTGTCCTTTAGTATTTTGTGTCTTTGATATGTTTCTTGCATTGTGGTATTCATGTGAATGTTCATTATATATTTGCTGCTTTATTCAGGTTATAAAGCATTTTTCTTCTGTGTATATGTATATTCATGTATATATAGCATATTGATTCTTCCATGTGTGAGTTCCAAGTATTTAAAGGTGTGGATTGTACTCTTCAATTCATTTGGTTTTTCACACATTCTTTTTGTGAATATTATTCAAGTACATCTCTTCTTTTGGCTGGTTGGTGTGTTCATTAAATCTCCACTGGCTGACACATACACCACCCACAAGGTTGGCAAACAGTAGATCAACTAAAGAGGCTATGCATGTGTTCACTATTCTTCTTATATTTTCTTAACATCTACACATTTCTGATTTGATTTTGGCAGGAGCATTAGTCATTGGTTGACATTTGCATGAAGTCAGTTGACCACATAAGCTATGTCTAGGTTAACAAAAATATGGAAAAATAGAAAGAGGGAAACATTAAATATGTACTATTTATCAAATTTTTTGAGGTTATTGTCATTAAGTACTTGTAGCATTTTATCTAAGTGTTGTTCATTATCGCTAAAAACTAAGATATCATCCAGATATATAAATACACAATCCAGTTTGAAAAATATCCTATCCATGTAATGCTGCAATATAGCAGATGCATTCTTCAAACCAAAATACATGTATAAAAATTTGAATAACACAAAAGGGGTAGCTACAGCGATTTTTGCTACATCCAAGGGATGCATTTTAATATGATCATAGGCAGACATCAGATCTATCTTGGAAAAGAAGGATTTATTTGCCAATCATGCTGTAAAAGAATTTATATTAGGCACAGGATATTTATTTGTCCTTGTTATACAATTTAAGGCATGGTAATCACTACATGCTCAATAATTACCATCTGGTTTTTATACCAAATGTAAAGAAGATGCCCATTCATTGTTTGAATGGTCTAAGTACACCTGTATTTACTAACTTCTTAAATTCTACTTCAGCAGTATCTAATTTAGGCCCAGAAGTTGTCTTGCTTTAGCAAAAACTGGTACGTGGCTTTTAGTATATATTCTATGATAAATGCCACTTCTGTATTTGTCTATAACTTTACTAATATGTGCAGCCATATCCAAGCGATTCATTATTACATTATCTATGGTTCCGATTACCATTTTTACTGCCACTTTTCTGCCTGTTATGTTATCGCTAATACATTTTACAGTCCACAACTAATTGAAATTTTTACAAAAAGTCTAATCCTAGCAATGGAATGGTAACATCTGCAATTACAAAAGTCCATTGATAAGCATGCCTTAATGAAGGTATTCTTATTTCCAAATTAGTTTGATCATAGCATGTAATACAATCACCACCAGGAGATGAAAGTTGTACTATCATCGGCTTCAAAAGTAGCAACTCCTGAATAAAACAAGATGAAGATGCTTGTGCCCATATCCATTATAAAATTACTTTTTGTAGCTCCTATTCTAGCTGGTAATGTTAATAATGGCAAACCTGGGGAAGCTAGTGCAGTTCACCCCATCTATAACACGATCCACGGGCATATCCGATGCAATCCTTCCTGAACCTCGACCAATCCATCCATGCCGTGTTTGTTTGATCTCGGACCAGCCAAAGTAAAACTGCCTGTTATCAACAGGCTAGATCAGTCCAGACTCACATGGAGACAGTATATAGTTCCCCGGTTCCCAGTAGTTGCGAACAGAATATAACCAATTCAACATGACACAGATGTAGATTTATAATACATATATATTTATATCCAATTTATGTACACACTATATAAACAAATTCACATCTAAATGATGCACAATCAGCTGGCTGGTATTTTAGTATCACACTATTAGTTTATGAATTTTCTCAAGGGCATGTCTTGTTCTGTTGGTTTGCAGCTCACTGAATTTGAACTGTCTCTTGCAAAATTAAGGGTCCAATTCCCCCAATTTCCTCTTCCACCTCGGTTTTATTCAAAAGGCACAAAACCGAGGTAATAAAGGTAACTGCGGGAATTCAATTTTCCCCTCTCTGTATAAGTCCTACCAGCTTGAAACGAAAATAATATCAGTTATCCATTTTGATCAAGTTTTCGACCCTACACTCCTGTGGGGGAGAGCGACTTCCCCTCTCTTATTGCTTGCCTGTCCATACCAGAAGCTCAGGTAGGCGAAGACAGGAAATTCTTACATAACAATTTGACCTGGGGCCATGTAATCATCAAAATAGGACAACAATGTTATGTCTACAGTCCTTTTATATAGCTTTAATCAATTCGTTTACTTTTCCAACAAAAGTAAATGTATTCTAATCCTATTCAATTTTAGAGAATTTTCTTATCTTTTAAATCAATAAAAAATTACATCAAAACAAGACGGCAATATCTATTTACACAGATTCAATCAATTCGTTCACTTTTCCCCGACAAAAGCAAATTGTATTCTTCTCATTCTATTCAATTTTAGAGAATTTTCTTAAAATCTTTTCAATCAGTAAATAATTAATCCCAGCTATCTGAAAATAGGGTTACACATCAGTTTTCTGAGTCACTAGGGCTAATAGACAAAAGGACAAGAACTGGGCAACATTTGTACATAACTGGTTCTCTTATGCAGCCATTAGCACTATGATTTGCATGCATGAGCTGTGTCTGCAAAGTACAAATGAGCTATGCAGACTTGGTATTTGTTTCACGAAAGAAGGATGCAAACCTACGGGAATTGTACTGTTAATATATTGTTTATATTTTGGTTATATTGCCTGGCAAACTGATGCATCTTGAATTAGTGGCATCATATCACATTCTACCTAGTTCTGTTAAAGGCATTTCTGTGTATACTGCTATGACTTGAGCTACTTGTGAAGGAAGTGCTCTAATAAATTTGTTCCATACTATTTTTTCACTAGACCCAACCCTACTCGCAATGGTCAACATTTCTTGTAAATACAATGATGGACAACCAGCTAATTTCTCCAAAAGCTCTGGCCTGGTCTTTTCGTCAACAGTCACAAATGATTCTTTAAGTTTTGTGTAATTTCATGATTCTAAAACGGGGTGGAATGTTTGTAACAATATTGAGAGGCAAGGCACTGACTACAGTGTAAAATGTTGTATCTTCAGTGGTTACTTGTCTTAAATAAAATTAAGATTCAATTATAGTGAACCAACTGGCAACACTAGTCTCCATAAACTGTGGTGGTTTGAAACTGACTTGTTGTGCCTCCATTCTTACAAATTGTTTTTAAAGCCATTATAAAAAATGCAAGAATATATAAAGAAAATGAAAACAGATTTCTGCATTTGTCATGTGCTTAGTCATGCATTTTTTTATTAAAAAAAAAAAAAAAAAAAATCTAGTAATGCCCAGAAGCATGGTTCAAGGTTCCTCTTTTGAATTTAGAATTCTTGCTTGTGGATCAGTAAATTGGTTGTTCATGCATCAGTATTCTTTTAGAATGCCAGGATTTATTAAATGTTTTTCATATTTCATGTTGTTGCAATTGCTTTTTGCGCATCAGGATTCATCATTGTTGAAAGTTTTTATCCCTGTAGCTTCTTTTTGAAGGGTGTTCTTTAAAACGTCGGGGTCCACCAGTATGCTATACATGGGTGTTGAGATAATAAATGAGTAAAAAACCATGGTTTTATTAACAATATCACCATAATATTCCAAAAGGTTATACCTTTTATTATATGTGAATGATTATCATTTCTGTTCTTTTGTATTTTGTGTCTTTGATATGTTTCTTGTATTAATCATTATGGTATTCATCTGAACATTCATCATCATATATGTATTGCTGTGTTCAGGTTATAGAGAGTTTTTTTCCATATATATATATATAGCATACTTGTTCATTCAAGTGTGAGTCAGGAAGAATGTAGTATCAGGTTACTGTTTGTGCTGTTATATTATGTTCAGGGTATTTGAAGGTCTGAATTGTACTTTTGAATTCATTCAGTTTTTCACATTCTTTTCGCGAATATTATTTAAGTACATCTCTGGTTTGCAAAGAGTCTTTTGGCTGGTTGATACGTTGATTGAATCTTTGACAGCTGACATGTACACCACGTGCACAGTGGGTGAATAGTAGATCAACTAAAGCAGTTATGCACATGTTTACTGTTCTTTTTATATTTTCTTAACACCTACAAGTTTCTGATTTGATTTTGGTGGGAGCATTAGTCATTGATTGACTTTCACATGACAACAGTTGACCACATAAGCTATGTCCGGGTTATAATATAGGTTACTAGATATATGGAAGGATAGAATGAGTGAAAAGATGTGTGTTGAGTGAAAAAGAGAGAGTTTCTTTGTCACTGTTAGTAAAAAGGAAAGGGTATATTTCAATACACTTTAACTTCCTAAGTCACCACAAATATTTTCCTAAATTTTAAAGATTATTGAGTAATTAAATATTATATTTAAAAAAAAAACAAACAAACAAAATAATGCTTCAATTATTTTTTTACATATTTCACCACTGTAGAAAAAACATTATTCATCAAGCTGTCAATCATCTAAAATCAATATGGGAACTAGTAATACAAGGTGCTAGAAAAAAATCATTGGCATCAAAGACTGCAATATGAGCTCTGGTAAAAACTGTTACTGAGGTTTATAAGTCCCAGAAATTCATACACTGATGTCCTCAAGGACACATGGCCCAATGGATAGAAACATTGATCCAAAGGGTTGTGAGTTCAATACCAGGCTACAGCAATGGTGAAAAAATAACCAGGAGGGTTGAGTTAAAGTGAGATAATTACATGGCTACAAGAAGTGGCATTGCACATGGAATGAGAATGATACACCTCAGTGATCAAAATAAAAAGTTTAGTTCAAAATTCCTAGCTCCTGCAGAAGGGTGGAGCATACAATGACCAAGACATTGTAAACATGGCAATAAAAAGTACAACTGTCTGAACAATGTAAAGAGAATTACATTGCAATAAATGAGAGTAAAAAATTATGATGAAATCAGATTTTTAGTAAAAAAAGTAAAGCAGCAAGGTATTTTGCTTATTGGAAATATTAAACTTAATCTATTAGCTTGAAAATAAAACTAAAATAGAAACTTCAAAAAAGAGATTTTTTTCATTTTTAAAAATTCATTTTAAACCATAGATATTGCAAATCTGTGGAAGTACATAACTTTAATATGTAACTTCCATGCAAGCTAATAGAGTAAAGACTGCTAACATAATATTCCATACTTCCAATGAAGTAGAAAAACATTTCCATGATATACAAAAGATCCCTGGGATAACCTAACTTATAAAATTACTTTAATATTTGAGTGTAATTTGACCTGTTTCCAAATTATTTTGATTAGTATATTTGTCCTTCCCCATTTTATTATAATGTAAGAAATTCAATGTAGTACCCAACAATTAATAATTTCCAAGGGACAGTTTTCAAATTTTTATTACAAGCTAAATAATTGTATTGCATAAAGTTTCCCCACACACATATACACCCAATTCACCTTAAGCTTCAAAACTGGGAAAAAAAATAAAATAAATAAATAAAAAAATAAGATAGAAGCTATCACCAGAGTAGATCCTACAATGTTCAAACTAAGATATATGGTGAACCTAAATTTTAGAACAACATTAAATCTTTCTGCATATTTACTTAACTTTTTTCAAAATATCTGATAACTTCATAAATCATCAAGGTTCTTCATAGTAAAGCGGTTTCCAGTCACGCACATTGAGTTAGCCAAGGAAATATAGCGGAAACCACCACATTAATTTATATTTGGGATTAGAAAACACACAAGAGTTGTGAAAAGAATAACCAACGACAAATTGTAACCAAAATATTCATGTATTAACAAATATACAATCATTCAATGTTGATAGAGAAAGAAACATGCATTTAACTGAACAATGTACAAAGATCAAGAGTTTCCTCCCATTAACTGTAATTTGAGAGAGAATCAATAAATAAATGTTCTTGGAAAAAATTTGTCCTAAAATTCTTGTTCAGAAAGGAAAAAATCATTGATAGAATGTTCTATAAGAAAGTTCAAAAGTGTTGGGTTGAAATGTTTGTATCAGAGTGTTCTTAGATGTGCTTGACTGGTATCCAACTGACAGGGATTTAACAGTTGAACTCTCATTGTATAATGTATGTGTGAGTGAGGATATTATTTCAACTGACAAAGATTTGTTAGGCAGCTGAAATCTCACTGAGGAGCTATGAAAAATGGCCCCTTAAATAGTGATGAAAGGGGTCACTTCGCTTGCTCAGGAAAACTTTCACAAACTTTTCACATGTGAACATTGCTGAAAGGTACGGGATGTTGCTCAATTTGCAAAGATGTATCTTCTTTTAAGTCAGCCAAAGTATTATCCCTTTGCTGTTCGTCAGCAAGGATTTCCAAGTCAAGAGTTTGCTTACTTGTGTTGAGTAAGGTAGCACTTGACAATGCATCAACAACAATATTATGGTTCCCTTTAATATATTTTATATCCGTAGTAAACTGTGATAGGTAATTGAGTTGTCTGTAATCATGAGGGTTGTATTTATCAGTTTTGGCGTGCAAGGCATAAGAGGTTTATAGTCAGTAAAAACAGTGAAATTATGACCTAATATATGCCAGAAATGCTTAATAGATGTATAAATGGCTAACAGCTCTCATGAAAATGTGCTGTACTTCTTCTGTGAAGAACTAAGTTTGGCAGAGAAAAAAGAAATAGGCATAGTTTCCTTTTCTGTATGTTGATGCAATACTGCTCCTATTACCTTTAAGGAGACATCAGTAGTAAGGGAAAGACGTGCCTTATCATCATCACGAAGATAAGTGAGTTTTGTAAAGTTTGCTAGGGCATTTTTTGCTTTGTTGAATACAGAAAGAGATTTATTAGTGAGTGTAATCTTTGTATTACGTGTTCCCTGTTTACGTAGTAGAGTTGTAAGGAGTGCCAAAATTTGGGAACAAATTAGAAATAAATTGATGATAATTAATTGGTCCGAAAAATTTTCAAAGCTGTCAAAGGGTTGTTGGCTGAGAAAGTTCAGGACAGCCTTCACTTTTTCAGCGACCAGTTTAATGCCAATACTGTCAATCTCGTGTCAGAGAAAAATTATCTGGGTACTGCAAATACACATTTTTCAGGGTTAATTTTGAGACTGAAATGATCAAGTCATTGGAAAACTTGTGTTACATGATCCATGTGTTCGTTCATGCTTCTGCTAGCTATTAAAAGATCATTGATAAAGGCAAATGAGCGAGGTAATCCACAAAGTGTTTCATCAATTAGCCACTGAAAAGATTGTGCAATGTTCCAAAGTCTAAAGGGCATTTGCAAAAATTTGTAAAAACTGAAGGGTGTAGTTATTGCTATTTTGGGAACATCCTCCGCAGCTACTAGAATTTGATAAAATGCTTTTCTCAGATTGATTTTTGTAAATATCTGAGCACCTCATAATGTTACAGTGAAATTTGCCAAGTTTGGCACAAGGTATTTATCGAACTGTCTGTGCATTTAAGTGTTGAAAATCTTTGTAGAGTTTCCACACCCACTTTTGTGCCTTAGAGACCATGTGAAGTGGGGATGCATAAGAGCTGGATGACAGTCGAATTATACCAAAGTTTAGCATGTGCTGAAATTCTGCTTTCGCTAGCTTATACTTATCCAGTCTTAATCTGCATGGCGATGAGAAATGTTTGAATCTTATGGACTGTATTATGCTTAACAGATTCTGTAAATGTGAAAGGCTTTGTAAGTGCAGGGAATTTATCCAAGACGTATTGAAACAGATTATTCTCAGGTTGTGTGACAAGTCCTGGTGGATGTATATGTGGAAGCTATGCCTATAAGCGTTAGTAGTGTTGTCTGATCTAATAAGGTATGGGTATACATATCCACAACAAGCTTGTAGTGGGCTAAAATGTTGGCACCGAGGTTTGGCATTGTCACTTCTGCCACAGTGAACATCCATAGAAACGATCTTTTTAAACCAATGTTGAGTATAAGAGAAATTTGGCCATATGTTTCGAGTCATGTACCGGTCGCTGCATGCAGGGTATATATTATGATTTACTTATTAAAGAATCTACTCTGGGTGGGACTACACTAATTTGAGCTCCAGTGTCCACCAAAAATAACTCGTCTGAGTTAGTGTCTCTGACATAAAAAAGACGGTTAACTGTTGCCCCCAACAGCAGACACAGTCTTCATGCACTGCTACAATGTTTAGCTGCTTGTCCAAATCTCTGATGATATCAGCAAATACTGCTGTTTGGTTTATTCCTCAATTTAAATCTATGTCGTTGGGACTTGTATAAGTGTGCTGAACAGGAACGCACTCTACGCAAGTGTTTAAGCTGAATGGACAATTTGTCAACTTGCTACTGTAATTTTTTAATGGAATCATCACTAAGTGTGCTGAACGATTCAAAAATGTGGGTGCTGTTTAGGGTCTTAGTTTCTATGATTTTATCAGCTATTTCAGCCACCTTCACCAAACCTAAGTACTCAGGGTGGGTTGCCAAGATCTGGGCTGTATGGGTTGATAACTTGTCCAACCATAGTTTACAAAGCAAATGTTTCTGACATTGTATTACTACCCAAAAGATTCTACATCTTTTGCAAAAGTTGGCTTATTTTGGCCTAACTGGAGTGTGTTGAAGAGGTCATTAATTTGATGTTCCTCGGATTTTCCAGTTCTAACAGCTTCCCTTAAAACATCAAATGGTTTTTCTGGCATAATATTGTCTAGTAGATTAGGGACTTCTAATGCGACTTCAGGTGGGAGTTTTTCAACTACATTTGCGAAACAGGTTGTTTGTGATTGAATCCTCTTAGCCTGGAATGTGGTACTTCATTGTGAAAACCACACATGAATGTTAATTGTGTTAAAAACAATGAGGTTGAGTAGCACTGTGGCTTCATTGCTATTTGTGTCAACCATATTGACTGGTAAATAAACACACATTGGACGGTGATGAAAAGTTTTTGTGCCAAGCTGATATGCTGATTTTAGGATGTTCTTCAACACTTTCTATTAGGTTACTGGCAAAAGTTTGGTGTTCAATGTCAAGGCTACCAAAAAATGTAGAAGGACTGGCAAAAAGTTGGTGTTTTTCTGTTTACAATGATCACCATAGAAAAAGGGGGGGGTCCGGTCATGACACATCTGTAATGACGTAGTTGAGATGTAGGTTGTCACCAATAGTATTCTGAGGAAGAATATTTGAAGATGCGATTGAAAATTTTGTTCTGCAAGTTGAGTTAACTGCTGGTGAAAAAGAAGTATCAAATGTTTGGTAAGAACTTGGGAGGTATCTGGATTCTAATGAGTTGATTTCTCTTTGGATTTGCTGCCGGCTCCAAAATCAGACTTTCAGATGCCTTAGTTGTTCTTGAAAGTTTTGAAAAAACGTTAGTGAATCAACGTTGAGTTACATCTCATGTAGAAGACTGGGAAAAAAAAAACGAACTCAGACAAAGCCAATGAGAAAAATTATGAGTAATTTCTAATCACTTCCAAGTCCAACAGTGTCGCCAATAAAATGTAAATTGGTCGGTCACCAATATGTAGGTTTCCAGTCACGCACATTGAGTTAGCCAAGGAAATATAGCGGAAACCACCACATTAATTTATATTTAGGATTGAAAACACACAAGAGTCATGAAAAGAATAACCAACGACAAATTGTAACCAAAATATACATGTATTAACAAATATACAATCATTCAATGTTGATAGAAAGAGAAACATGCATTTAACTGTGAACAATGTAGAAAGATCAAGAGTTTCCTCCCATTAACTGTAATTTGAGAAAGAAAGAATCAATAAATAAATGTTCTTGGAAATGGTTTGTTCTGATAAATTCTTGTTCAGAAAGGAAAAAAATCATTGACAGAATGTTCTATAAGAAAGTCCAAAAGTGTTGGGTTGAAATGTTTGTATGTATCAGCATGTTCTTAGAATATGTGATTGGTTGGTATCCAACTGACGGGATTTCACAGTTGAATTCTCATTGTATGCATGCATGCATGTGTATGGGTGGGAGTAAAGACATTTCAACTGACAAGGATTTGTTAGGCAGCATATGCTGGGTAGACTGGAGAGGTTTGTTTGATCCAATCTTCTACCAAAAAAATGTACAAGAATTATTACTTGAAAATTATGAGATTTGTAAATTGTCTTGTAGCTGCGATTTGTAAATTGATTGTCTCGTAATGAAATGCAGTCACTGTTTAACAAAGTGGTGTGATGTGTGAACAACTGTGTAGGTACAAACGAAGGTGGTACCGTACAATACCCCACCTCCAAAATTAAAGAAATTTGTAATAAATTCTTTAATATGTCCAGTAATGTACATTTATGTCAATCTCTTTACAGCAAAACAGGACTGTCTGGGGATGACTATACTATACTATAATTAACATTTGTTTTTTTGTACCAAATGTAAAAAAAGATACCCATTATTCACTGTTTGAATGGTCTAATTAAACTTACTTACACCTGTATTTACTAACTTTATAAATTGTTTCAGCAGCATATATATATATGAGAGAGATAGAAATTTTGTAAAAACAATGGTACAGTAGCATCAAGTTCAACTCTATTCTCTTTCTTTACAATACATTTTTTCAAAGGGAAATTATTTTCACAAAGAAAATGATATAAGCATTGATTGGCATTATCGATATTTAATTTTACCTTATTCAGACGCATTAACATAAATATAGATCCCACAGTGTGGTTGAGAGTAATTACTGAAATTCGTCTCACAAATCAATTAAACCGTTAAAACCATAGAAATGAAAAATAATCCCTAGCAAACCTGTCTTCTTATCAAAATTTGAAACTAAAGGTTTAAAAAAATAAATAAATAAATAAATAAAAGTTCCATTTTATTCATTATTAAATATTAATTAAAGAAATGTTTTTAATCATTTTATTTAAAATGTAATTAAATTAACTCTTAAATCTCAGAAATAACTTGGTTAAATTAAGTTAATAATACTATTTTTTTCGTAAAATACTTTTAGTTAGTAACAGCTAAAAATGTGTGAAAAAAACGTATTAGCTAACGACTATAAATAAATTGTTTTCCTTTTTTAATTAGATTGCAAAGGTCAAAGTACACAATTTTCATTAACCTCTTCTCGCACACATTCATCAGCTATCACTGCGTTCATAGACATTTCTTTTTGTTTTTTATCCAATGAGTACAACAATAATTGCAAATAAATCATAATATTCAAAATT
Organism: Ascarosepion bandense; assembly: GCA_037127315.1. Classification (NCBI taxonomy): domain Eukaryota; kingdom Metazoa; phylum Mollusca; class Cephalopoda; order Sepiida; family Sepiidae; genus Ascarosepion; species Ascarosepion bandense. The sequence goes on from JBBBDQ010000135.1 coordinate 521,472, forward strand.
TCTATTGGATGTTTTTTATCATTGTCTGAAAAAAGAGTTCATAATTAACGATTTCCATATTTTGACAAAAAAGTGAAAGAATTTTCTTTTACTATCGCGAAAGTTGAAAAAAAAATGCTGATTTTTTAAATTGTCCTAAGGAAAATCATAGAAAGAGAAATTTAAAACTTTTTAATCCTGAATTTGTGGAAAACAAAAAAAAAAAAAAAAAAAGCCGAAAACTGACTTTTTAGTCTAATATTTTGCACACGAAGTTTTTTTTTCCTCTCCCAAATATTCACTCGTTAATAAAAACTGCGCCTTTTAAATTATTTTTCCGGTTCGAGTTTTAAAGTCTAAAACTCAAACCGGAAAAATAAAAAGTGAAACTAAAAACTAAATCAACAATAAATTTCAGTAAAGAAAATATGTGAAATTTCTTAAAATTGAACTTGCCAGTAAAAAAAAAAAAAAATAAAAATAATTGTTTTACTGATGACACAATATATATATATATATATATATAAAAATAGCAAGATATAAAAATAAAATCCTGTTAATGAAAGCTAGTTTTAAAGAATAACAATATTTTTACCTTCTCTACCAACAAGAAATTATGCATCAAGTTTTAATTGTAATTAGTATCAGACACAAAAAAGAAGACATGGGAACAAATACAAAAAAAAAACCATCAAAACTAAAAAAAAAAAAAGGAGAATAAATTAAGGTTGTCAGGAAAGCTCATGCTGATTTTTGCCGTTAAGAGGAAAGATGAAAATATTTTTTAATTATTACTTTAAATTTTTTAATCCTTTCTAACACGTTCGAAATGTTGGTAAAAAATCTTGTTTTGATTTTCGTTAGCTGCTAACCAAATTGTTAGTTTACAATGGATTGTAAAATTACAATAATTCGTCCCCCGCCCCCGGTGGAAAAAAAAACAAACATTAATTTAGAAATTCTTGCAAAAAAAAAAAAATCAAATAATTGTCAGATTTTAATGACACTGTCAGGACTTATTCACAAATGAATCAAATTATTTTTGAAATTATTATCTTTAAAAAATCTTAGTAAGAAATGCCGTGGCAAAGGTCTGGTAAAAAAAATGGTTCTAAATATTCACCAAAGAATACTATCCCAACAGTAAAATTTAGAGGTGGATCAATCGTGATCCGGGATTGTTTTTTAGTGCCCAAGGTGTAGGAAACTTTGACAGAACGGATGAGGAATGGAACATATTATAGGAATATTTTAGAGAGAAATTTACGTCAAAGTGCACATTCACTGGGTATGAAACTGTTGTAGATTTCACTTATTATTTCCGTAAATTTCTCTATGCCAAAATCTTCTAAGGCTGTCAGCATCTCTATAACAATGTTGTCAGGTCCAGCTGCTTTGTTCCTATTCAGTTTGGCCATTGCAGCTTTCACTTCAGATTTTAGTATTTCCAGTCTGTCAGCATCTTTCAATTGCTCTCTCTTATCGTGGAAGAGATCTTTTATATATTCTTGCAATTGTTGGAGTATTTCCTCTTTCTCTAATATGATCTTTCTGTCTTTGGATTTGATACATCATGTTGAGGAGCATGTTCTTTGTCCTGTCAGTTCCCTTATTTCTTTATGCATTTCTCCTTTATTAGTCTTGCTCATTCTCTTTACTTCGGCACATTTGTTGTTGAACTATTCCTCTTTAGCCTGTCTGCACTTGGTCCTTATTTCTTTTTGTAGTTTCTTGAATACATTACAAAAAATGTTTCTTTAGATATTTCTCACACAGATGAATGAAACTTACTGCTAATAATATATATGTATGAGTCTTTAATCAAACAATCAGATTTAATAAGAAAAAAATAAAATATCCCATGAATAAAAACTAATACTTAATAATGCAAGAGTTTACAATACATTTATTAAATCATCTATTAATATTTCATATTGTAACTGTTATTGCTAATTCCAGCAGTTAGGTGTTTAGAGTAGTGCCCTATGAAGTGTTCTAACGAAAGACAAAAAGCATGTCACTCAGATCCAAAGGCAAATTGGCATGACAAAGGAGGCATTCCTGAATCTGAACAGAGTATTAAGAGGAAAATTAGAACAAAGAAGAGAGTACTGGATTGCTATGTGATGTTTGTTCTTCACTATGGCAATGAATGCTGGACAATATGATGAAAGATGCAGGAAAAACTTGAGACAACTGAAATGTGTAGGAGGGGAATTATATTTACGAGTTGACTCGGCATAACTTGGTTCATGAAATAAAGCCGAAAATAAAGTAAAATAAACTTTTGTTTATTTTCGTAAAAAAAAAAAAATAAAAGAATTATTTTTTTTGTACAAAAATGTAGTTGTCTGTAAAGCTGTAAAAAAGGAAGAAAGAAAGGAACTGGGAAAGTGAGAGGGAAAGGAAGGACGATGTGTTGCGAGCAAGATGAGAGAAAGAGAGGGTGAAAGAATCTTCACTGATACGTGATACTGCCTGTTGTGTGAACTGTTGAATTCTGTGTGCTCTCCAAGCTGTCTGCATGCCCTTTTGATGTGTTTCGAGCTGGCTGCTCTTCCCTCTGGCGTTGAAAGTTTCTCTTTCCCTTTTATCTTGACGGTGAAGCTCTGGGAAGATCAAAAAGTGTGTTTCTTATGTCGAGCCCAGATTGGTTGAAAATTTGTATTTTTGACCACATGGTGTGCTTTCCACTACGTCCGAGCTTTTGGGTGCGCCGTCCTTGTTTTTGACCCCACAGGGTATGAAGGGGTGAATTCCCGCACAATTGTATTTTTTTTTTTAGGTACACATGGTGTGAATTAATTTTATTGTGTGGGTGTGTGTTGAGGTTGAAAAATAAATTAAGAAACAGCACGCGAATTTTATTTATCATCCAATAGGAAGCCCAGAATTAAAAACAGACATGAATTCCCAAATGACCTGCTGGGACCCACAAAGACGAAATAAAAAGCCGACACAAAGCATCGCGAGAGTAATTAGCACGTCCCTTGACCTCGTCAAGTGATCCACTATAGTCGCCTCCTTTCCCTCTCATCCTCTTCTTCACTGTCCCTGAGCTACCTACAGACCAAAGGAGCGGGTACATCAAAGACATTCCTAACGAGCAAACGCTCCCACATATATATAAGCACAAACTCTCTTTTCCGCATTTACTGCTATAAACATTTTAACGTCCTTTGGACCCATCCTAAAAACATTATTTTTATTTGTAAAAACCGTAATTGATATATGTGTATATATAAAATGTTGTTTCTCTACTCAATTTGATTTTTTTGTTTTATAACCCCTATTATAACTTATAGTGGGCTATTTTCTAATGAGGCCAAATTCAGTTAATCTGTTTCAACATTCAACTACTCTTCACTAGAATGGATAACCCACTATAATGGAAACAAAAAGGAAATTAATACTGAGCAACAGGAAAAGACAGCTGAAGTTCCTGGGATGTGTACTGAGGAAGGAAGGCTTGGAGAATCTGATACTCACAGGTCAGATAGAGGGAAAGAAAGACATGGAAAAGTAACAGATAACATATTTGACAGGCCTGAACAGGTGGATGGCAGAACCAAGATAAGGTAAAGGGAGAAAGCGTGCTAAGTGCTTCCAGAGATAGGGACATGTGGAAGGCCATGATCGCCTACATCCTGAAGGAATGTGGCACATAGAAGAAGTTGCAAACTTTTGTGTGACACTGTGTGAGTGTGTGTGTATTATTACATGTTAAGTGTAACAAAAGAAAAAAAAAGTTTTGATTAACCAAAACTCAGAGATAAAAATCACAGACAAATATTTAATCTACAATAAACAAAAAATGATATATATACAAAATTTAAAATTTTTTGCATTCAAAAAAGAAATGTAGAGTTTACTACTGGCAGGCAAAGTGTTACGAAGGGGAAGGAAGGTGTCAAATATCTTTACCCAGTTAAGATTGCGAAAAAGTTTAAGTACTATACTTTTAGGAAATCCTCAAATGTGTACATAAAGAATAATTTTAAGTTTGGTCAATGAAAGAGTCAAAAATTTCTATTTAGCCTTTTAGTTCGATGAGGTTCTCTTTCAGGTTTTAGTTGGTCAGCAACTTTTCTTAGAGATTCTTTCCGCTGGATGCACAGATCCACAAATCGGGCTGGAGTTGATAATGTCAGCAAATCCTGTTAACAACTGACTACTCTCTTCTTTTTATAGGGGCAAACACCTAATTTGCATATTCTAGAATCCTTTACAATTCTCTAGATTTTACTCGAATTTTCTGAAATTCTAGCATCTTCCAAACGTTCTATTTCTTATTTCCTTATTTTTACAACTACTTCATAAATTAAAACTTTTTTGTAATAACAAGTAGTACTCAATAGAATCCTTAAACTACAACTTTTTAGACATTAATATTATTTTTATATATAAATGCATCCTCATAACACTTCCCCCCCTTCAAAGTAAAAGTTTTGAAATCATAATGAAAAACGTGAGATAATATCAGTCTATTTTTTTTTGTTGTTGTTAAGCAATAAATCATAATATAATTTTTTTTTTTAAGTTATTCTCTAGATAAAGCATCTGCAATAACATTGTTCCTTCCTTTAATGCATTTTATAATAATGTTATATTCTTGCAGAAGACTCCATCTTGTAAGTCTGATTTTGTTAGTCATTTTTTGAAGGAATTCCACTGACTTTTGCTTGGTTCAATGATGTCATTATCCAGCATGTATTTAATCTCTGCTCTCAACTGCTGAAGCTTGATTTGATTTACCCAGTAAAAACGTTTGATAGGCTTTTCATCTCCAACTAAAACATCATGTACTGCAACCGTTGTTTTTCTAGGAAAAAGATTTTTGAAATAATTGACCAAGCAATGAATTTCTTTTCTCTTCTCATTTGATAAATGTTCAAATTTTACATTTGAATTAGATAGGATTTCCTAGTTTTTTAAATGACGACTCTGACCCATGTCCTTCTCCCTAATAACTGTATCTTCATTATTGTCTAAATCATCTTCAAATTGATTTGTATTATTTATGTTTATTAAGTTTGAAACTCGTTTAATATTAGTTACATAATTTCTGTCAATATAATTTTTTAACATATTAATGTGGCAAATTCTTTTCTTTTTCCTTCGATCTGGAGTGCAGATGATATAATTTACATCATTAATTTTCTTTTTTATCTCATAAGGACCAAAATATCTTGCTTGTAGAGGATGATTAGGAATTGGCAAAAATACTAAAACTTTGTCACCACTTTCAAATTTACGATCTTTACTATTTTTATCGTATCTAGACATCATTTTAATTTAAATTTTCTTGTGCTATTTTGAAAGCATCGCATAATTTCTCTTTAAAATTTGATACATAGTCAAAAAGATACATCTCAATTTTGTTCAGTTTTCATTTTTCTTTTAGAAGTCTTAGAGGATCCCTAAACATATGTCCAAAAACTAATTGAAAAGGACTAAACCCAAGAGTGTCTTGAACAGCTTCTCTAGTGGCAAACAAAACATAATGAACCCCTTTGTCCCAACTCTTTATATTGATAACAATATTTTCTGATCATAGACTTTACTGTTTGATGAAAAAGCTCAAGAGCTCCCTGTGATTCAAGGTAATAAACACTGACATTGTATTGCTTAATAGTCATTTCACTCATTACTTGTTGAAATAAACAAGACATAAAATTCGAACCTTGGTCTGACTAAATAGCCAAAGGAATCCCAACTAAACAAAAAAACTTAGTTAAAACCTTAACAATAGTCCTAGCCTTAATATTTCTTTGGGGAATAGCCTCTGGAAAGCGAGTTGGTGTACACATAATTATCAATAAATATTGGTTTCTTATTTTTGTTTTTGGAAGAGGACCAACACAATCAACTAGTACTCTACTGAAAGGTTCTTTAAATGCTGAAATAGGTTTCAGAGGGGCAAACAATCTTTTGATTAGGTTTTCCAACCATCTGACATGTGTGGCAAGAGTTACAGAAATTGACAACATCCTGTTTAAGTTTCAGCCAGTAAAAATGGTTTAAAATTTTTTCACAGGTCTTATTTATTCCTAAATGTTCTGACATTGAAATATCATGTGCTATGTTTAGTATTTCTTGTCTGTATACTTTTGGGACCACTATTTGGTCTATTATCTTCCACTTCTCATTTAGGCTGGCATCCACTGGGTGCCATTTCCTCATTAAAATGACATCTCTCATATAAAAACATTCTCTAACTTTTCTTGCTTCTTCTAAAGAGAGTATTTTATTTTTTAAAAGACATATTTCAGGATCTTTTTCTTGTTCAATAACAAATTGATTTTTATTTAGATTGTCTTTCATTTTTTCTGTACCATTTGGAGGGGGGAATTAATTTTTTATCCAAATCATTGGTTTGTTTTAAATGATGGAATATAAAGGTTTCATTCAATTGTAACCAATTAGCTGGTGTTGCTGAATCTTTTTCTGAAATTTGTTTCTTTGCTTTTGCTCTAGTAATAAAACTATCGCCCGGTTCACACTCCACCCACATCTATTGAACAGGTGAAGAGGCTCATCCCTTTTTCCCTGTTTAGGATGTGGTTTCCGGCTTTCTCTCTTCCAATCTTTTCACTCTTACGTAGCCCCCTGCACATCAGTGGCGTTACCACCTTGCTCGGGGTGATATGATTAAAAAAACACAAAGTATAATTCACTGTTTTCTTCAACCTCGAATTCATCATTTTTTTCTATTTTATCACAGACGATTAGTTCTGCTACCCTGTCACCTGCTAAGTCATTGTCTAACAGTAAGGAAACCCCTTGATTTCTTTTTATTTTTGCAAGATTTTTAAAACCAAGAACTAACTTTTGTTTACAAACTTGTCAAACTTGTCAAAGTGAACACAAAAAAAATGATGAATTTTGAAAACTCAAAAATGTTGAGATTCTAATCAATATAATTTCTATTTGAAAATCACTAGGATATTTTGCTTACTGGAAATAATAAACATACTCATTTAGCTCACAATTAAAGCTAAAATAAAAGCTTTGTTGCATAGTTCAGGTTGCTAAATAAAGTTGATATATAAGAAGGTATTTTTGTAAGCTGCGTTCAATTACTCTAACATTTTTTTTATGTAAGACACGATGTTAACATTAAGTAATCTACAACTTTTCATTAACAATAATTTTTCTATACAAATAAATACTAATATTACAACAATGTTTTTAAAAGGATTAGAAATTCTGAGTCCAAGTGAATGTTGGAAAAATATGCTGAAAAATGGATTGAAGTAGTACAGTTCAAAATTCAAGATTTTCTGTTTAAATGTCCTTAAATGGTTTGATTCACCAAGATTATTCAAATACTTTTGGCTATTATTTTTAACAATCAGAATTTTTTTTGTGTTTGATAGTTTTGTTTGTTTTTTATAAATTGAAAAATTCTTTTGCTGCAAGTCTTTGCTGTATATTTTTCATAATATTGTTTGTTGAGAATGAAGTTTGATAATGTGTTGGTGTTAATCAACTTATAAACTATCTCATCAATTTTCACTGAGTGAGATGCAAAAGGTTGTACAATAAGATTTCAAGGTAGCTGCTCTTTGTTTTTGAAATTCTCACTAAGGACTTTGTCTCACGCCATATATCTATATTTGATCTTGATCATGTGACCGGCTCACTTTGAACATTCTAATTTTTAGTGCGAACTCTTGTCTACTGCACGTGAAATGAAAAGTGTCCAATCAGAAAATGTTTTGACAAGTGATCCACTTTTAATGGGTTTGGCAGAAATAGAAAATATATTGCTGTAATCCACTTTTAATGAGTTTATTTTCAATTTGTCATAAGCCATGGGTAAATTGTTGTTCCGACCGCAATGTAAAAATTGTTGTTTTATTTTTACACCTTCAACTATTTTACAAACATTTAGTAATAATTTTTATATGTGCTTATTCTAGTGTAGGGCTCTACAGCTTCAAGAAAATTTATTTTTAAAAATTCAATTAAAAACTTAGGTATCCAAAAATGAGTAGAGGTACCTACTTCAAACAATCTCTTGAGTTTAAAATTACTTAATGCAAGGCAATTTTGCATGAAAATGTAAAATTATTATTCATTTTTCATTACAAAAAAAAGATATAAACCTGTTTATGGTGAAGGGACCTTTTTTGATGTTAACGACCAGAAAAAAAAAATTGAACTTTTCACTCTTTTTGTCAGCCACTACTAGCTGAGAGATGAGACATTCGCTGCTGAATCACTTTAGGTGTTGGAAGCTAATTTTGGCTTATTTACTTCCTTTACCGAAAAGTCTTTGAAGAAATTACGACGCGGTTTATTTTTTTTCAGAACTCAATTTCAGCAGAAAGTTGCGGGTATTTGCGTGCTTTTTTTTATCCTTTTTTTTGTTGGTAATTAATTTAAGAAAGTTGCGTGTACATAATTTGAGAAGAAAGTTAACTTTCAAATATATGAAAATAAGTGATAATTGTAGTTTTACTTAATTTTTTCTAATGAAAGTTAACTTTCAAATATATGAAAATATAGAATTTTTTTAAAAGAAAGTTAACTTTCAAATGCATGAAAATAAGTGATAAGTGTAGTTTAATTAACCTTCAAATATATTGAGTGTATTTTTTTTTTTGTACTTAATTTCAGAAGAAAGTTAACTTTCAAATATATGAAAATAAGTGAAAGTGATAATTGTTACAATTATCACTTTCACTAATAAGTAAAACTACAATTAAATTGTAGTTTTACTTATTTTTTTTCCGATGAAAGTTAACTTTCAAATATATGAAAATAGATATTTTTAAAGAAAGTTAACTTTAAGGTTAAGTAAAACTACACTTATCACTTATTTTCATATATTTGAAAGTTAACTTTCTTCTGAAATTAAGTATTAAAAAAAATTCTGCAAAGAATTTAAAGGACGTAAATAGGCCGAAAATAGCTTCCTACGCCTAAAGTGATTCAGCAGCGAATGTCTTCTCAGCTGGCAGTGGGTGACAAAAAGAGCGAGAAGATCGATTTTTTTTTCTGGTAGTTAACATAAAAAAAAGGTAGGTTTCTTCAATTCAATATCTAATTGTTGGTTGGAGTTCAGCATATACATTAGCAAGGAAATAAGGCTATAATCGAAAAATTTGAAAGGATAAAAGCCTACGGGTCCTAAAACCAAAATTTACCATCCTCACCCGCCTATCACCCACCCTCTGTTATTTCCTATATTTAACCAGCCTTTCTCCACTCTACGTAGCCCCCTGCACAGTAGTGGCAGTGACATGCCTTGCTCGGGGTGAAACGCTTATAAAAAAAAAAAAAAAAAAGAAAAGTTATTTCTATGGGCACCCCCCAAAAAACTGTTTTTTCACTCAGTGTTACACCAAGAATGGTAACTCCAATTTTTTTATACAATTAATTTTTTTTTTATCTAAGATATAAGAAGAAAAACAAACACTTCGTCAGTACAGTAATTGTGCTTTTAAACAAATTTTATCAAATGAAAAATGGTTTGCGAAAGATGATTCGAAGTTTTGAAAAGACGAGGGATAAAAAAAATTCAATAGTCAATACTCAATCAATACAGAATGTAAATGTGCACCCTATCTTATTTAACGAAACGAAAAAAAATATAGCCAGAAACGATTTTTCAACCTGACATTTTTACGTTTTATGACAAAAAAACGGTTTCTGTCTGTTTTCTAATTTACTTATGCTTAAAAAATATTTTTATTTTTATTTTTAAATCATATCCCGAAGACGGAAAATTTAACTCGAAGCTGCCGAAAGTTTCAGGTGTATTCTGCTGAAATGTCAAAGAGATAATTCAATTCATTTGAAATGCTTACTTTAAGAAGCCAAAAACTAGGTTTGTATACTTAACGTCTTTTAGAACAAAGTTTAATGAATGAAAAACTCAAACTTAAAAATCGATACCCTAGAAAAACCTCTGCTTTTAAAAGCTTGTTTTTAGTTCTAAATTTTCATACTTGAAGTTGATTATTTGATCAACTTTGTGTAAGTTCGTGAAATAATTTTTTTTTAATAGCTAATATATGAAAATTATGAAAAGGTACAATAAAAATGTTGCCAAAACAAAAATCATAATCTTTAATTTATCCACTGGCCTTCCATATGCAAAGGGGAAAAAAATGCTTAAACTCAAAGGCACTTACAAAATAGTGTAATTGTTTTTTAAAGTTTTATAATACAACCTTAGAAAAAGTGTTTTTTTAAACTTTTTAAGTGCCTTTTTTACGTAATACAGGCAGCCTACAGGCACCATTGAATTTTAATGTCACAATAATAAAACTTTCTGCTGTAAAAAGAAACTTTTTGTTGTGCAACGTTATTCATAAATGTAAAATTTTTAGCGATCACACAAACTTAAAAAAGGGCCTTTTTAAAAAATTTTTTTTTTCATTTCATTCAAATAAGCCAGTTTAGTCTTTTGTGTTAATAACTATAAAAAAAGTACGACTAAAAAGCGGAAATTCGTTCTGGTACTTCCTAGAATTGATAAAAAAAGACAACACTAAAAAAGTAAAAAATAATTTAATAATTATGTTTAGTTTTCTCGTGTAGGTCATAAAATTATTTTTTAAAAATTCACGATTCGTTCTCACACTTTGTTCCCATTATAAGAGAACGAGCGAGAAAGTTTTGTTTGTTTTATGCGAGTATATTTATTACCTAACCTCATATTCTCCCAAACTTTTCAAAAATGAAAACAAGAAAACGATATCAAAAAAGGTTTTTGATAGAAATCATAAAAGTAATAAAGTATTCATTATTATTTATTACGATTTAAAACATTAACAGTTTTTATTTTTGCTATATAATTCAAATATCGATTGTTTTTAAAGTTCCCCATTTTAAAATTATATTTGTTTGCAATGGATAATTTAATGACCCGGAAAAAGATAAAATTAAAAAAAATGACGTTGTAATAAATGAATGTAGTCATTGTAGTGCTAAGTCTAATGTTATTATTTTGTTTTATTTTCCAGAAATAGAATTTGCAATGCGAGACATGAAAAAATATCTCCCTCCACTACAAAATAGAAAAAAAAAGAAAAATGATTAGTAGTAGTAAAACTAAGCACCTACTATTTTTGTTTTGTATTATTACTGCTCATTACTCATACTACTGACTTTCTTTTTTGTACCACACAAGGAACAGACAACTACCCTACAATTTACTTATAATTTGAAAACCTACCGATAACGTCTGGTGGCCCATTTAGTCCTGGAAGTTTTTCCATACTGCTTATATTGTACCTGCGGTTCCAAGAGACTCATTCCTTGTCGTCTAAAAAATGTTCATCGTCGACTTCCCACATGGGCAATACCGAGGCCGCTTAATCACCCAAACAATAGCAGCAGCTGTTACTCGGTCGTTCTTTTTTTTTCCCCCCTTCATGGAAGCGTTCGTACCTGTAATACCCTAGCTTATACGTTTCTTTTTATTAGCTTTGAAGAAAAAAGGTGTTACACTTACAAATGTAACTAGACTAAGTGACTAAGACTATTACCATAATAAACTTAAAGTAAACACTTTGACGCGTTGGTCTATCAACCAACTGATGTCACATTTTTCATTCATTTAACATTTTACAAGGATGGGATGAAATCTTATCCAGCATGATTAATTTGAAATACTTTAATCAATGACAATTCAATTATCAGTAGACTTAACGATAATTTATTGTTTATTCAATTAATTGCTACCAATACTCAAGTTTGATAATGAGATGAAAACATAAAAAATGGCCTTCGTTCAATAATCCATGTTTTCTTTAAGCATTTTCCGACAATTTTTAAGATTCTTCTTTTAAAGTGAAAGTCAATTGAAAGTACATTCAATACTCGCAATCCAAGTAGTACAATGTGACTATATTGGCTACCTTTAAAAATTGTATTTTTTTTAAATGGGATATATTTTTATAAAAAATACATAAAATAGATATTTAAAAACCCTTTCAAATAACTTGTTAAAAAAATAAGCATATTTTTTTTAAACGAAACTGAAAGAGAACATAATTTAAAGAAAGGAAGGAGTAAAAAAAAAGTCTCCATTTGTTGTTCTCACGATAAAATACATTGCGTCATTGCAAGTTGTTTTGTTTTGTTGACTTTTGATAAGCATGAAATCTTAAACAAACTCAGACATTCAGTTAAGTGCCATACGTGATACACACTTGGGTTATCATGTCTCGAAAGAAAGAAACATAACTGACTGACTGACTGACTGACTGGGCAGAAGATTATCCCGCAGTAGGTTGCCATTGCTTTCTGCAGTAGAGTGGTTGCCAACCAAGGCTATAGAACCCAGTCTGTCCTAACCGTTACCCCATAACTGGAGGGAAGAGACGGATTTAATACCTTTCCGAAGGGTATTTGCCTGTAAGTGAATGCAAGGAGTTCAACTGTAATTAAAAACCAAACAGTAAGATACATAAGCTGTGTTGTTTGTTAGAATTTAATTTTCGTACTGAACGTGAAATGCATTATTTTGATTTTTCAATAATGCAAAAGTACCACAAAATAACAATCCTTAAGTTTTAATATCAAATTTAAAGTATACCAACCAAGTTATTCAAATGAAAACATAAATGTAGTTATTTAAAGCGGACATCGCAAAAACAATATTTAATTTACATTTCATAGTGAGAGAAACTCAACAAATATTGGGTCATAACTGAGTTGGTGTAGTTTGAATAAGAAGAGTAAGACCTGATGTTTGTTCACAGCTGGAAATGGAAATAAGATAAAAAATCAAATTTGGGATTTATTTATTTTTTTTTTTTTTTCATTTTCATAGTAACTAAATATTTTATTTGACCACTCAGATATACCTGGAATAAATGTGTTGTTTTTTTTTGTTTTTTTTTGTTTTACTGCTCTTCAGTAAAACTTCCCCTTTAACATCTGAAACTTTTTTGCAGCTTTAGATTCTTTCAGTTTCAAACAACAATCATGATATGCAATTTGCCTGAATACTAGGAGCCTAAGAATACATTTTTATTGGATTGAAATGAGAGCAGTGATAACACATAATTTTATTCTATTGTAGAAGTAGAGATGGTTAATGTTTATTGAATTGGCCTTGTATCAAATATAACCAAACTTTCTACAACTTACAGGATTTATCCAGAGTTATTAGGTTATCAGCAGGTGGATTTGTGGAAGAATAAAAGTTTACCTTTTGCATGTTTAAAATAGAACATTATTAATAGTAAAGAATAACATGAATTGGTAGAAGTCAATGAGAAACAGTATTAAGAAGTTAACAGTATCAAGAGTTCGTAGTAGTAACTTTCAAGAGTGAGTTTATGTGTACACAGGCCGGAATGCATGTATGTATGTATGTACGAGCGTTTATTGTTGAATAGGATTGTCTTTCAAGTTATTGCTCAGGGTGAATGGTGAAAAGGAAGGAGGTGAGAGAGAAAGATAGACAATAATAACAATCGCTTGACGTTGTCGAGGGACATGTTAATTGCTCATCTCCTTTCTCTCTGGTGATGGTAGAGCTTGCTCTGTCTTTTATTTCATTTTGTGGGGCTCCGAACAGGTCATTTGGGAATTCACTCCCGGATGTGATTCTGGCCTTTCTATTTTGTTTTTAGATGTTTTCTATTAGCCGAAAAGAAATTTAGCGTGTTTTGTGTGTGCTAAGCAAGGTTTTGTAAATTTGTTTATTTCTCACAAAATCAATGAGTCACTGCCTAGCATTTGAATTTTTTAAAATCTAGAACTTGTTTTGTTCACTACAACATCATAACAATTCAGAATGTGGAAATGATAAAAACTTTCAAATGCTTTGGTGTATGGATCTGTTAAACAAATTTTATATAAGAGATAAGGAAATTGAACACAGCATAGGTTGCAATAGAAGTAGATTTGTCCAATATAAGATACTACAAAACTAAAATATGCATCCCCAATATTCTAGATGACAACAGCTTGTCAATGTCTCTCTTCTCACCTAGCTTTAATATCTTAGTGTGCATGTGTGTGTGTGGGGGGGGGTGCTAATTGGTAAGCTTATCGTTGCTCTACCACTATTTCTATAGAAAGTGCCCAAATGAACTACATTCCTTAGTTTCACCAGTTCTAACCTTCATGGCTAAGACCCACCATGTCATACACATTGTAGTAAACCACCTTCATTACTTTTGTATTCCATTGATGGGATGTAAGTTCTAATCAAGCAGCTTCTTCCCAACGCTTTGTAGAACTAATTCCCAAGAGGATTCTTCCCCAATTTTAACTTGTTCAAGTTTAGGGTTAACTTATCTTCCCTACATATCTCCATAAACTGTTCTTCTTAATCTGTAATCTCTTACCTCAAATGGCTCTTAAACCTTGTACATGGTAAATATCATTGCAAAAAAAAAATAACCTGAGAACTCAAGTTAAATAGTTTCATCAGATCTAGACTTTCATATGAATGTCATGCATGGTGTCCAACTCATTCAGAAATGTCTAAACAATTATCTATATGTTTTCCTGAAAAACCTTGAAGAGCAAGATTTTATAATTTCAACCGACAGTAACACTTACAGTTCAATCAATGAATGCTGAATATTTCTTATATAGAAATGGTGAATATCACCATAACTATTACCATTGACGTCTGTGATTAACCATAAAAATTGTAGTTATTTTTATTGTATGACCTGGTAAATATATATGAAAAGTTTGAAAACTACTGTTTTGATATTTTCCCAGTGAATCAGCATCATCATCAAAAAGGTTAATCAGCAAAACATTAAAACTTTACCCACTTTACATGACACTATTTATATTATTCAGACTATTGTCCTCATCTTGGTTGCCATTTATACAACATTCCGGCTGTTGTATACTCTAAACTTCTTCAGTTGCTAGGAATTTTGAACTAAACCCTTTATTACAATCATTATCATTCCTTGTGCTAAGCCTGAAGCACCTGAAGAAGGCTGGAGCATACAATGGCCAAAACATCATACAAATGGCAATCAAGATGGGGACAATAGTCCAAATAATGTAAATCGTGTAAATACTACCTCATCTCAGAAATATAGACAAACCACTTTATATGATCTTAAAAATATACCTGCAATGTGTATTTGTAACCATGGCCATTGCATATTACTGCCAAAACTCTAGCCAGAGAGGGGCAGCCTGATTGGGTGTCTTGGGTAGTACTTTATAATCATACATTATACCCACTTGTTAAAGTACAGAAAATAAGTAAAGACAAAAAAAGAAAGTTTTATTATTGGTTTATACATGTAGGCATGTTTTGTTTTAATGTTTATATAGCTATTGTATTAAATATTTTAGTGGACACAACAATTTAATACTAACTCACTAAACATTAATCTACAAACTACTATGAAATTAATTTTTTCATGAGAAACTCCTACAATCTATAATTTAAGCCATATATCCCTTTTACATAACTCAAATATACAAATTCCTAATCATGGTCATAATTCATTTTTGGGGAAGAGAGGGGCACTATGTGTACTGCAGTTGTAGCAGCAGTTGGTGTATCTAGGATTATATAGTTTAATAAAGCCTATCCTTCTTCAGACTAGTTTTGAATTCAGAGTTGACTTTTTTCAAGATTGGTTGACTTATTAAATTCAACATGTTCAAAAACATTTCAACTGAACCTCCCATTTTGTACACATTCTGAATATTGCAACTTATTAAACATATAACCTTATTCTGTAAGTAACAAATGCATTAATTCCTGGTCACTAACAATACGTTTTTATATTTATATTAGTAATGCACATTTACTTATAAGAAAAAAAAATTGGTAAAAAAATAATTTAATACAAAAAACAGTTGCCTTATAAAGAATAAATGAATTAGGATAGAGAAAAAGAATATATATATATATATTCACATACACAGACTTGTATACATCTATTAAAAAATTAAGAAAATATGACCTTCTCAATGACATCAGCTCTCAATTTAGTATCTATGCTGATAACACAACCATTTACTCCTGCCTCAACAGTAGGGCTGCTCATTCTGACAAGGTCAAAATGGCAACCAATGTCCAAAATACCTCAAGTCCATCATAACTGGGGCAAAAGATGTTTTGTTAATTTTTGTGCCTCCAAACTTCTCTCTATTAATCATCTGAAAGATTCCTCTCAGCTGTCCATCAGCATGGCTGAGGCTAAATTCCAGGAAAGTGACTCACTGTGTCCTCTAGACTTTTTGAATTTAAGCACAGTACTAGACTTACAATTTACAGTTGAGCTTGATAAATGCAACTGTAAGGTCTATGCTATTTCTTTTCTTGCACTTCTTGATTGTGGAACTCCATCTTTCCAGCCAACTGTAGTTTCCAAAAATTTCAATGCAATATCAATCACTATCTACTGTCCTCCTGATTTCTTTTTTCTCTTCCCACTCATTAATGTTTCTATTCCTAATTCTTCAACACCCTGTGTCTTAGTGACTTTATTGCCTTATATAGGGTAATACCATTTAAAAAAATATTATATATATATATATATATATATATATATGGTGATTGCTACATCTTAACTCAGATGAGAGCTGCTGTGTCACCTCTTGCATCACTTTTGGTGGTTTGCATCTCATTTCAGTATCCATGGTCCCTAAATTACCCTTGAGATCATCATTTGATTTCATAGGTATCAGGCATATGTGACAGATAAAATCTGTCTTTGATCAGGTTGATTAGATTTGTATATCCTACAACTCTCCTGTGTACCACCATGTACTTTCTCAGTTGGAAGGACAATGAGACAGGTTGGCATAGTTGACTTGCTTCTGCTTATTAAGATGACCTTTAAAATGGTTTACATACTGAGTTGTCTGAAAAGTTCATGCTGATTTTAAAGGGAAATTATAAACACTAGACAAACTTATGCCATTAAATATTTATTCAAGTAATAAAATATGAACCATTTTGTTGCACAACTCTTCTCCATTTTTCTTTCAACTTAAAGATTCCATCTTTTTTGGAATTTTGGTTATTTCTCAGCAAAGAAATTATTAAGGTGTTTTTTTTTATATCATCCAAAGAATTAAAAGTTTTACCATTAAGATTATTTTGCAAAGACCTGAATAAAAGAAAATCCAAAGGAGCAATGTCTGGTGAATATGGCAAGTGTGCTAACACATCCCAGCCAAGCTGCAACAATTTTTGCCACCCTCTGACATTTCCTATATTTAACCATTCTCGATATCCCTACCTGCCTATCACCCACCCTCTGACATTTCCTATATTTAACCATCCTTTCTCCACTCTATGTAGCCCCCTGCGCAGTAGTGGCAGTGATATGCCTTGCTCGGGGTGAAACGCCTATAAAAAAAAAAATTACAACAATGTTCAGTGAAAAAGATCCTGGGGTAAGCAACATGAGCCAACTTTAGCCACCACAAAAGTTGGTCTTCATCCTATGAAAGATATGCTGTGCCTCTGGTGGGATTGGAAAGAAATCCTGTACTTATGAGCTTCTGCCAAGTAACCAGTCAATTGATTCTGAAAAATACTGCTCACAACTGGATGTATTATCTAAAAATGTTATTATTATTATTATTTAAAAAATGTTAGTTTTGTTTACATGCATAATTGTTTAGGTTGTTGTTTTTTTGTTTTTTTTATGCACATTTTTTGAGAGTATATTTTTATATAGGCCATGAGGTCATGAAGCAGCAGGAACTAAAGTTCCCACCAAACACAAGTCACAAGGAAGTCAGAGATTTGGAATCAGTTGCTGACGAAACTTTGAATGGACAATTCACGGTATTCTGAGCGTTGATAACTTATGAATGGAAGGAGAGACGCATTTGTGATAATGACATAATTCGACCAGTTCATCTTAAGTAAATCCAGATAAGAAATATAAGTGTATATATTTTTATTCATTAAAATAATAAGAAGACTTTAAAATTATAAGAAGAATTATTTATCAAGAAAGAAAGATAGTGACGCAGAGAAAATAATGTTCGGATAAAGAACCAGGTGAATAGAAGATATTGCATAGATAATTGTATGCTGATAAATATAACATTCGTTTGAAGAAAGAAGTAAAGAAGATTGCAGATATATTTATTGTAGCCAGTGAGTGTTTGAATTTGAGTTTGTGTAAAGAAGAAGAAAGAAAGAAAGATGCCAAAGATATAACATTTGTTTGAAGAAAGAAGTAAAAAAAGTTGCAGATACATTTATTACAGCCAGGCAGTGTTTGAATCCGAGTTTGTGTAAAGAAGAAGAAAGAAAGAAAAGAGAGAAAAGAAAAGACAGTAAAACAAAAAAGAAGAAACTGAACATAAAGATAAGTTATTATATTCTTGGACCCGTGTTAGAAAATACACAGACATTCACAAATATTATGTTATCGCAAACACCATTCCATATGTTTAAATAATATTATATGAATCCTCTCCCATTTTTGATTATGTGTTAATCTTCTGCATTTGTATTCATTCATATTCATTCATGTTCATTGTAATTTGTTATTTTGACTAATTTAGTAACCGAACATAAGTTTTGAGATTTAGGTCATTGGATATTCTTACTCATACTTATATTATTTTTATTTTAATATTTTGTTCTCATATTAAAATTTTTATGCTAAAAATCATTTCACCTTGTTGTTCATCCTTGTTGATCAGTGCATGTGTTAATAAAGAAGCGGACCTGGGAAGATTACAGTTCGATTATATCAATCGAACAGTAATCTTATTTTATTTTGTTTATCATTGTCCATTTGTCATGATCTAGGAGAGATAATTTGTATCTGTACATAGATGTGAAAAATGTAAATATCCCTGAATCGGCATGTAATTATATTAATAATTATCATCGAGGAAGGCATATGACACTATTAACTTCTTTATTGTGATCTCTGAAGATGTAATACACGCTGTTTAAAGTAAAATTAAAAATGGGGTGTCTATTACATATATGAGTATCCACTATAATAATGCTTAAGTAATAAATGACACATTTATAAAATGTATAAATAGAATATGTCTAAAATTTATAAAAAGAATGGATTGCATAACTTTTATTACAGTATATTGTTAAATCATTCAATTTTTATTAGCTATATCTTATTGTGCCTCATTTATAAAAGAAACTTTATATAGAAAGAAACATATTATGTAATGTTTTTTGTTTTACTTAAGTTCACTCAATGCAACACCCAAGAGGTAAAGAGTTAACAAATAAGATTGTTGTAATAGTGTAAGGAAGGAAGCAAAAAGTGCCTATTATGAGGATATGAAAGATTTCTTAATGAATAATAGTTAACTCTAGCTTAAGATTGTTGAGGTTCTCTCAAAAGTCTGTTCCAGAAAGTAACTGTTCTGAGTTGTGTGAGTGAAACTTACTCCTTACCAAAGGAATATAAAAGGAATGAAGATGATTTGACACCATAAACATGGTATTGTGGGTTCCAGCTGTGAAGTGGTGAAAGTAAGAAATATCTCTCATTTGAACACTTGTCATTCTAATAGACTAAAGAGAAGCTAGCAAGGTTTTATATATGGGTTGGGGGTTGCAGTCTGGAAAATAATTAATCAGCCGCAAAGCTGCATAATTACTTTTGAACTCTGTCATGGCTGAACAGTGAAGAATTGACAACACCAGTTCATATATGGTAGTAATATTCTGTCATTGAACTGATCTAACTTTTATAAATAAATGAGTTAGGTGTTTTCTGGATTGATGCAAAGAACTGACCATTCTTCCAGCATTTTTAGCAATGATACAAATATACATTTTCTATTTGAGGTCTGGTATAAGTTTTTGACCCAATAGATGTTTGAGGCAAGGAGCCTCATTGAAAATATGACTATTTAGTATGATCAGTAGTTTTAGGCTGTTGCAGGTATTATACTTTTTTTAAGCTGAAGCTTTTAAGGGTAATTCCCTAAACTACGTTCAAACTAAGACATGTTCATGCTGTCTGAAAGTAACAAATGACTTTACTGTCTGCAGTTTCCATTAATCCTGTTAGTTGTAAAAAACAGATTTGGAGACAAAGGTAAATTATCCAAGACTGGATACAACTAGTAAATAAGACTGACCCATTTAGTGTGAGCTACACAGAAAACTATTTACAACAAACATATAATAAAAAAGAAATGTGCAAGTGTGATTGGTGCATAAAATGTCTATACCTAAAATGTACAATTATACAAACCTTTTTTCTAGATTAAAATGTGTCCTGATTGGGAAGGTGACATTTTGGTAGATGTTAACATGAAGTTTTTCTGTTATAATGAATTAATGAAAAGAAAAACACCAGCTGGTATATCTTGCAGTTTTAGTACTCGATACATGGTATATTATTATGCGTGATGTAATGAGGTGCCAACAGTTAGTGGCTTAGCACTTAAATACAACTCAGCTCATCTGTATAGGATACCACACAAAACCTCATGACCAATAACCAGAGAGAGAAAAAAAGAGGAAGGGACTCACTGTTTCTTTTTATATGCTCCTGCAAGTGGTTCTTATTGATACAATTTTTGGCCATGGAAATAAGCATAATATGCAGATTTTAATTTCCACTAAACTCCCCAAGTTCTTCACTAGGAGTCTGGGAACATATTCCCTACAGATGATATATTACTGTATACAAGCTGTTAAAAAATGCAATATGAAGTTATATGTAACTAGAAACTGATAGTAGTAAGAATAGATATTTACTGTGTTTAGCTTAGTCTCATAAAAAGTTAGAGTATTGAAGCTTCTGATAAAGGCTGGAGCAACTACCAAAAATCTCTAGCTCCAGTAAAATAAAAAATAAAAAGTCTTGTTGAAAGTTAGAACTTATTAATCACCATGCCAAAGAAAGTAGGCTTTCTCAACCAAGAGTGAGGAATCTTTTACTTTTATTGTTTATTGAATTACAATACCCTGGCATTCAATTGAACTTTTTGTTTATTAAAGTAGGCTTCAGTCTATTTATTTAATAATTAGTTATGAATTAGAACAAATTACTATACATGTATTCAAGTTTAAAAGCAAATATACATGATTTTAAAAGAGTGTAACTGTGAACTATATCTATGTATTCAAGAATCTCAATAAAGAAAATATGCCTTCTGGCAAGATTCAAACCTGCATCTATCTTGTAGAAGAAAGCACCATAAAGCCCATCATGTTTTTAGACTACTTTTTCACCACTAATAACACAAACAGAAACAAAACTAAACTTAAAAGACAAGCCACCAGTACTATATAGAAGTACTATATAAAATTGCAACTTTACTTTTTCATGCTGCAGTTTGTGCCTTGAAATTCATTTTAGTGCAAGTCAACAACTATAAACAGTTTTCAACAGAACAAATACAAGAGCAGAAAGAGTGTGCAAGCAATAAAAGCAAAAAATAAATAAATAAATGTAGAATATCTACAGTATAATATAGACCCAACCACGAGTCACATGTTAATGAATGACAGTGCAACATTTAAAGTGATGGAAGAATCACTATTTGGATGTTCCAATTACAAAAAGGTACAAGATCAGGAAGGACTACAATCATACCTCAATGCAACAAATGATCTGATTTTGTAAGTGTAAAATAAAAATTTGTACAATAAACATAGATTTACACTTGTTTAAAAAAAAGGAATATCTCCTTAAACATGTGTATTCACTAAATATAATTTTAAATTAATAAGAAATAAACTATTTCATATAAATGTGGCTCTGTTGTATCTCTGTCCAAGGATAGATATGCATTTGAAAAAAAATTATCCTGAGAAGTGCTTGATCCATTGTACCAAAGGGGTGTATCAGTGGTCACCACCAAAAGTAGCATGACTGACTGTTGTGGAGATTGGGCAATTTTTTGGCTCCCTGTCTGTTTGCACACATTTGGGCTTCCCACATTAAACCTTGACCTTGAGCCACTTCCGCATCTTAGGGGACAAGGTAAACATCCATATAAATGTCTTTTTTTTATATTCACTATGTCAGCAAGCTATATGGTAGGAAAATCGAGCCTTTATAATTATGTAGGTAACTACCTCGACAAAATCCGAGCTTAAGAAAACCAGGATTCTGAAAACTGATTTCCAGGGGAGTTAAATTTCAAGCAGAGCTAAGCTCTTTATTCAGCTTTTGGACTAGGATGAAAGTGTAGTATCAGCTCCATTATGTTTCTGCTTTCAGACAGTTCAGTCTTGTGAAGAGGAATACCTTGTTTTGGAAATTCCAACCATCTGGCAATTCTTCCCTTATTGCATTAAAAAGAAAAGATTTGTGAATGCCAACATGACAGCAGTTGTGAGGATTGGGTAATTTTTGTTCTTGGCTGATATGTATGAGTACCTCACATTAAACTATGTGTCATATCTTGTTACCATGGAGGGGTAGGGAAATAGCATTAAACCTGGAAGTATGATTATATATTAAAGGGAGAAAAAGAACTATTTACTAGGATGAGCCTTATCCAGCACAAGATCAAATTGAGAACAATAGGGATAGAAAGATTGAGTTGCACCAATCTTTCAAATGAAGAGGGCATTCATTCCTGAAATTTTTCATTGGAACACCTAGCTTTTTACCTGGATTTAAACACCAGTTATTGACACCAATGTGGAATATACAACTCTCTCATCCATACAACATTCATAGATATTTATATATAAATGAATTTATGTGACAATTACTGCAAAAGACAACCAATGTTGGCATATCTATACAATGTAAAACCCAAGCAAGATTAAGAAACATCTGCGTTTCCCATACTTGAAGATGGATCAAGTAATGGCTTGAAATTGAATAATCACAGACATCATAATAATATCAGATAAAAAAAGAAAATATTTTAACTGGTTCTGAAATTATGTTTCTAATGAAACTAACATAGTAACAATTTTAAAGTTATGATTAGTGTTTGTTCTGAAAAGTGTAAATATGAGATTTGATAATAATTTCAATAAATTTATCAAGCATCTAGGTCTGATGAGTGTTTTGACATGAAGTCAGTCAATCAGATTAGTCAGTTTGGTTTTTGCTGAATACAGAGATTCACACAAATTTTGGTTAGACTTAAACTTTTAGAAATACTAAAAGAAAAAAAAGATCTTTTAAAAACTTACGCCATTGTGTAGTCCTTAGTAATTTAGTTGTTTGTAATAATAGCCAAAAAAAAGGAAGTGACTAAAGAAACAACTCTTGCTCCACCCATTGCCTTTTCCTATGAGTGGACAGTTTTTTCTCACTTCCTCTCAAGTCATATAAATATTTCCTCTTAGCTTTTATCAGAGCTCTTATATAAAGTGTTAATTCATCAGATATTTTGGATGAGTAACTTATGCTAAAAAATTACATTTTAATCATGGAAATTTTATTCAATAGATATAATTAATTTGGTTCATATTTTGATTTTTTTTTTAAATGCAAAATGTTTATGGAACTAAATTCATTGTAATTGAATATATAAATGATGTACTTTTTATTGTTTTCATACCAAAATTTGATTAGTGTATAATAATTAGTGCAGTAAAACATTCTTCAGTTTAATCATAGTAATTGGAAATTGGATTTTTATAGTTACTGATTAATTAAAAGTTTTTGAAAATTTAAAAGTGGGTAACTATTTTGTTTGTCAACTTTGTTTATATTCAATTAATGCAAGCTGCATTAGGGATTCCAGTATAATATACATTAAGTTCTGTAAACAGTTTGAATGATAGAATAAAGATGTCATAAAAATGCAATATACTGTATCTTGCGTCACTGTTTGCTTATAAGTTTTTCCTAATTTCTTTATAAGACTAATGAAGTTATTCATAATATTATTTGCATTATTAATGTGCAGAATATTTTACATATTGATTATTTAGAGTAGACTACATATCATTCTTACAATATAGCAGCAACAGTTTTATGAGTTTTACAAGATTTTCCAAGTTTCACATTGTTAAACAGCTTACTAAAGCTCCATGAAGCATTGTTCTAATTAAATATAATTACAGAAAAAAGTATGCATAAAGTATACAAGAGTTTTGAAGAAACAAATAAAAACAGGCCTAGGGATAGGTTTCATACATTGATTTAGGACTCATTATCTTGTGCTTTTTTTTTCCACATTGTGACAATGTGGAATAATTTCATAACTTGACAAAAATGGATTTTTTATAATTTGTCATTTGATATAAGACACAAATTGGTGAAATAAAGTCCTAAACTTGTTTTTATCAGAATTGCATTGTTGTCATATGGAATCTTCCATTAACTTCTTTGTTTAGTGTTACATGCTGAACGTTTTTTTCAAATTGCAGTATTGTTTTATATTTTGCAAGTTCTGAAGTTAGTAATAATTTCTCTTTATTCATCAAATCAGCATTGTAAAGCTTCCAATTTGCAACATAGCTACAAGCTTCAGATTTCAAAATTCATGATAATTTCATTTATAAGGCTACTGTTAATTCATATCTCTGCAGAACGAACCATCTTTCATCCTAACTGCACAGATAGATGTTACTATCATTTAGAAAATAAACATTTACATTTCAATAAATATCTTTCATATATTAATTAAAGTGGCTAATAATATGCAATATAATGAAAGGAAGAAATCATGAATAGTGGTGACAAGAACTAAAAAGGAAGGCTTTCATAAGCGGAAAGAAGATAGGCAAATTTTGTGGTTTTAAATTTTGATTTTTTTGACAGGAAGTCTAATGAAAGCTACTATTTCATCTCTCCCTAATATAAAGAAATTTGTGTTCCAGTTTCATTAAACAAAGAAAGAGACTGGTTAGACTCTGTTCCTGTGTGCATGTTAAACAGGATTATTGAGGTTTCTGCAAATCAATACCATGGCACAACTGATAAACTACCTTTACAAGTCCATTGACTAATTTTGAGAGACACTCTGATGGACATTTCTCTACCAATATACCAACAGGAAATAAATGTTCTTGTCAAGTTTTAAAACCTCTTTACTCATCATTTCCTGTTATTAGACAAGGTAGGTGATGACCCACTTAAACAGGGTGAGCAGAGCCCCCAGGAAGCTTGATAGTGATCAGCAAACAGAGTTAAATGTGGAAAGATTTTATGGTATAGAATCAAAGGAATGTGAGATGATTTGAGTAAAAACTAATATTCAGGTTGGATTCCTTATGAACCCTTCAATGCATCTAATTTCTTAAAATAAATTGACTTTCTTATTAAATCAGTGTTGAAAGGTTCAATCTGGATATTAATTTGGAGATAATTTAGTAACATAGATATAGACCCACCTGCTACTTGCCAAGTTGGGCAAAAATGATAGCAAGTGTCAAATTACTTCCTTGGCCAAAAAAAAAAAAAAAGCATCTCTAAAAACTCATATAAATTTACATTGTTTAATAAAAACCTATCCATCAGATTTCCGTGGTTTCTTAAGCAGAACAAATTTGGAAACCTTTTTCTGAAAACTCAGTCAAACAATGGGCTGTGTTTTTACAACAAGATATATTTAGTGGTGACTTCATAGGAAGACTAGTTTTCAAAAATTAGATTATCTGAACTTAATCATGTGGAAAATTGATTTTGTACTTTTTAAACAAAAAAGATCTTACTGAGCATAAATTAATTGTAAAATCTTACTCTTATTGGTGACACGACAGACTGAAGGAATGGCAAAGATGAGACAGGAGCCAACATTGGCAACAGGGTAAAGAGTTCAATAGAGATGTGATGTGGAGAGAGTAGTTGTACCTGCGAATAAACTAACCAACAGACAAACATTCCAAGTTATGAAAAGGAAAACTGAGCAAGCAGGCACATACAACTAACTTTTATTGTCATAGTTGTAAATGAGCAATTCAAAGTTCAGATGATAGCATAACATTGTGATGAATGAAAATTGGGATAAACCCTGTGTAACCAGCAGGTAAAATAAACTAAGTGTTGTTGAAGTATTCAAATCTTCTTTATCATTATTCTAAGATTTCAGTCAATTTATGAAACACAGGTTTTTAATATTTCATCACTGAGTTTACAGCTTCTTCACAAGAAATGATATTTATGGAATATACTCCTGAGAGGATGCTTTTCAGATCAATACAATCTTAAGCTCTTCAAGTCTAGGGTCAACTTATTTATCCTATATACCCTCATAATTGGTACTTCTTTCATCCTCTTATATATATATTTTTTTTGACAATACTTTCTTGGGCTAAATGCCCAAGAAAGTATTGTCAAAAAATCTTATCTAACAGCATATTTTTAAAAATGAACAGAAAGAGAAGAAAAAAAAAGAATGTAAGACTTGAGTTTTATATGAACTTCAATACAAACTCTATATACTACTGCTTTGCAATTAAAGAAAAAATAAATCAGACACACAGCATAGTATTATGATAATAGCATTAAGTTAATTCCTCCATAAACCCAATCTTAATTACATAAATTATAAATAAAATGCCACTATCTACTTTTTTTTTTTAAATGTAAGAATTATATGAATTCATACAGTGACTGCTGCAGCAACAACATTAGTATCCCAAAGAAAGCTCTCATCTAATGATGACCTTAGATTCATGCATGGTTTTAGGAGTCACAGAATCATTATTGCTAACCAAGAGTGCTCCAGCAATACCTTGTGATACCACCAGGCGTTGCAAGAGTATTAAGTGAAAATAAATGCAGACCCTGTTCCAGTTTTCAAGCTTATCTCTCTTTTGATATCAGCTGGAGATCAGTCAGATATATCAAGGCTGAAGTGAGAATGACACCTTGGCATTTGACTACAACAGAAAAACCAATATTTCTACTCTGCCACCATTGCCAAAAAAAACAAAAAAAAACACATGATCCATGCAATTCAACGAAACAAAGAAATTGAATCAAGGGAATAATCTGTATAAATAGCAGAAAAGGAAATGGAAACACAACTAGAAAACGAACATGACAACTGAAATCAGCTTCCAATGTTCATTTGTAAAATGTTTAACCAGTGCAAGAAACAAAAGTTGAATTCTGTGTTCAAACTTCCAATCAATAACTAAACTTGCCACTGCTAACCCTTAGCAACCAACTTACTTTTAGCAAAGTCAAATTTCACTTGCAAGGTTTGTCTAACAACCACAAGAGCACAATTTACACCTGTAATTCAGCCAGCTAACTGCTTTGCCACTCCACCATCATGTTTAGCTAATATAGAATGACATATCTACATGTCCTGTGTACACATCCCAGTAAAACACTACATATTCAACATGCTCTAATAAGACACAGTAACAATTTAAACACAACCCAACACAGATGGTGGTGATTAGATTATTTAGAAACATATACACAGATAAGAATACTTAATAGTTAAACCATTTTCTTTAAAAAACAAAAAAGAAAAATGTTAAAAAAAAAAATCAATTTTCCCTAAAGAAGACAATGATGTTACTAGGATGCAGGGTGTTACAGGAAGTGAAAATACTTTAGTGAAAAGAAGTGAGGAAACAGACAACAAAGGTACAAGATTCAGGAAAAAAAGATCACACAGCATTGAATTTTTGAATATTATAGAGAAGCAAAAAATTGGATGAGAACTCTAATGGCAAGAAAAAAAAACAAAAAAGAAACTATTAGCAGTATTCATTGCATGGATGATTTATGAATGTGCAACAGGGATTATGACATGGAGAATTGTCCGGCATGACACAGTGAACCAATTTTTCTAGAAGTAGATCTAGTGATTGTTGCAAATATAGGCTCTATCCTAGGTACCTATGATTTTTCTGATCTTCATCAATGATCTACCTAATGTAATCAGATCCCAAGTAGGCATCGACACTGATGACACCACCATATACTCCCACCTTGCTAAGAAATCTGCTGAGGTTGTAGAGGGGCTAAGAAGTCACTCAAACAAATAATAAAAAGAAAAATGCACTACAAATAAAGTAAAATAAACTTTTGTTTATTTTCGTAAAAAAAATAAAAGAATTATTTTTTTTGTACAAAATATGAGATTGTCCGTACTGCTGTAGAAAAAAAGAGAAAGAAAGGAACTGGGAATGTGAGAGGGAAAGGTAGGACGATGTGTAGCGAGCGAGATGAGAGAAAGAGAGGGTGAAAGAAGGTTCACTGATACGGATTCTGCCTGTTGTGTGAACTGCTGGATTCTCTCTGCGTGTATGCTCGAATCTGTCCGTATGCCCTTTGATGTCAGCTTGTCACTGGTCTTCCTCTGACTGTTGAGGGTTTCTACCTTCCTTATATCTGAATGGTGAGGCTCCGGAGAGATTAAAAAAATAGGTTTCTTGTGTTGAGCCCTGATTGGTCAATAAATCATATTTTTGACCACGTGGTGTGCTTTCCACTACATCTGAACTTTTGGGTGCGCCGTTCTTGTTTTTGACACCACAGGGTATGGAAAGGGGTGAATTCCCACGCAATTGTATTTTTTGAGATACACGTGTGTGAATTAACTTTTATTGCGTGTGTGTGTGTGTGTGGAAAATAAAATAAGAAACAGCTCAAGGTAGACAAAGCAAACCTCACTGTTGATCTTGCAAAGAAATGGCTCGTAAATTTTAATGCTTCCAAAATGAAACTGCTATCCTTTAACTACCAAAGACAATCTCTCCTACCCACCTGCCATAAGCATGGATCATACTACTCTCCCTGAAAGCAATACACTGCCGACCTAATATAGAACCACCAGTGAATAAATACCTAAATCTACTGCTAGGGAGGTCGGGTCACTGTGTCAGTCCAAGAAGTTTTTCTGGTTTGAATCCATCTTGCATATATACAGATCTACTAACTGCCGTGCATTGAATACTGCTGTCACATCTGGTCAGGTTCTCCTGCTATTCATTTTGGGGTTCTCAACAAAATCCAAAGAAGAATCTGCAATGTAATCGATCCTGAACTGGCAGCTCAACTCCAGTCAGTCACTTAACACCGACAAGATGTGGCTTCCTTCTGTCTCTTCTACAAATACTTTCACGACTTCTGCTTCAGTGAGCTTAGCTCCCTGGTGCCCCCACTGCATGAATTTACTTGAGCTATTAGATTGGCAACTAGGTCCCACCCTTTTAAAGTGAAAACAATCAAATGTAACTGCAGCTTCTATCTTATCAGATTCTTTTCTTGCAATTCCCACCTATGGAACTCCCTTTCATATATTTCCTTCCCTGATAGCTACAATCTCCAAGAGTTTAAATGCAAAGTCAATTGTCATATGTTATCTTCTTTACTCTCATCCTTTCCCCAACACTCCATATATTCTTCTCTTTTTGTTTTACTCTCACACAGCTCTCTTCTCACTAATGTTCCCATCCTTCTCTTATCCATTTTCCGAACCCCCCACCATGATCTGTTCCTTTTCACTCTCCTCTTATGTAACCCCCTACGCACCAGTGGCAGTACTGCCTTGCTTGAGGTAAAAAGAGATATATAGAAAGATATAGATAGAGATACCTGCAATACAGAGAAGCCATGAAAAATGAGTCCATGATACCCACCCACCAAAAAAAAAAAAAAAAAAAAAAAAAAAAAAAAAAGAGCCATTTCTGTACACCAAAAACTGTAGCTAACTAAGAAAAAATAAGGTCATTTTCAGATTCAGCACTCTCAAATTAGCTAATAAAGATATTTGGTGTCTTGACACCATTTCAAAAATTTATCACTGTGCTGCTATGGTCACATGTCTAATTTCTGAATAAATATCTGCTGTGTAGCACAGGTAAACTTGCAATGAACATTGCACACAATGGAAAATATTAATGATGATAAAAGAAACACAATTAAGTGTCATATTCCACAAGTTGTCATCTTTATATCTACTGACCAAAAACAGAAGCTCTAAAATAATTAAAGGGAACATTAAGACAAGGCAAGGAAAAGAAAAGTCTCTGCAACAGCTTTTATAATGGCTAAAGGTCTTAACATTTTAATTAAAAACACTCCTTATTCAACAACTCAATTCCATCTTAACAAGTTAGCCATAGAGACATATCTCATCACCTTTTTAAGAATACTATGCATGTAATGGGTTTGTGTCAACCAACTTTTGAATTCTATGTACCATTTCTAATTTATTTCTAAATATGTATACAGTGCAGTAGTGCGACAAACAATGAACAAATTCAAAAATCATTTGTATATTGTTATACTCCTTGGCAATTAGATCTTTTTCTGATTCACACTACATGTTGGCTGAATGTGAACACTAAAAAAAGCAAAACATAAAATAAAATCCTTTTCTGTACAGAGGCTCCAAGCATCACATCTGGTCCACAATAAAATAGCCAGTCACAGGTGTTCCTGCCAGAAAGAAATGATCCTGGGAACCACCAGATTTGCTTAAAAGAAAAGCTCCTTATATACAACTGGCAGTTGAAGGCTGAAATACCTGTCGACACAGCACCAGGATTGTTTCTCTCATCAACATGACCTTTGCTAATCTCACCCAACTTGTCATACAGACTGTGATATCGCCAATACCCGTGATTTCTAACACCTCAACAAGGAAAGCTAGGAGTTGGATAGTAGTCACTACCATGACTTTTGTTGAATCTCATTTGACCAGAATCAAACAAGAGATTCTGCTTAATCAAGCTTCCAGCCACCAATACACACTTTATTGGCTAAATCAAATTCATGACTTCTCTCACATTCACATCAGCATGGTCAGATTCGTAGTTTAACCACACTGGGCCTCCTTTGTAGCCACCACCATAACCTTGGCAATGAGCCTGTCCACATATATCAGACAGTGTGACCTTATCACATACCTGCTGACCCATCAAACAACTAGCAGATGTTGATTTCAACTGTGAAGAAGGTTGAATCTCCTATAACCTCAGTAACCCCCAGCCACAAAAAAAAAAAAAAAAATTGGTCACCTGCCAGCCCTACCAACAATACTTATGCCTAATCCCTTTCCTTACTAACAACAACTAATGAACCACACATGAAAAATTTTTGCCACCTTTCACACACTACGTATATTCTGAATTTTGACAAATACATACTGAAAATTTAACCCATTTTTTTTATATTTGTAACCATGTTTGACTGGATTTTTTATTTTATTTTATTTTTTAAATAAGATCTTATAGCTGACCATAAATCTGGTTTGTCAAACAATTAAATGAGAATTGTATAGACTTTTCTGGTAATCTGTCTAAAATGAAAGCTGAAGTTTTATTAAATTTCTACAGAGGAAAGTCATGAATTTTTCTTAATATTGAAATATCATTTGTCTACAATTGGAAAAATTTTCAATATTTACACAATTTTTTTTTTTTGGGGGGGGGGGCTCAGTTTTTTCATAGGACCTTATAGTAAATCAACCCTGTGCAATTAACTTTTTTGTTTGTGCATATTCAACAACTGAATCCTTTGCAAATAAAGCCATTCTTGGAGTTTCCGAGGAAAATGTCATCATAAGAACTGAAGAAAACTTGAAAAATACAAAAAACAAGAGCAACAATTCGTCCCCACCAAAAAAAACTAAGAACAAAGTGACCCCAGCACGAGTGGTTCCAAAATGGAGGATCGATTTAATATGAGAAACTGAGCCCCACTAAAATTGTTTAAATATTGAAATTTTTCCAAATTTTTTTTGATAATTACAAACTCTATATAATAATTGATAAAACTGCATTATATATATATAAATAAATAAATAAAAATTTAAAGGTGGTGGTAGTAGTCTTCTTCAGGTGCGCTCGGATTTTTTTTTTATGTAAGGGAGAAAATCCCTTGAATCATGTGACCTTTTAATGATAAAGATCGCATATGGCCACCCGTACAAACAAAAAACGGGTAATCAACATGCAGAAAATTAAAATGTTTTAATTGTTTAACAAAAAAAAATGAGCACCCTCATTTAAAGTAAATGTTTAAATTTTTTCATTAGTAAATATATTCGCCACGCATTAATTAAAAAAAAATCTGAGGAGGAAATTTCAAGATTTTTGAAACTTCGAGAAATTACTTAATAAAAAAAAATAACAAAAATTAAAACAATTCGTGTAAAAATTCATTATCAATAGAAAAACTTTTTTTTTTTTAATTATTTATTCAGACTACAATATCATTTTATTTTATGTTTATAAAAGCAATTAAAAGTTTATCCAAATAAAAAATGGCATAGTGTTATTGCATTTTTATTTTTGCAATTCGGAGCAGATTTTCTAATAAGGGAAAATTTTTTTAAGAAAAATCACAGTTGATTAGCCTTTCTTAATGACTCCTGAATTTAATTAAAATTATCTATATGTTGAGACCTAGTCACATTTTTCGACATTTCTGGAAATTAATTGGTGGGGGTGGGGGAAAAAAAAAAAATGTTTTTACCAATATTTTCTAAAAATAATTATTTCGAAACTGATTTCATTCAGTTGTGAATAAGTCCTGAAATTCATCAAAATCTGACCATTATTTTTGCAAGGATTTCCAAATTAATGTGTCTTTCAGTCAAAAAAATGCCTTTGCGTAATATGTTTTGGCATAATAAACTCTAGCGTCAATTTATGCCTCGCACTGATGAAAGAAAAAAAAGATTTTCTACCACTAAATAAACCCGTTAGAAACAATTAAAAATTTTTTTTTTAATTATTAAAAATAGTTTGATCTATCCTCTTAATGATAGCATAAACATTTTGCCGAGAAGACTTTTTTAGTTTGAGGCCTTTTTTCTCCAAACTATGCTGTTTTTTCAGCAATTTTTTGGAGGTACTTATATTTTGGAGTTGAAGTGTTAGGACACTATATCAATGTGGAAAGCTAAAACATGTAAAATAAGACTGATTATGTGAAAGAATATGAAGAAAGTTCTTCCATATTGTTTAGAGATTCACAAAAACGGCATTCCTCAGTTAAAACAAAAACTTTTCAATTCAATGTATTTCAATTCCAGCTGCATGTGCTTCTCATTTCAACCCTCTTAACTTCTCAAGAATTAACACTCAACACAGATTCAGCTAACAAGTAATCAGTTAATGCAGCATGCTTTTTATTAACAGGCTTTAGTTTCATTTGGCCATGTTTTTTCACATAAGCTTCATAGTTTTTAAAATATGCAAATGTATTCAGACTTACTGGACAAAGGACACCATTTCCCAAATAAAGAGGTCATCTATCTTTTTATCATACATTTGGAATTGATTTATCAGTTAAAAACCTGTAAAGGATGCAAAGCAGAGAGAAAGAAAAAAAAAAAAGCAAAGATAATAATGTTCAAAGAGTGATTTTTATTCTAAAACAGTGATGGGGCTACACAGCCACAATACTGATGGAAAAGTAAAATACCATTGAAAAGGAGCCATGTTTGAAGTTGATACATTATTGCCATTAACAAATATTATGGCCATGGTAAGTGTGGTATAGGTAATCCATACACTGAATCACAACATCAAGCCTTTCTCTTCACCTAAGTTCTATCTTAATTATTCCTTCCATCGGCCCTTCTCATAGTCCCAGTGTGAAGCGACACCTTCTATAGGGCCAGTTCTTGTTGCAACCATACGTTTCAGTACAGCTTCTTGCCACTCTTTGGTCATTGTGTGTGGTAGTGGTGGATATACTTAAAAAAGAAAGAGAGAGTGTAAAATAAAATGTTTCAAGCCAAAACTTTACATTTTATATTTAAAATTCAGTTAATATTTTAAATTTAGCTCAGAAAAAAAAAAAAAAAAAAAAAAAAATGTAAAAATCTTCATCTCAGATAAATTCTTGGATTGCTCAATCTTGTTTACTCCTGACACTTAAAGCAAACTACCAAATAATGAACTTTTAAAAGTCCATTAAGTTTCTATTTTCAATATAGTGCAACAAAATGGATTAAAACAACCTAGATTATTACAAAAAGGCATTCACTGCTACATTTTAAACACAAATCTTTAAAATTAATTCTAGAATATAAAGAAGTTTTTGTGTGCGTGTATATTTTTTTTTTGTAATTCATTAACATATTTTGGAATTCATATTTCTATCTATTGGATTGAACCATTAAAAAAAGGTTTCTATATTAGGAAAAAGATGAGTGATAAATTTTAGAGGGAAAACAATTGATATATGAACTAGCAACTATTCTAACCCAATATAACATTGTCAGCTTACCATATATCTTCATCCAAATGATGATCCACCCAGTAAAACTACACAGGCCTAGCATTATAGCAAGGATTCTTTTCCAGTTGCCTGTAGGTGCATACATCTCAGCATAAGTCTGACAGAAACTTATGCGGTACACTGAAATGACAAAAGTAAATTATCAGCAACAACAAAGAATTCATCTTAAATATTTATTTGTTCAACAATTCCAAAATTGCAGTTTATAGCAAATCCTGCATATTTTTTCATTTCTAGTTTTGAAGCTTTCCAGATAACTAAACAAAAACACTTTGCTACTGTTGTGTGTCTGTCAATTGCAAAAGTAACTTTAAAAAAATAGCTTAATACTTACGGGCTTTCTTCTCTTCAAGAGTTAAAGATTTCCAGTCATTTACTTCCTTCTCCCTTAGAGCTAAATTATCTGGTGTGTTTTCCTTAAAACGGATAGCAGGAAAGGGCATTTGTGGTATATCAAAGTAGCTTGCACTGCCATTGATACCAAAGCCAACTATATCTCTGTTACCTTAAAAAAAAAAAATTTCTTAACCATATAAGAAACCTAACTCAAAACAAAAAAGTTTTACATTTAATTATTTGACACAAAATAAATAGCAGGTCTCAAGATAATTTTTTTTTAAATAGATTAAGAAATTTACAAAAATTTTGAAATCTGGAAATGATTTTATAACTTTATAGTCTTATTTTAAGAAACTATGACCATATTGCAAAATTTACATAGACTAATAAAAATAAAATTGTAACACCTTCAAAAAGATGATGCAGATAAAGTGCTGTAGCTTTGATATTTGCTGAGAAAGAACAGTTATGTGCCAATGCATATATTTTAGTGATAAATTTTGTTCACATGGTGAACACACAATATCGATTTTGCCATTTTGAAACCAGTGTAGCATGATGCCAATAAACTCTGCCAAATTTTTAATTCTTTCCTGGCTAGTACAATCCCAAGACCTGATCCCACTGAACATGTGATGCCTTACTCAATCACTTAGCCCACCTACAATTATTTGCTGCATTGTGTCAACAGGTGCAAGAAACATGGAAAAACTGATTTTTTTTTTTTCATAGAGATAATCATGATTTACTGGTACAAGCCCCACTAATTAACCCACAGCTGGGGGAGATGTGGATTCATACCTTTCCCAAGGTTATTTGTGCATAAATATAACAAACAACAGGAATTGGAACTCAGCTCTTAAATTTTCAATTCTGAGCTATTATCCATTACCACACATCCATGCTTACAGAATCTGATATTCTCAAGTGGTCACACATCTAGGCACTGGCTAAGTTCAATTCTGCTTAGCTTTGGTGATCATACAAGAATTGGTGTTTCAATGTGATACAGCCATAAGTCCTACATGGAAGTAGGTGTGTATGAGAGAGACAGAGACAGAGAGACAGACAAAGAGAAAGCTGAATCTGTTTTAATGCCCAGTGCTAATATACAGCTAACTTACATGTGTGATTCTTGACTGTAACCCAGCTATATTACATGCACACAAAATTGAACAAATTTTCCATCAATCTAGTAAACCAAAATTAAATATAAACAGTTGATAATGAATTCAAAGTAATTGCATATAAAGGGATTTTCTTACACAAGATTATATAATATTGATATGTTTTGTCTTATATAGTACTGACATATGTATTTGAATGATTTAATGATTAAATCAATCCCAAACCAGGTTTATCATAGAACACAACCAAAAGTATAAGCCGATTGTTCATTTATCAGATTAAAGTTTCAAATTTAAATTGGAATTCTTAAAACAACTGTGTTATAAAGGCTCATAAAAATCAAATGGTTTTTAAAAAATTCAATTACTTTGAGCTTTATGTGCTCAAATAAAGTTAACCAGTTTGAAGTCAAAATTTCAAAGACATAAAAAAAAAAAAAAAAAAAACAAAAAAAGTCTTTATCCATATTGCTATCCAATCATCAAAGAATTTCCACTTTTGTCTATATACACTAGGTATTCAGTCATAAAAAATCCATTTTATTAATGATTCAATGAAATCATTAAGAAATATTGAAATTATTGGAACAGCTGATTATACAAGCAAAACAAGATAAAATCTGAAAATTTTTGTCTTGCTTTAAATGTTCCTCTTTGGTTCATTCACACTCAGTAACCTCAGTTGCTTTATTGCCTTGCTTGTGAAATGCTAAAAAGGCTTTGAAGAATACATCCCAACCCCATCATAATTTGTTCTATTACATGTCATGAGGATGTGTTGCAATGCAGTAGAAAAAAAAAGAAAAGTTTGTTTTTTTCTCCATCATTCAAACAAGTGTTCACAGACACATTACAGTAAATTTAAGTTCCAACAATTTATCAAAAATAAATGCCTATCTCAAACACAAACCTAAGTTTATGTAAAACAGAGCATTTAGGATTTTTGCAACTAGCTAATACTAGCAAAAAGATAAATCAAAACAGTCTTGATAGCAAGCAATAGTGTTCTTTTGCCACTTGTAGGTCAAATGAATAATCTTTGCTTTTGCTCCTGACTGTATTTCTTCAAAGAAAATACTCTGGAAGCACATCTAGAATCCTGTTTAGATTCAGGTTCCTAAAAAAAAAAAAAAAAAGATAAATAAAACTGTTAAACATTAGAATTCTTACAAGCAATACTTACCAATTCGAGGATGGATTCTCTCCTTAGTTTCTTGGTCCAGCACCACACTGCTACTACATCTGACTGGGAAGCTTTGCTGCTTAGGAAGGCGAGCAATCACCGAGCTAAGGGTTTTTAGTAATTGACGGCTCATTGTACAAACACTGCAACGACAGAGGGGGGGGGGAGAAAAAAAAAAAAGATTATTTCTCTTGAAGAAATCAAATTATTGTCACAACCAATAGTCTTTAAGCATTATTTTGCTGGAGTAAGGCTAGAAGGGATATTTTAACTTTTTATACAACGAATTTCTGATTTCCATTTATGTATTCTACATGTGTTGTTAATAATACTTTCCAATACTTTAATGTAAAAATATAAAGCATTACCTAGTCTGCTTTAAAAGTGCATTTACCTAATTTCTATGTAGCCATTTTAAAAAGATAGTTAAAAAAAGTTTTGCTAAATATAGTCATGATATATTTCAATCAAGTAAAATGCTATTGATTGAAATATCATAGAATACTCATGTCAATTTAATCACAAAAGTATAGAAAGTTTCTCATAAGAATTTTTTTTAATCCTAACCAAACAAATGCATATTTGTAACACAGCAAAAAAAAAAACAAAAAAAAACAAAAAAAAAACAAAAAAAAAAAACACACACATTACAGATTCCAGTTCATTATGCTTGGCTGATAACTTAAGTTTTAACAAGTAGAAGTTACAATTTCCTTCCAATCCCCTTCAGATCAAACTGATGTCACAACATAGACAAATAGACATAAATAAAAATTATTTTTAGTAATATCAAATGTAGAGCATAGTATTCTATTTTCACAACTCTAAATTTTCCACAAATTAAGCAGCATGAAGTAATGTGATAATAAACTGAAGAATAGTGAAGTTAGGAGATGCATTTTTATCAAAACATTTCCCTATTTTTATTTATTAGCCTAGTCTATGGTAATATAATAGATGTGTGGTATAGTTTAATAGATAACACTTCAGAATGTGAAATCAGAGCAAAGTTTTTATTCCAAGTTAAATTTGTTACATTCACTTACACACAAATACTCTTAGTAAAAGGTATGAATTAAACCTTGGTTGTCAACAAGTCTAACACAAAAACAAACATGAAAATCTTCTGCATAGTCATTCATAAACTGAAAGGAAGTAACGAAGTTTTAAAATGCATTTAAAAAAAGAAAAAAGTCTAAGCTTTTATTTTAGTTTCAATTCCAAGCTAATAGATTAAATTTCATATTTTCAATAAACAAAATGCTCTAGTAGATTTCAAAATAAATTTAAATTAATTGAAATAGTGTTTTGTTTTTTTCCTCGAAATTGCTATTAAAAAAAATCAGTCAGACAAATCTGGCAACACAACAATTAACACATCTTTAAAAATAAAATACTTTCTTGAAACTGTATTTGAGGAAGGTTAACTGATTTAAAATTTAAATTGATCATAATTAAAATAAATATTTTTAGTTTAAAATATTGCAGAAAAGCATTTTTAACCTGATGTTGGGTGTTGAGAGATTCATCAATAACTTAATGTTTGGCATTTTTATGTAAAAGGCCCATAAGTTTATAATTTACTTGGTAAATATAACACGAACTCTGTTCTTATGATTGTCTTAACTACCCAGTAATCTTAAAAATGCAGGAAAATATTCCAAGTAATCTAATATTTTACTGAATTTTAGGCACTTAGGCTGGATAGACTTATGAAGATGTCTGTTGCAGAAAAGTTAAAAATTGTGAATTTACTAAAGTTGCTGCTCATTTTCTAAGAAAGGTTGTGTATGGGAGCCTGTATTTAAAAAAAAAAAAAAAAAAAAAAAAAAAAAAAACATACACCCAGAAAACAAAATTTTTTAAAATACTGGAGGCAGTGTCACTGAATTGTAGTAAGTTTTTCTTAATGCTATCCATAATTCTCTCTCTCTCTCTCTATATATATATATATATACACACACACTCTTGTAGATAGGTGTCACTCTTAGTTTGGAGTTGTGAAAGTGGATATTTGCTGCTGACTCATAGATATATCACACAATAATCTGGGAAGTTACATGGCTCTTAACTAATATTTGTTAAATATTTTCCAATATTCACCTTTATTTCAAAACAAAAGTGTTTATTTATGGAGATATAGTTATCAAACTTCATCAGGACTGAAACCCAGAAATTTTTTGTCATCATCACTGTCAAACATTCTATTCATTTGTTCATCAGTGGCTATGTCATAGACATTCAGTTCATCTCCATGCTCATTGTCTTTTTTGTGCTTTAATCAACTAAATTCACATACATCATGTTATCCTCAGTGCCATCCACAGCACTAGAGATAATGCATTTTTTTTGTGATAAAATGCCACCTTTATACATGGTCAATTTCATTCATAAAAGCAATTATAGGTTCTTGTAATCTTTCTTAGTGTTAGTGTTATTGTATTTTTTATTTTATGATTACAAAATATTTCAGTAAATAAATGGGGATGTAACAGATGTGCATGGAAAAAAAAAAAAAGTGAATATGTTCTGAAAGTTCCATTTAATTCATCCTGGCAATTTGATTTCTGCATGAATAAAAATTAATTTTTTTTTCAAAAAGCTTTTTTTTTTAAATTATAATTATTATATAATTTTATTTATAGGAAAAGAAATATACCCTATATTATTGGTTATAGAAAACTAATAAATGAAAATCAGTTTCTGTATTTTTGTTGTTTTGATTTTTCAAATTTAAATATGAGACATTGTTTTGGTCACGTTATTTTTGGAAAATTAGCAAATTTAAAGTCGAATTAATCTAGGTACCTCCACTCATTTTTCTATACCTAAATTTAAATTTTAAGTTATCTTCAAGCTTTAAAATTAGCTTTAATTGAAAGCCAAGGAATTAAATTTAGTAATTCCAGTAAGCAAAATACCCTGGTGTAATTTAAACTGAAATTATATTAATTGGAATCAAAAATTTTCTAAATTTAAACAGTTTTTAAAATTTCAAACTTTCCGCTATTTTTCATCAATTGTAAACAGAAGCCAATTCTCGGTTTTTAAAAATCTTGCAAAAATAAAATACACCTTACTGACACATTATTTTCTTCAAATTACCGAATTTAAACTTACTTTAAGTTGACTTGAAACAAGAATTACTTGCTTACTGCTTAAAATGTTTCAAAAAGCATATCAATTACGGTAGCCTTGTTACCACAGCTGTCAACACCTTATTAGCAGCCAGTAACTGATGATTTACCATATCTGACCAAAAGTATGGAAGACGAATTTGGTATAAATCTTATTCATACAAATAATTTTTTTATTTTTAACTATGTTAAAATTAAAAATTTAACAGTTTTCAACAATTATCCAATATTTTATGGAATTTTAGTTAGTTTAGCTTTGTTTGAAGATGTTTTATGAAAAATAATGTAAAACTTTTTTAAAAACTTACAATTTAATAACAATGAAAATAACAGCAGAGGTAACGCAATAATTTATGAAATGTTATGGCATTTATTAATTTTTATTTTTAATATCTATTTTTCATATTTTTTAGGTACCTCTACAAATTGTGAATTTCACAATTTTGTTTTTAACAAAATTAGAAAATTAAGAATTATGTAAAAGTTGCTTTAAATATTTAAGGAACGACTTTCAAAACAGGCTGTTGAATTTTATAAATGTCATGAAGAGACTTGAATCAGAATCAAAGTGTAGTTTCTGTCGTTTTCCATGTAAGGGGAATAATCCAAAACACTGGTTAACTTCTAAAATAAATACGATCCTTATGGAACATCATACTTAAATGAACATATTTATTTACACACAAAAATTTTTTAATTATTTTGAAAATATATCTGGTGAAAAGTTTTTATTAAACTTTTCAATAGGCAATATAATCATCAATTCTTAACTAAAAAAAGATAGGATGACAGTTCTTTAAAAGATTTTAAAAACTTTATGAACTATAATAATAAAAAAATATGAAAACAATTCTTTTAAAATTTTATTAGTAATCAAAAGCTTATCAAATTTAGATGATATCAGAGTTTTATAGCATTTTTCATTTTACTCTTCGGAGCAGATTTTCGGATAGTGCAAAAAAAAAAAAAAAAAAAAAAAATGATTTATATTCCCGATGAGTTTTGCATTTAACTAATAAAAAATAATTTGCAGCCAATTAAAATTTATTAAAATTTCATAAAATTACGTGGAGTGTGTGTGTGTGTGTGTGGGGGGGGGGGCAGTTAAAAGTTTTTCATCAATATTTTTTAAGAATAATTTCATTTATTTGTGAATGAGTACTGAAAGTTTCATTAAAATCTGACAATTATTTGATTTTTTTGCGAGAATTTCCAAATTAATGTGTCACTGAAAAAGTGAGTTACGTAAAAATTACGTGATTGATTGTAAACAGTAGTAACATTTTCTGCAACGATAACTCAAATCAAAACAAAATTTTATGCCAAAATTTCAAACAAAAAATAAATAAAAATTACTTTGATCTTTCCTCTAATATTATAAACATTTGATAGAAAAAGTTCGTTTTATTAAGTTTTGGACCTTTTTAATTCATACTATGCTGTTTTTTGGGGGTTTTTTTGCAATGTAATGGAGGTGCCTAAATTACACTA
Organism: Ascarosepion bandense; assembly: GCA_037127315.1. Taxonomy (NCBI): domain Eukaryota; kingdom Metazoa; phylum Mollusca; class Cephalopoda; order Sepiida; family Sepiidae; genus Ascarosepion; species Ascarosepion bandense. The sequence continues at coordinate 562,789 of JBBBDQ010000135.1, forward strand.
TTACTTATTTATAGCATGAAATTTAAAATAAAACTATTTCTTAATCACTGTGTTGATCTTTCTGACCTTTCCTCGTAGGATTGACATATGATGACAGTCAGAGGATAAGTGTGTCAGAGGACAAATTGTTTCCTATAAGGGGAAGAAACCGTAAAAACACATGACCTTTTAATGTCGGTATCTCCACTCAATCGCCCCCCCCCCCAAAAAAAAATGCATAGCATGATGTTAAAAGTTTTCTCATCAAAATGTTTCTGCTATTAAGTTGAAACATCAAATTTTTTTTAAATTTTAGTCCTTTCTAACACGTTCGAAATTTTAATTAAAATTTATTATTTTTTGTTTTCTGTCAGCAATTCACGACGCCGTGTTTACGTAATGTGACTATTAAGGAAAAAAAAACAAAAAAAAACGCAAGTCGTTTTTTGACGTTAAAAGACACATTAATTTCAAAATTCTTGCAAAAATCAACTACTTGTCTGATTTTAATGAACCTTTCAGGTCTTATTTACAAATGAATGAAATTATTTATGCAATTATTATTTTAAGAAAATTTTGGTAATTTTTTTTACTCCAGGACCATTTTCCCGCAGAAATTACCATACTAAAAAAAAAAAAAAAAATAACCTGACAATTTGATTTTCGCAAGAATTTTTAAATTAATGTCTGTCAGACGGAGTGAGAAACCTGAGTTAAGATTGTTTTTACCAAAATTTCCAACGTATTAGAAAAGATTAACACAATTTTATATTTTTTAAGTTACTATTTTTTGACATTTTAAAACAAAACAAAAAGTAAGCAACCGATATAAGAGTAGTATTTATTCAATGCTAAAAATACTTTAAACCGCTACTTCGTTAAAAATAAATAAAAAGAGAGAAAAGAAAGTTTTAAAAAATATTTGTAGAAAACGTTAAGTAGAAATTTCGATAAATTTTAAAAAGGTGACCTCTCCGAGGTGACCGACAAAACGTCAGTTAATCACTGAAAGAAAAAAAACTTTTCTTGGTCAACATCGATAAAATTTGTTTTCGTAAGTTTAGATTTTAGGAAAATGATCTATAAATTCAAATTACAGTTAAAATTCCCATAAGGAAACAAACACAACACGACTTAAAATATCTCAGATACTCGTTCCCAAGACAACAAACAACCAAGGTGGAATCAGTCAAGACTCAAGTTCAATGATGACTTATTCAACCATTTCTTCATCAATGAATGAAACAAAGCTAGCATTTAAAAAGAATGTTTTACGATATAAATTCGGCTGTTTGAACAATGAAAAGTCAAACAAAACTATGTATATAAAAATTTCTTTTAATACTAGTAGTCATTATTTCCGATATTGTTTTTAATTTTTATGCTGCTAAACTTTAAAACTGCAAAATTACTAAGAAACATCAAACATGGAATATTGGTTGAAAACCTTCGACACTATTATTATTTAATCTTTTTATTGTATAATTTATATCGTTAACGAGTTTTCTCGTGAAGAAATTAGATTTTTTTTTCGATTGGGTATGGAAAATAAGAAAAAAACAAACAAACAAACAAACAATCTTTGGTGGGGTGTTTGGGTGATTTTTCTAAATCACGGATTTTTTTTTTATCAGATTTTTAAACTTTTTAATGCATTTAATTTTTTAAAAATATTACTAAAATTACTATTAAATAAGTTCCTATATCTCAAGAAAACTACTTAAAAAAAAGTCTATGAATAAAATAACTAAAACTGAAATTGAAAATACATGGTTTTCATAATGGGGAGGGGCATTTGCAATCATGAAACGAAATTTACTAATCAATTGTAAATGTAAAAATTATATAATATATAATAAATATATTAAATAAACAAAAGTGTGGCCGGTAGTAGGTGTTATACAGAGATAAAAATACATTTAGTTCCGGTAGTATTCTTATGAAACATGCTGACATAACTTTAGGAAAATATTAATTTTCATAATAACGGAAAAGTGCATAATTTTATTTTTAATTATATTTCCTATTTTTAAATACCTATGCTAAAAAAAATAAAAATAAATAAGCAGAGAATATGAAAACTCGTAAAAAAATAAAATAAAAAAAATAAACACCTAAGTAAAAAAAATGTATAAGCAATATCAGGTAACGACAATAATAGAATAAGCTAATAAGCTCAAAAGCTGACGAAAATATAAGGAAAAGAAAAAATATTGCCACTAGAAAGAATCGTCAAGGACATACAACAATACATTGTCCTTGACAAAACTGAACCATTTTTGACTTTGAGTTATCCATCATAACGAATATAATTAAACTTTTCATAACCCTCAAATAATTCACAATTTAAAAGAAAACATGAAATTCGTTGTAGATGCAGTGTGATATTTTGAAAATATCAGAAATAATCAAATAGAAAATGCAAAATTAACTTTACCTGCCGACGAAAGTAGCCGATATGGTAAGAGAGCGCGTTCTCGAAATTTCACGTTTGGTCACGTGAACACAAGATATGAGATTTCGTTCGTCATCGCCAATAAATAAACACCAATCTGAATTTTGATTAGCTTATACAAAAAATTCCAATCTTTGAAACCAAGAAGATTGTGTTGCGTCAGTCGCTAAGTAATTTAACAAAATGTCTCGTCAATGGCAAGTTACGATAGTAGGGGGAGAGTACAAGCACTTGGCTAAAATAATCTCCTGTAGTACTCCAAGAAACAAAGAGAAAGTCAATAAAAAAGTTTTTTTTACTGTTTTTACTTTTATTGTTAATCTTCTATTCTTTTTTAATCAATTCACCCTAAATAAGGCAATAAAAGCACTAAGATGCAGTGAGGGAGGAGAAGATGGAAAAGACTTTTTAGAAGGAACCAAAAAATCTAACCTCTACACAAGAAACAAGTGATAAAACCTGTAGGAAAATGAAATAACCGCGGACCGTTTCTCTTACTATATTTATTTATTTTATATAAAAGTGAAACAAACTCCTCATCGTGTCTTGAGTTCAACTTGAGTACGTCCATTTTCTTTTTCTGGTTCAGAAGTGAGTTAGGCTAAATAATGTTTAAAATGGTCAACATCGCAATAAGTTGGAATAATCAAAGCAAAGTACTTCATGAGTGGGACTGATAAATAAATATTTCTCTAAAGTTTAGAGTCTAAACACTGTCCCTGGAAAGTGGTAATAAAGGTCTCTTTTCTGGAAATGGGGTCATAAAATTGGGTAGATAACCACAAGACAAAAATCCTTTCCTGTTCTTGGCATCATGAAAAATCTATTTTTTCTTTTCTTTTTTCGACACTTTATTATTATTTTTTTTATTGATTTTTTTCGTTTTCCCATAAAACCACTACTCCTGTTCAAAAGGAGGTGGAGTGTGAATAGGACGACAGGTGATACTCCTGTTGAGAAAAGAAAATGAATAATAAGTAGTAACTATTTTTTTTTAGGTAGAGATGTTAGAAGTATAGAGTTGAAGTACACTACACAGAATGAACTGGAAACGCAATCCTAACAGGAACACTCTTCTACTCCTGTTCAAAAGACTAGGGAGGTTTGTTAACTGGGTGATAGGTAATCTAATTGAGAAAAAAATAAATGAATAGATTAAATAGTAAATAAAATTTCAGTTTAAACGGAGACGTTACAAGTTAGTAAATTGTTAAAGTAGACTTAAAGTCTAAGTCTTTAAGTTTTAGGAACCAGAAACACAATCATAGACAGGAAACAAGGGATAAACCTTCAGGGAAGACTAAGAGTGAAAGATTGATCTGAACGATAAGGGAACCTATCTACTCCTCGAGGAACAATAATCTCTGAACATTTATGATTTCTGGAGGTCCGTCTAAGAAGCGATGGTGTTTTTAGAATGCTGAAGATAATAATGCTAAGTGATAAACTTTTTACTTGCATTATTGCATTTTTAACTTTTAACCAGAACCTTTTTTTATATATATGTCCAACCAAAGAAGTTTTCTTAAATTAATTTGAGAAGATATCTGTTTATAAAGTTTATTGAGTTTTTCGAAAAAGATACATCAGTGATCAGGATCAAAATTTTAAGATAAACTGTCTAGAGTTTGTTTTGTTCTGTTTCTTGTTCAACTACTTTTTGACCATCTCAGTCATTATCAAAGAACTGAGTTTTTTTGTCAGTGCAATAAACAAGATTTGTTTTTGTTGACTATACCTGGGCATTTTTTTTTTTTTTTGAGTTAGGTTTTAAATTTTTAAATTTGTCTAAAGACATGTTACGGAGAAAAAACATTTACAAGGAGCTAAAAACCACTCTCTGGTAAAGAATGTGTCAAATATTCAAATGTGTATGCATATTAAATTTTTTATACAAACTTTAAAAATAAAATACCGTCGAAAGTGATTCAGCAAAACAACAAAACATGAATTTTAGACAATTTATCCACAATTTTTAGTAAAAAAAAATTACCATTGTAGAATAGATTCAATAGAATATCTTATTAAAAAAACGAAATAAATATGATATAGAAAATTAAACTGACTGACTTCGTCAGATGAATTTAACAAAAATGTAAGACTTGTTTAATTCTTTCAGCATAAATACACATTGCATGTGTGGTAAATAAATTGAAAGACGTCTGCTTTTGATGTTTTGTCAAGGGACCGGTATTGTTAGAAAAAAATTCTAAAAAGCTACATAGGCAAGATAAAATGTTATTCACATTGAATGAGTGAATGAATGCTTGATTTTTCAATTTAACTGTAATTGTTATAGAAAGTACATTTTGATCTAATTTTAACTCAGTTTTATATTTTTCCTTATTTTTTGTATGTCTGGGAAAATGAACACTGACAAGGTTGGTAAAACTAAAAGTAGAAGTAAAAACTGTTAACTTAAGGATACTCTGTGTGTGTGTGTGTTACATAGGTATTTTTTCCATTTGCTTTTTAATGATTTTTATAAACCAATTCGGGTCATAAATAAAATGTGTATAAACATAGTTTTCATACTGTTTAATGACCACTAAAACATTTTTACACAAAGATTTTCAATATTCAATCAAATGTTTATATTAACTTTGAACTAAGAAGTAATAATTAAAAGTAGAAATAATGCTTTGACAGTTATAATACTTTTAAAAAGAAAACACAAAACTTACATTTTAAAGTGTAGGGTCACTTTGTTAGAGGTGTTGACATCAACTGCAAATTTTCTACTTATTGGCCATTAACTGCAAATTGAGGTTAAACAAAACAGTTAATTGAAATGCCAAGTTCCAATTCTCGTTGAGTTTGTTATATTCACTTACACACAAATACCCTTAGGAAAGGTATGAATCCACCTCTTCTCCCTCTAGCTATGGGTTAATTAGCAAGACATGTATCACTAAACTACTATTATCTCTCCCTCAAAATTCTTACAATCTAAAAATATTTTCTGACTTTAAATAAATAGTTATTGTAGTGACTTCACCCAAATTCATTTAAAAAACTAATAACATAAAAGAACTTTCGTGACATTAATCCATATAATATCCTACAATTTCTTAAATCCAAATTATAATAATCTTATTCCAAAATATAACTTCAACAAAACTACAACATAAAACATACATCACCACCCCTAGTAATGTTGGTTGATATATATCAACCTCTATGGGCTATTTAATGCTGAAATATAAATATTTTGAACATCATTTTGTGGCTTCAACAAAATTTTGAATGTAATTGCATCCCTTCAACTACAGATAAAATGTATTGTTGGTTATTTTTCTTTAAATAGGTATTGCTGGTAATTTTACTATAAATAGTTATTGTTAGTAATCTTACTATAAAAATGTATTTTTATACTTCCATAGTGTTTTGTTTTTCTTTGAGGGTTCATTTTTTGCTCATGGCTTGGATCCTAACAGGTGCACCACCCTGGGTCAGGGTAAACTTGGGAACACCAGAAATTAAGAGGTGCTTCTATATTCCTCAAAACCTCCAATCTTCTGATCAGAGGTTTTACTGCCAGATGTAGTTTATCATCATGCCCAGGACTGTCTCGAGTAATCATATCCACACAAACATGTATATGTACAAAAGCTGAGTATCTACCTTGTATTTAACTGTGAAAACAAAATAACATATATCATATTTTTATTATTTTCAAAACATTTAAATTTTAACATTAAATAACCCACATTATTAATATGCCATTAAACAGACAAATCAATCAATATGGCAGGAGCCTCTAGTCTAGTGTTCTCTTAAACAGATTCTTGATGTTGCAAACTTTTCCTATTATGCTTAAGGTACCACTTGTATCTAGCATACATGTCTCTTGGCCATTTTTCCATTATGTATTCTTATCTTCTCCAACTCTGTTAGCAATTACTATCTTCATCCACTTGTCCTTGTGATATCCTCTCGTGATTACTATGTCACCTATCTTTAGCACTTAAACTTTGAAATTCACCTTTACTGGGATACTTTTCTCCATGGTCTCAGAAAACTAACAATCTTCTGGGTAAGCAACTAGCAACTCTGCTGGGAATACTCCTGTAATAATATTGAAAGTGTAAAACTAGTAATTGGTTACCTTCATTTTAAGAGGATGCTTTTCCTCAGTTTCTATAACACTATTTTCATTGTCTGGACTAATCTTCCTGCTAGATCATTTGAGGACGATGAAGTGTTAATGCAACATGTATTGTTCTATTGTGCATCAAAAATGCCTTAAATTCACTACAACTAAATTCCATCCCATTTCTTGTAATATTTCCTTTGAAAACTATATATTGCAAATGTTTTGTGGAGCTTTTCTACTGTGGACTGACTCCCAGTTGAATGTGTAATGAAGTAGAGATACAGACCAATGAAAACACAAAACTTAATCCCTCATATTTAACATTGACCTCTTCAAGTTTAGGCTTAACTGTTATCCTACAAAACCCCAAGAACTTCACTTCTTTTTCTTTCTTACACTCATACAGCACCACAGAGTAACTCACTATTTTGAGTGGTGCTTGGGCCTTGTATTGGGTGCACATTAGTATTAAAAATAATTACATTTTATACAATTGTATGTGTACCTATATGCAACCCTGGAGCCTCATGTCTGAAATGTGAATCTTATATTTTTGCTTATATTATTTGAGAGTTTCTCTGCCCCTTACCACTGGGGTGGGTGTTTATATATCTATCTTGATTCTCAATATTTGCAAGCCCAGTGCAGCCATGAGGTAACATGATTCTGCACTTGGCAGCTGGGAGGTTACTTAAGGTCAAAACTTCATCTGGTTCCATTGATAGCCAGATGGATATTGAATGCACATTTTATTTTGGCATGACACTAAATTTGTGAATGTCTATGCACTTGCTGAAATTGTCATAAACAAGCAGGATTCAATTATTTTGTGATTGAACCAAAATGATCTAAGTGTAACTTTTGCCAGAGTTTTGTACTATACTCTCATGAGGGATGCATGTAAATAGGTCTTCTTATCAAATTATGTTAGAAAGAAAATCTTTAATTTCAAATTAGGACAGATAAACTTTTCTACTGATGATTAGTTTTGTAATTTAAAAAATTCTCTGTTACAAAAAAAAGTATTTGTAACCTAACAATATGCTTCATATTTCTTGGATGATAAAAAATATCTTCAGGTAAGAATTCTAGTCTTATGATATAATGTAAAGAATACAAAAGAACAAAGACAGTCACAACGTTTTGCCCAATTTTACATCGATGTTTTTAATAGCTGTACAATAAGTGTATTGATGAATGAGAAAAAAATAATGATGATGAAGAGATTGTTGTCAGTTGGCATTACTTAGATATACAAGCAATGTTTTACAGCTTTTCATTTTATATATGACTGATGTTGTGAATAAAAACATACATATTTTGAGGCACTAAATTTCTTTTCTCTAGAAATAAGTATTATGAAATAATCTGTAGCAGTTTGTATGACCTTTGAAAAAAAAACAAAGAAAAAAAAAACCTTTGAACTTCAAGGGAGACAACTAAATTTCTAGCGATAAAGGTTGTCTACCCTATGATTTGGTAAAGTGTATATAGATTTTCTTTACTAAATATTTATCCAATGCAAGGCCCAAGTGTCACTTAAGGTAGAGAGTTACCGAGTAAAGCTGTTGTATAGACAAAGTAAGGAAGTAAGTACAGATTATGAGGATATGTAGGATAAGTAAAAGTTGACACTAGACTTGAAGAGGTTAAGATCAGAGTAGCATTTTCTCAGAAGTCTGTTCCACAAAGTACCCATTCTACTCATACTAGTCAGATTGATGTTATTTGTCAGAAGAAGAAGAACTGAAAACCAACCTCATATTAATGTTCCTGTTAGATAACATTCAACATTTTTCATCAGAGACATTGGAAAAAACAAAGAAAGCCATTGGTTAGAATATCAGCATTTTCAAACTTGTAATATGAAATCTGGAAAAATGTCTAAGATCTTTTTTAGTTATTTATTGAAACTACCTAAAAAAGTTTTAGACTAAAGGATAGCTTATTTAATATAGTTTTTTTTAATGTATTTTTTTGTTTTAAGTGTTTCAAGAATTTAGAGTTTGTTAAATTAATATAAATAAAAAATGCAAGTATTATTGACTATGATGAATATTATTAAGAATATTAGTAAGACTATTATATTTGTTAAGATGTGATTTTATTTGTTCAGATAAGTGGTAATTTAATCTACAAGAAAGTGTTGTGGTTGTATGACCAACAAAAACAGAATTGTGTCTGAATTTGCAATCTTATGGACATAAGAATTTGTATATTATATTGGTTTTGAATAGTGTATTTTTAAGAATTTATGTTGTTATTGGTGACAAACTTGTTTTTAATTGTTTGTAATAAATAATTTGATAAATTTGTTTGTGTCAATGAGAAATATGTTTTCATTTATGATATTCTTAATATCTATGTTGTCTTGTTTATAATTTAGGCATATCTGGTTGCAATAAAATAAGTTTAATGTATTATTTTGTTATGATTGTTTTTAGGATTTAGTGTAAAGTTACTTAATGTTAGGTGATTGTAAGTTTCATTTAATAACATTACTTGAAATCAATTGCTCAGGTTATCAGTGTCATTGAGCCAATAATTCAATATGGTTAGTTGTACTGGTAACTAATCAGTTTCAAGAAAAAAATTAAGTACCCAAGTGCTTTGTTTTTGAAATTTAAAGTTATCTAATTAAACTTTATTTTTATGTAATGGAAGTTTCTACTTCATGGGGTCAAGATATTTGCAAATACCAAAAGAGTTTTATTTTAAGTGTATCCTAACTGACCACCATCCTGGCCAATCAGGTCTCAAAATGAAAAAACTATGTCAAGTAACTAGTTTTTGTTGCATCTACATTTTCTAAGATCTGCTTCAAACTTATATCATTCTAATGAAAGAAAATCATCTACCTTGAAAAAGAGTTGGTGTTTTGTGTGTGATCTGCCAAAAAAAAAAAAAAGATTACAGAAAATTGTTAGCACAAAAAAAGAAGCTATGCTAATGTTCTTTCTGTCTTGTTTGACATGGCCAATCAGAAAAATTGCTTGGTGAATAAAAGCTGTTGCTCTCTGTTTACCCGCAGATTAATTTTTTGAGCTTTGAGAAAGAAAGTACAATTTTTGAGCTTGGTGAGTGAAAGTGCATTTTTGCTGTTGTGAGCAGAAAGTTGAATTTTTAACCCTGTTTTTGTTATTTTGCTGCCTGCTGGACTGTTCACACCAGAACTGAGTTTGAACTTTGTGTTGGTACACAGAATGTTTTGCCTTTTTTTTTCTACTGACATCATTGGTTGTTACCAAATTACAATCATAATGTCCATCTTTATTGTTCTGTAGTGGATGGACTACTATTTATGACGTCTGTTTCACAACTGCCCAGTGTAACAGCTGAGAAAGGAAAATAAACAGCTGGCCTGCCGGTGAGCATTGCATTGCACTTTCTGACTCCCCTCATCATTATTTATTTTTTTCTACATAAAATATTGCATAACTTTAAAAAGGTTTATTCAAGAGATATTGAGGATTCAAGAAATTTCCTGGAGGCAAAAAGGATCTTCACTGTTGTCTGTTTGGGACCAGGGTTCCAACAGATATAGACTATGTTGTAGGAAACAAATGATAAATGATTTTTTAACATTCCTTCATCTATCTTATTTCATGAAGATAATAATGATAAATTACAACAGTTGTGTTTAGGGCAGACCCCACTTTATGTTCATCCATCCCTAAATAGAGCTTTAAAACTAATGTTTTCTTGAACATTGGTGGATTGTCGCTTGATGACTATCAAAACTGAAATGGCCCAAGGCTCAATGGGACAGGTTGTCAGTTTTCTATCACCAGACATGTTTACAGTAAATCTCCAACCCTAATCAATCTAATCATGGCTTTCTGGTTGGCTAGTTTAAATGGCTGAGGCCTGAAGTTGGAGACTCGCAGGGCGTGTCTTGATTGCAATCTTCAGCGCCTAGGTGTTGATGTATGTTGTGTACAGGAAGCCTGTTTTTCATCTCACGACCATGAATATATACTGTTTAAGAGGTTTGTCCTCTATTCAGCATGTTTTGGCAAATGCTTGAGAGGTGTTTCCTGGCTAGTGAGCAAGTGTGTGCTGGATGTTACAATAAAGAATAAGTCTCTTTATCTCATTGGTGTTTATGCACCCAATGACCATACAGAGCGGTCTGTTTTGTTTCAGCTGATCAAGCTGTTTTAGATGACATCTCATCAGGTAGTTCTAGTGGGTGATTGGAATGATGTCCTTGACCCTGCTATAGATTGAATAAGGTAAAATGCAGGTACTAACAACTTGAATGTGAAGCCATTTTGGAACTTTATCGACAAGTTCAATCTTATTGGTAAATATTGAAATGAGCACCCCCGGTAGTTCGTGTGGACTTAGACTGATAGGGGTGGCTTGGATTTGGTGGTGCTTTCTAGTTGTATTGACTGAGTTCTAATTAAGAGAATCAATGTAGGGCTCTTAGGTTGTCCAAGTTTCCATTCGATAGTTTACTCGGATCAGGGGCTCGTCTGGGTTCATGTAAAATTAGATAAACCTAAGGTTAAATTAGCTGGCTACTGGAAATTGAACTCTTTTTTGTTTGATGAGAGAGTTTTCCAGGACCAGATGCTATTAATGATACAGAGGGAATTGACAAAAGCTGTAATTGGGAATAAAGTCCAAAATTACTGAATATAGTTGTCAACTCTAACAGCACAAAAAGCAGCAGAAGGTTAGCAGCACAAACAGCAGCAGAAGCGAAAGTTGATCGGGTGGTTAAATCCCATGTCAGTGGAGACATAGCCATAGCTAGTGTAGAGCTGGCCTCCTTGCTTATCAAGAAATATCAAGCTCTCATAGTTAGGGCTAGGTTAAATAGAATGTTTCCTGAGACAACAAAGATGACTTCTGAATTGTGTGCAGAGGAATGGAAAAATATTACCAAAACTCATATCACGTGCATCACATTGCCTGATAAGTGGACCGTGACTACAAATGTAAACATAGTTGAGGTTTTTCGTGACTACTTTCAGGAACTGTTCACCAGAAATCTCGGTCTGAGCACTGCACAGTTGCCTATTTGGCCAACTTACCCCTGCTTTGAGGTGGCTGAAACGGCTGGGTACAAAAGTCCCATCTGGGATGTGCTGAAGCTGGTAGCTTGGGACAAAACTTCAGGATTAGATGGTTTTCCTTACAAAATGTATGTGAGGCAGTCACCCATTTTTCTTTCTTTGCTGGTACTGATTTAAAACTGGATGAGGGAGTTGACTATACCTCAACACTTCACCAAGGGTATGATCAAGTTGCTGTGCAAATGCAATGACGAAGATTGGATAGATAATTTCAGTCCTTTGATGATGTCAAATACAGAGTTGAAGATTTTAGCCAAGATCTTAGCCAGCCATTTGCAGGCTGTCCTTGATAATCTGATTGGTCCCAAAGAAGACTTTTGCTGTGAAAGGTAGGTCTATTCAGGAAAACCTTGATTCGGTATACTTGATCATCGAGAAAGTTGACACTGAAACCATGTCAATCAATTTAGATCAGTCTAAGGCATTCTATAGGATTGACCATCATTTTCTGGAGTCTGTCCTTTCGACTTTCGGTTTTGGGCTGTACTTTCACACATGGATCCAACTTCTGTACACATCCCCTGGTGCACTGGCGGAAGTGAATGGAGTACAATCAGAGCCTTTTCATATTTACTCACTCTGTTCATCAAGGTTGTTCACTTTTGCCTCTGGTTTACATTCTTCACAAGTTGAAGGCAAATTCACTTTTCAGGGTTTACATTTTGGTAGTTGTTTTATTTTTAATTTAAAGTCCATCAGAAGTAACTGTTCCAGGTTAATTTTCTTTTTTGTTTAAATTCTTTTATTTTGATTATGACTTTTACTGTAAATTTATTTTTAACCTTTCAGGATTAAAATTTGGTAGTCATTTTTATTTTCAACTAAGATTTTATTTTTTGACCAGAAGTAACCTTATTTTCTTTAAATTTTAGTAGCTCTCTTTTTAATTTTACAAACATTTTGTTTTCATCTTATCTTTGAAAGTGTTTTTCTTTGTATTTTTTTAACCTTTCAGGGTTAATATTTGTGTATTTTTTGTATTTATTTTTATATCTAGTTATTTATTTTGTATTATTTAATACTATTTTTCTTTCTCCCTACCCATCCGTATAAATTTAAAATTTTAATTTTTCTACAAAGAAAAATTCTTGGTGGGATTTTAAATAATTTCCAAGATGACAGACAAAAGTCAGTCATTCAAGAAAAGCTCATTTAGGGAAACCCCAAAAGAACCTCCGGACAAAGATAATAAATTGGATCATCCATATTTAACAACGAAATAAAAGGAAAATCTATGGAGGCTGAAAATGGTCAAAATACACAAAGAAAAGTGTATGGAAGCTGAGAGTGTCCAAATTACACAAAAGATTCCCAAAGAAAATGATCACAAAGATATGGAGGCCGAGAATGGTCTAAATGTACAGAAAATAGGAAAAGCCCAATATGACGAGAACAAAATAATGTTGAGGCTGGGGAATCGCTCTCTTGTTGGAAGTCCCACTCAAATGCACTATCAATATTGTGGAGTTCTTGGAGCATACCAAGATTTACACACATCTTGTGAAAGAAAGTGGACTCTTGGAAGAACCCCCAAGAATTGAAGAAAATTGAAAAAAAGAATAGTGTCTGTCTTTGTGGTGGACAAGCATGCGCACAAAATTTATCACTCCACGACAGACATAGTGGTAAAAACACGGCAGTTCTTGAGTGGTGATGTCCCTAAGAATTATCAAGGGAGCTGGCTTCTTCATGTGAGTAATACTACTACCCACACTAAAAGATTGCATTGCTATGGCCAGTAAAGATTTAATCACAAAAAACCTGATCATACCAACAATATAAGGGCCAGCATAGAAACTAGTTGTGGTATTTGCAGTTCCACCTAACATTGACGGGGAGCATCTGGTTGTGTACTTTTTACAGTATGGCCAAATATTGGATGTCTCCTGTGATAGCCTGACTTGGGGATGGTCTTTCAAGATTCTGATAGACCATGAAGTTGTCCTGACCATTTCCAACTGTTTAGATGTAAGGAGCCTGAAACTGCTAGTTGATAGTGCCTGGTCACAAACTGAAGTGCTTGAGGCATGGAGAAACTGGTTACCTCTCCTCCTCCTCTTCAGAGAAGAAGGCTTCTGAAAGTCTTTGATCAAACTCTTTCTCTGGCCATGTTTTTGATATATGCTATGCCTGTAATGGGCATGTCAAATCCTCTACCCTGTCTTTCTCTGATAAAAAGGCACTTGAAAGAAAATGTCAATCAGCTCAATCATTTCCCTGTAAACATACACCACTTAGTAAAGACCTCAGCCCTTTTCTGAAAATCACTCAACACTTACTCAACCCTTCCCCCAAACCAAACATTCCTACCATTTAAGAAACAAAGGAGATAAAGAATGCAGAAAAAAAAAACTACAAAACTACCATATAAGCAGGAAGAGTGCATCTGCCATAATTTCCCAGCTCAGGCAGAAAGAGCTAAGAGTTGCGGCAACAGAATTCAAAACTCTACTCATCATAAAAAACAATGTAAGGAGATGGACACAGAGGTTCCCCAAAGCTTCTCTAAGGCCCAACGCATACTTATGGTCATCTGTACTGGGTCAGGGATGTGGCAGATATGGGAGATGGTCAAGAAGGCTTTGAAAGCAATCAAGATCTCACCACCCATTGCCATAATGGACAGTGATAACTTAAACAAATTAAAACAACTTTGTTCTAGGCAAGTCCTAGTTTTAGTTCACCCCTCCCTTTGTAGGGCACTAAAACTAACATATTTCTGGGATATTGGCAGCCTCTCCACCAACAGCACCATCAACACTGAGATGGGCCAAGGGTTACTGGGAAAGGCTGTTGGCATCCTTTATCTGTCCATATTCAAGCCAGACTCTCAACCCTAATCAGAACTGATAATGGCTCTCTGGTTAGCAAGTTTGAATGTCCAGGGCCTGAGATTGAAGTCTCACAGGGTGAAGCTCTATCACAAACATCATCATCTCAGGATGGATATATGTTGTTTGCAGAAGACCTGGTTTTTAACTGGCAACTATGAAGGTATTTCACCTCTATTCAGCATGTTTTGATGAGCTCTCTAGAGGTGTTTCCTGGCTAGTGAGCAGGTCTCTGAAGGTAATGTGTGCACTTGTCTTTGCAGATCTGGATGGCAGGCTTTGCATGTTGGATATTACCATGAAGGATAGGGCTTTTCATCTCATTTGGGTTTATATGCCCAATATCTATGCGAAACAGCCTGTTTTGTTTCGACAGATCGAGCTGTTTTTACTGGAAATCGAACACATAATTGCTTGATTTCCAGGACCAGCTATTACTAACACTACAGCGTGAACTGATGAGGGCTATAGTTGGGAATAAGTTGTGGGCCTTGTTAAGATTAAAAATTAGGTCATTTGCTGCTGATTATAGTTGTCAGTTCAATGTAGCTAATTCAGCAGTACAAACAGCATATAAGGAAAAAGTTGATTGGGCAATTAAATCGCATGATAGTGGGGACATAGCTTTATCTAGAGTGGAGCTGGCCTTCTAGCTTATCAAGAAGGATCAGGCTCTGGTAGTGATGGCTAGGTTAAAAAGAATGTCTTCTAAGGCAAGGGATGTGGCTGTTGAACTGCATGCAGAGAAAGCTTACAGTGCAGTTAATCAACATATTGAACATTGCTGGATGGGCATACAGTGACCACAGATGTGGACATATGTGAGGCTTTTCAAGATTACTTTCAAGGTCTTTTTATCAGGGAGCCCTGTCTGAGTTCAATGCCTATTTGGCTAACTTTCCCCACCTCAAAGCAGCTGGGTGCAAGGGTCCCATTACAGAGTCTGAGATCTGGAAAGTGCTGAAACTGTTTGGCTGAAACAAGACACTGGGATTAGTCTTCCTTATAAAATATACTTGAGGTAGTTGCCTATTTTTGTCCTCTTGTTGGCACTGATTTACAACAACTGAATGAAGCAGGGATGTATATCTCAATGCTTTAACAAGATCGAGTTGCTTTGCAAGAAGAAGAATAGGGAGGATGGTATAAATAATTTTCAGCCTTTGACAATGTTGAATACTAAACTAGGGTTGACCATTGATTCTTGGAGTTTATCCTTTTCACTGCTGGTTTTGGGCCATACTTTTGCTCCTGGATCCGACTGCCATATGCGCCCCACCCTCGGTGTGATGGTGGAAGTGAATGGGGTAAGATCAAAGTCATTCATATTATCTTGCTCCATTCATCAAGGTTGTCTGCTTTTGCCTTTGCTTTACATTCTTGCATTGGAGCCTTTCCTTTGCAAGTTAAAGGTGAATCCAGTCCCACATGGAATTTCCCTACCTGTTGCTACCATCTCAATTTATGCTGATGATGTTTTGGTTCTTGGTCAAGCAGAGACAAAATTGACAAAGTCAACAAAGAGATCAAAGGCTATGAAAAGTGGCAGGGGCCAAGATCAACTGCAAATAGTCTGTTGGCTTGTGCTTGGGTGCATGGAAGAGAGTTTCTCTTCTTGGACCTTTTCTCTGGATGAATGAACTGGTTGGTTCAGTTGATCGCCTCTTTGAAATAAATTGGTTGGAAGTCACAGGTCATCTGTGAACTTGGAGTTGGCTTTCATTGAAAGAGAGGGCAGAAGTATATACTTGCACATGTACCAGATTCTTGTTTACTGACTCGCTGTACTTACACTCCTATGTGCTATTCAATTAGTGTTTATAAAGCTCTTGTTTTCCTTCTTGTGGGAAGTAGGCAAGGCTCGCAAGGTATGTTGAAAGATCTATTACCTACACTCTTCTGAGAGTGGTCTGGGTATGCCAAGCATTGAGATTCATCTTGCATCACATTCCTAGACGAAATGTGTATGCAACTAAATAGGAACAGCAGATTCTGGAAGGAAGATGTCCATAAAAACTTTCCATCTCTGAGATGTGTACATGTCTGAAGAAGAAGCCTGCTGTACACCTTGGGGCAAGTGTTCCTTCTATCACAAATGTCAGTTGGCTATCAAGTTACTCTTGTGGGCAATGGATGACCTCTCCAACATCTAGCCATTGTATTGTAAGGTTTTATATCAAGTGTTAGTTAGCAGGGTATGCACAAGATGATCTGATAAGCAATCTCTGTCTCATAAAGCTCAAAGCTTGCTATGTATGGCTTTGAGTATCTGGGTGGTAATGTCTCACTAATGATGATGCATCATTCACCTCACTGATGATTCAGAAGGCCCTCTGGATGGGCAAGAATCGTTGTGCAGCAGGCCTACAGAGAGTTTCAACTTGTGTGCATTGTGAGCTGTCAACGGAAACCGTTGAACATGCCTTCTTCCACTGCAGCTTAGTTGTTCTGTTGTGTAAATTTGTTGACGACATCATAGCATGGAATGTTTTTTGTCTTCTAAGCCAGTTCTGTTTGTAGCAATGTTGTACCTCCGTTGACTAAGGCTGAGCACTATGTACTCTTTTGCTTACTAGGTGTTATGTAAGTCATGATTTGGACAATGCAGCAGAAGTAATTCTATGGGGACATGAAGTTTATTTCTTACCAGCTTATCTTGTAATTTAGGCATCAGCCTAAAATCAAGATTAGGATAGAAAGGAACTAACTCTCTTCATCAGAATTTGGCAAAAGATGAGCCTTGCACAAATCTGTTGAGTGAAAGATGCAGATTGCGAGTGGCTGTTTGATGCCAGTTAGGCATTAGGATATTGGGTTTTCCTGAAAGGAATATGGTCAGCCCTGCCTCAAGTAAGATTGTTTAGGCTTTGTTTGTTTTTTTATTTTTACAAGTTAACTTATCTAGGTGATGTATGCTCATTAGCCCCTTTTTCTTTTTGTCCCCATTTTCTTTTAGTTTAATTCCCCTCCCCTCTCCAATTTGATGACCAGAAATGTCAGTTCTCTGGTGGATGTGGGATGTCTTTTGTTCTTTTGAGTGTATTTTTCAGTTTTGTTTTTGTGTTTGGATGTGTGAGTCATTGAGTGTGTGTTTTGTATCAAATGATTGTTGTTATATTAACATTAATTTTGTCCAATTAACTGATGTTTCTGCCACATTTTAAGGATTGTTGTGGATTTTATAACCAACTTGATTTTTTTTTGTTTCTTGTACACATCATTTATTTTCATTATATATATTCATTGGAGAAATTCTAAGATGTTGTTATTTTTGCCAATGCCCTCCACATATAAATTTGTACATATGAGATTTTAGATAGGACTTCATAGAGTATCTGAGGTATTATGGTGGATGTAGTAAGAATGGTAAGTATGAAAGTGACGTTTTGATGTAAGGATTATTGCAGTTTGCTACAGTAAATTTGGGCTCAGATTTTCCACTTTAAATGACTTTGTGCCACATCTGCCTTGGACATCCACCTCTGGCATCTGCCCCAATGGGGCAGTAGTTGATATCAACTGCAAGTTCTAACTGGAGAGGAAGTCAGACAAGGCTCAGCAAGAGGGCAGAGTCTCATCTGGGAAAAAGTAGACAGGTGCCCAACCCTGCCTTATGCAGGGTCTACAGGATATTTTTGGCCAAGCTTAAGGACTTCAATTTTCCATTTTAAATGGCCTTGTGTTGCATCTATCCAAGTGAGGAGCTAGTTGATATCAACTGCAAGTACCAACAAAGTAGAATAAAACTTACCTTTAAGTTTATTCAGGTATCTGTTTATATTACACTGCCATAATCTTTTGTATATAGAAAATAACTCCTACAAATTAGTAATTCTGATAACTCACAAGTAGAAATATTAGATATTAATATTATTTTATTACTTAGAAATCATCAGAAAATAAACGTATATACAAAATAATTATTTACCAATACAATAAGCCTGTGTCATGCAGTGAATTTTTATAATGATTATGCTGTGCTATAAGTTTGAAATTATTGTTTTAGTTTGATATCAAGGATTTATTTTTACAATGAAATAGATAAATACAAATTGACAGATAAATATAAATATAAAATGTTGTATAATACCTTGGTCAGTGTGGAATAATACTGGGGTCATTCATGATTGCCAGTGAAAATAATAGAATTTTGCGAAGAAGTGTATTTTGCACTGGGTGACACAGGTGTTGAGCAGATTTTGTTTTGATAAGCAAAGGTCAAAAAGGTCAGCACCTGAGACAGAATGCACCAGAAGTCCCAGATGTCAGGAGGTAACTATTTAGATGACATCAGCAGTCACAGAGAGACAGTTTAGTTTTAGAGTCTAGCAGTTTTGTAGACAGGAGTTGGAGAGGAAGCGAGCTTGGCACAGCACTTGCTGCCCTGGTATGCACATGTGCCTAATCCCACCAAATCTGACCCACCCATTCCACAATACAACCAAGTCACCAAAGAAGAGAAGTGAATAAAGTGATATGGAATATTTTTATTTAAATATGAAGTTTTGATGTTTCTTGATTTTGTCAGTTATGAAAAAGCAAGTCATTTTGTCTTCACCTTGGGTCAAAAAATTGTTACAAAAATTATATATCGCCATTTATGAGAAAAAAATGCTGACATTTTAGGTCCAGATTGTTTCAATGAAAAAGAGGAAGTTCATGTTTCGTTGTTTTCCTGAAGAGGTAATCGAATTTTGTTCACCTGTAAAAAATAGATAAAAGCTTATATGATTGTCAATTATGAGAGAAAAACACACACATTTTGGTTGTAGTTTGTTTTCGATGAAGAATCAATTTGTTAAAATGTTGAAGTGGTTGAAGTTATTATTATCATCATCATCATCGTTGGTTAACAAAAAAATATATACTCCGGAGAAGTATATAACATAAAAAAACAGATTTTTTGCATATTTCTTTGTATTTTGTTGCAAAACATTAATGGCTGGTATATATAATAATATAATTATATATATATATATAAAATCAAAATTTAAAAAATTAAAATTTTGAAATTTCAATATCAAAATATACTTCTGAATAAACTTAGAGAGATCATTAGTATGTGTCATCATAAAAATAAATATAAATTGCCATACTTATCTTATTCTTCCATGTAGTCAAAATAAAGTTTTTTTTATATTTGGCTAAGCAGTTACCTTCCCCACTACCTACCATTACTACTAACCCAATGGTTAGGTCACATACCTCCCACTACCATAGAAGAAATTACTATTAAGATTCCACCAGCTTAACCCTATAAAGTCCAATATCCCCAATCCCTTCCTTTACTAAACCAAGCCTCCAACGGCATTAGAATTTTTCCTCATTCTTTGCTTAAACAGGGTCAACAATGCATGGCTTAAAATGACATGTTGAAAATGGCTATTTCCCCTCTAAATTTTATCTGAATTTACAGATAAATTTATTTATATATATATATATATATATATATATGAATACAAAAATAAAGAACAGGGGTAGGAAAAGTGTCAAATGCAATAAAGCAATACATAATCATTTTTAAATGTAGAAAAACTTATGCCTGTTTATATGTGCATGTGTTATATGTAATACAAGCAATAGATGCTTATTTTAAATGTAAGTGTGTATAAATGTCTGTGTAAATGCATGTATGCAAAAATAATGCATACCTGTGTCAAGAGTATTTAAACTAGCCAAATTTTAAAATTATGTGTAAAAGAAGAATCATCGGTGGTTTAATGTAAGGAAGTGTGTTTATATATTGATAACGTTAGTATGCGTGTAAATGACAAAACAAAATACATTGGCTTTCAAAATTGTAGCAAAATAATGTATACAAATATCAAGTGTTGGACAATTTTCTTTTTTAAAATAAAATATATGTATGAGAGAATCATGAATAAATGTATGAATGTGTGTGCATAAAAGTTGGTAACCATAGTATGTATGTGAATGATAAGATAAAATACATTTCTGTATAAAATTGTAGCAAAATTTTTA
Source organism: Ascarosepion bandense (assembly GCA_037127315.1). Taxonomy (NCBI): domain Eukaryota; kingdom Metazoa; phylum Mollusca; class Cephalopoda; order Sepiida; family Sepiidae; genus Ascarosepion; species Ascarosepion bandense. Next base: position 583,219 of record JBBBDQ010000135.1, read on the forward strand.
TAGATAAATAGAAATTTTCAAAATACGCTGTCAATAGTTGGAATTTTTCAATAAAATAAATATGTATTAGACAACTAAATATCTATGGATTTAAAACAATTACAATATCATAAGTAATATGAGTAATATTTTGAAACGTTAAAACATATATATATATATATATATATTTATATTAAAGCATATTTTTAATATTCTTCTTCTTTTTCTTCTTCTATGTCCCTTGTCTTTTCAGGAGGTAAGCGATCAATGCTTTCCATGTTTCTCTATCCCTGGTGGCTCTTAGCATGCTTTCTCCCGTTACACCATGCAACCTTCATTCTGCTATCCACCTGCTCTGGCCCTTCAAATATATTATTCATTGCTTTTCCCTGTCTCTTTTCCCCTCTATCTGGCCTGTTTGTATCAGGTTCTCCAAGCCCTCCTTCCTCATTGCAGGTCCTAGGAACTTCAGCTGTCTCTTCCTGATGCTCAGTATTAATTTCCTTTTCATTTCCATCCTTTCCAAAACCTCATTATTGCTCACATGCTCGATCCATGATATCCACAACATCCTTCTGTAGAACCACATTTCAGCTGCCTCAAGTTTTTTCCTCATCCTTGATGATATTGTCCAGCATTCACTGCCAGCATATTGAAGAACTGATATCACATATCAATCTAGTGCTCTCTTCTTTGTTTCAAGCAAAATTTTCCTATCTCTTAATACTCTACTCAGCTTCTGGAACAAGTTCTTCGCCATGCCAATTCACCTTCAGATCTCTGTGTCACACTTTCCGTCTTGTTAGAACACTTCCCAGGTATTTAAATTTTTGTACCTGCTTGATTTTAGTATCCCCCACCTGTATTTGGCATTTTGGGTTGCTCTTTTTGCTGATGACCATGTATTCGGTTTTCTTGCAGTTTATTTGTAGTCCTTTCTTGTCACTCTCTCCAGCTACCTTTTGTAGATCTTGTAGTTTCCTTTCTGTGTCTGCTATCAGTACTGTATCATCTGCGTACATTATGTTGTTCAAATTGTGGCCTCTGATGACAAATCCTGGTGTAACATTTCGGGTCCTCATAATAGTCTCGCTGTAGAAGTTGAATAGATCCAGTGAAAAGACAAATCCTTGTCTTACGCCCCTTTTTATCTTTGTATATCTGCTGAATTTGTTGCCTGTCCATATGCAGGCAGTTTGCTACTAGTAGAGATTCTTGATTACTCTTATGTCTTTCCAAAATATGTTGAGGCTGCTGAGCATCTCCATCAATTCTTTGTGGTGTATTTTATCGAATGTTTTTGCATAATTGATAAAACATAGGTACAAATATTTGCATTGCCTTTCAGAGAGCATCCTAATCATAAATATGGTGTCCCTTGTTCCAGTGTCTTTGACAAACATACACTGTTCTTGTCCTATCTCTGGCCTGATTCTGCTTCTCACTTTATTCATCAGGATTTGAACGATCAGTTTTGTAATGTGGCTGATTAAACTGATTGTCCAGTGGAGTTCACACTCATTTGCACCTGGCTTCTTAGGCAGTACTATGAAAATTGACTTGCTTAGGTCATCTAGTATTACACCACTATTATAAATTTAATTTATTATTTCTGTAATTTTCTCTATGCCAAATTCTTCCAGTGCCGTCAGCAGCTCTACTACAATGCCGTCTGGTCCAGCTGCTTTGTTTCTATTTAGTTTGGCCATTGCAGCTTCCACTTCAGACTTTAATATTTCTGGTCCATCCTCATCTTTCTATATTATCAGTTGCTTTCTCTTGTCATGGAAAAGATCTTTTATATATTCTTCCCATTGCTGGAGTATTTCGTCTTTTTCCAGTATGGTTATTCCATCCTTGGATTTTATACATCCTGTTGAGGATCAAGTTTTTTGTCCTGTCAGTTCTCTAATTTCTTTATGCATGTTTACCTAATTAGTTCTGCTCAATCTCTCTACTTCTGCACATTTGTTGTTGAGCCATTTCTCTTGAGCCTGTCTGCATTTGCTCTTTATTTCTTTGTGTACTTTTTCCTGTACTCCATTCCATGTCTTGGCATCATTTTTTCTCCTTTCCATCATGTCAAGAATCTCTGCAGTCATCCACTCATTTTTTCTTCTGTGTCTGATTACTTTTGGGGCAATGTTGTTTTCTGATATCACTTTCGCTTCTTTTAGTGAGTTCCATTTCAAGTGTCTTTTTTTAAATTGTTCTTCATATTTGATTTTCATGCTGTTAGTGTATTCTTTCCTCAGTTTGAGGTCATTCACGAGCATGTTGTATTGCAGTCTTGGTGCTGCACTAGGCTTCTTCATTCTCCAAAGTTTCATGCTTAGTTTGTAGATGACTGAGATGTGATCGCTTCCGCAGTTGGCACCTGGATAGGATTTGCATTGAACCACTGCATTTCTGAATCTCCTGTTTATGGTTATGTAATCTATTTGGTTTTTCATGTTGCCTCCTAGGCTTCTCCATGTCCATAGACATCATAGGTGTTCTTGAAACCAGGTGTTAGTTATTACCTGGTCATTTGCTGTGCACCATTGGACTCATTTTTCTCTTCAATCGTTGTGGATTCCTAATCCAAATTTGCCGGTCGTGTCCCCTTCCCTCTCTTTACCTACCTTAGCATTCAAGTCACTCATTATGATTCTAATTTCTTAGCTTTTGCATTCAGCCTTGGCATTGTCCAGTATGAAGTAGAATGATTCTATTTCTTCCTCAGTGCTTTCTGTTGTTGGTACATTAACTACTATAATAGATATGTTGAAGGGTCTTCCTCTCAGTTTAACCAAGAGGACTCTCTCAGAAAGCTGGCAGTATCCCAGAACGCATTTCTTCATTTCTTTGTCCAGTATTAAGTCAACTCCTTTTTCATTATTTTTGCCTCCTACATATATTATCCTGTGGTTGTCGCTGCTGAAGTCTCCATTGTTAGGCAAACATTACTTTCAAGGGATAAAATTAAAAATATGTGGAAGTTAATCCATTTCATAACAGATTTTGGAATATTTCATGTATATATATATATATTATTTATATATAATTATATATATTAATTATATATATTATATGTTTTATATATATGTATATAATTATATAAATATATGTATTTATATATTTTATGTACATATATATGATTATATATATATTATATTTTTATATATATGGATTTAATTATATATATATTATATATTATATATTTTATATATATATATATATATATATATATATAATTTATTTGTTTGAACATTATTGTTAAAACTATTTTGTCAATCATCAGGACTTTCCGTAACATGTATATATATAATAAAATAAATATATATACCATATTTTATGTTTTATACACATATATATATATATATATATATATATATATTATGTATATGATATATATATAACCAAATGTTTGGAGGTACAAAATTTGTATACTATTTTAAAAACAAGGAATTTATTGACAGTCCCTAAAGCCCTTTTGTCCAACATCTCATCAGGAGAAAATTGTTAGAATTATATATCAAATGAAAAGAACAGCATCAAAAATAAAGAGCAAAAAGAGAGGGGAAAACACGTTAAAAGGAGCATACATATAAATATGTATACTTATAACGAGGTGGGGAGAAATTGTGTGTAATTAATTAGCAAGGGACAGTTAAAATAAAATATTCCCCAACAAATGTAGAGACTTCATGAAATCCTTCTGTCAACAAAGAGGTTTACTTAAAGCTATACAGACTGATTCCAAAATCTTTAAATTATTATTGGAACCAGCTATATGCAAAATTTTGAACCACTCTTTCCTATAAGACTTAGCACAAGCTATATTCTCTACTAGGTGTTGAGCAATAGCCGATTCCATATTTGTAGAGGGAAGATAACACATGTTATCTATTTTGCCAAACCACAACCAGAAAAAGACTTGCTAACCTGCTTCACCAAGCATTGGCCCTTATCCCCAATCCAAGGAACATTCAAATAAGCTGGACACTTAAAGGCTCCAAGACTTTGGGAGAATGAAATTCCCTAGTCTTCTTATTATTTATTCAGAATTTGAGTTGTTGTATGCTCAAATTACTCAACATGTTCCCAGGTCTTCTGAGAAGTATTCAGAGATCAAAGCCAGATTGTTTGAGTTGTCTAATGAATGCTCCTCGTTAAGTTCCGAAAGAGATTATCTCACTTGGTGGAATATTCATTACCGAACTATAAAATCATTGCATTTGCAAGATGACATATATACTACCAAGTCAGACAAAGGTTCTGGTGTTGTCATTTTGAATAAGCAGAATTATCTTGATAAAATGTATGTTATTTTGGATGATTCTGCTAAATTTAAAGTAATTGGTCCTGCCAATACTTGTGACAACATTAATAAAGTGGAAGCCAACACACAATGATGGTTACTCTCTGTGTATAAAGGCAATTTGATTTCAAAAGACATATACAGTATAATTAGGCCCGTTGGATCACAGCACCCCAGAATGAACGGCCTTCCTAAAGTTCATAAGGAAGGGGTCCCACTTAGACCTATTTTGTCTATGGTGGGCTCCGTGCAACATGAGCTAGCCAAATGGTTGGCAGAGTTACTCTACCCAGTGTCTGACGTACTGTCCACATATAATATTTCTGACTTCTTTTGTTAGAAACTTAGAGTTTTTTTCTGAAGATAAACTTATGGTATCTTATGATATAGTCAGTTTATACACAAATGTACCATTACATGAGATCATTAGCATTTATGTGGATATGCTATACAGAGGCAGTTTGGGCTCTGCTGTTATTCTGGAAGAACTATTTTTGGAATGTATGTGATTGGCAACTGAGGGGGTTGAGTTCAGTTTTGATGGTATAATGTACGTTCAGACTGATGGCATTGTTATTGGCAGCCCTTTAGGTCCTGTTCTTGCCAATATTTTTGTAGGTCATTTTGAGCGTTTACTATTTGAGGTCTTTAGTGTATTTGAGATATGTCAATGATACGTTCTCAATGTTTGACTATACCAGTGATGCCAATAATTTTTTGAATCAATTAAATTCTCTACATCCCTTCCTTCAGTTTACTATGAAAGTAGAGAAAGACAGGTCTCTCCCATTTTTAGATGTCTTAGTACAGCGCAAGTACGGGGTTTTTGTCACTACAGTTTTTCATAAACCCACTTTTACTGGTTTATATACCAGTTGGAGCTTGTTCATTCCAAAGTCTCAAAAGATAGGTTTAATTAAGACTCTGGTTCACCATGCCCTTATGATTTGTTCCCCTGAATGTTTGGATGGTGAACTTGTGAATCTGCAAAGTATTTTTGAGGCAAATGGTTACCCTAGTAATTTTTTTTTTTTAATCATTTCACCCCAAGCAAGGCATTCCACTGCCACTATTGCGCATGGGGCTACGTAGGGGAAGGTAAAGAGAAGGAGTGGTTAGACATAGGGAATGTCAGGAGGAAGGTGATAGATGGGTAAGGATACCGAGGATGAGGGTTGGATAGAATGGGAGCAAGTTAGTGTGTTAGGAGGTGTCCATTGACCTTACATTTAAACTCCTGGAGATTGTAGCCGTCAGGGAAGCAATCGTGTGGAAGGGATTCCACAGTCGGGAAGTGTGAGGAAAGAAACTGTTGGAGTAGAAGTTGCGGTTGCATTTTATCGGTTTCACTGTAAAAGGGTGGGATCTAGTTGCTAATCTAGTATCTCGTGCAAATTCGTATCTAGGGGGCACCAGTGATCTAAGTTCATCGGAGCAGAAGCCGTGAAAGTATTTATAGAAGAGACACAGGGAAGCCACGTCATGCCTGTGGGAGAGAGACTGCAGGTGGTCTGCCAAGTCGGTATCTATCACATTACAGACCCTCCTCTGTACCTTATCGAGAAGCCCGAGGAGAATAGCAGGGGCACCCGACCAGATATGGCAGCAGTATTCAATGCACGGGCGGATGGTAGATTTGTAAATGTGCAGGATAGATTTAGACGGAAAAAACTTCTGGGCCCTACACAGAGAACCGACTTTCATAGCAGCGGATTTAGCAATGGATTCGATATAGTCATTCCATTTGAGGTCCACTGAAAGTGTGAGACCAAGGAGGCGTAGTGTTTTACTCTCTGGGAGGCAAGCCTGGTCCATGCTAATGGGAGGTAGGTGCGATTGTCTATGATGGTTAATTGAGAGTAGCTTCGTTTTAGAAGCATTAAAATTTACTAACCATTTCTTACCCCAGTCCACTATGGATTGGAGGTCTTTTTCAATCTCGGCTGCAAGGTTAGCTTTGACGCCTACACCAGATTTTTGGTCGAGGCAAGAGTAAACTGTGGTGTCATTGGCGTACAAACCTACTTGGGATCTTATGGAATCAGGGAGATCATTAATGTATATCAGAAAGAGTGTAGGACCTAAAATGGAGCCTTGGGGGACACCTGCGTTTGTATGGTAGTTCTGGGAGGCATGTCCGTTTAATACCACCTTCATTGTGCGGTTAGAGAGGAATGACTGGATTAGTTCAAACAAATGTCCAGTTATACCATAGCTCCGCAGTTTACATAGAAGGCCAGCATGCCAAGCTCTGTCGAATGCCTTAGATATATCCAATGCAACGGTTCGGGCTTTGCCATTCCTGTCGAGTGACTGGTCTATGCACTCGGTGATAGTCGTTAGCATATCAGCAGTAGACCTGGTGAAACGGAAACCATATTGCTTGTCCGAGAGGAGCCTGTGTGCTGTGAGATGCTGAATCACCTCGGCATTGATAATGGCTTCGAACACTTTGCCAAAGATTGGAAGAAGGCTGATAGGGCGGTAATTTGCAGGGTCCGAGGGTTCTCCAGTGTTTTTAAAAATAGGAACTACAGAGGAAGATTTCCAACAGGCAGGAAAGCAGGAAGCAGATAGGCAGAGGTTGTAGAGCTTAGAAAAGACAGAGGAGAGTTCAGGGGCACATTTCTTTAAGACTATGGTTGGGATTCCGTCCCCACCACTCGCTTTGTGAGGGTCAAGTTTTAAGATTATCTTAGAGACAAGCGAGGGTGTAATGTGGACATCATTCAGTTGTGCCTCAGTTCTAGGTGAGAAGTCGGGTGTAAAAACTCCAGATGAGTCCAGACTCGAATTGTTCGAGAATCTGTGGGCAAAGCATTCAGCCTTATCCGCTGGGGAGGTGAGGACCTCAAATTTGTTGATTAGTGGGGGTATTGTGGACTTGCTCTTGTTAAGTACTCTTTTACAGAGTCGCCAGTAGTCTTTGGTGCCAAATTTAGAGGATGCTATGTGTTGCTTCATTCTGGCAGCAAACAACATCTTAGCTTCATTAAGTATCTTTTTACACTTATTATGAGCTGAAGTGAAAAGGCACCTGTTTTGGTCCGACGTGTAGCTACGATAGAGTCAGAAGAAATGATTCCGGTGGGCAATGATTGTCAAACGTGTGATTGCTAGGAAAATCAGACGTTATAAAGAGCCAGTAGTCTTTGGACCTAGTCGCTGTCCGATATATTTAAGATTTAAGAACAACTCAGGCTGATCAGGAAGGTCAGCATTTGCTTGACAGTCAAGAGTGTGTTTCTCGGTATGAGGACACATGGTTTTCTGTCCCCCATGCGTGTTGGAGGCTATTTATCTTAAGATTCATCATCCAAGCCTGTACAGGCAGAAAGAGCATTTTATTCACTCATTACAACTATTGGAGGGTCTGTAAGTGTTATTTTTTCAATTTTATCACTCTTGTAGAACTGTGTATTTACACCCCCTTACATTTTAATTATTTTGATTAAAGTTTACTTTTAAACGAGTTCCACTTTTCCCTATTGTAAGTAAACTTTCGTTTGTTTCTGTGTCCAGTTTTATAATTAACAATAATGCCAACGAGCACCTTTGAAAATGTGTTGGCTGAAAGGATCCTAAGATTTACACAATGACGTCAGTTTTGTTGAAGGCAATATATATGTATATATATATATATATTCCATTTTTAAATGAGTTATTTCGCTACCCAGGTTTCTACCATGAGTGGTGTCTTCAGGCGATTTTTAATAACTGATTTTAGCTCTTACCGTTTTTCTTTTTAAGAACGCTCTTGTAACAGTGTTCTATTTGAACATTCACATGGCAGAGAATTTATGAATGCGCATTGTTTAAATTCAAACAAATTATGACATTTTCATCCATGGTTGTATGAACCTAAGAGATATTTCTTTTTAATACAAATGTGCACTGGTCTAACCCTATTAGGACCAAAAACTAAGTATTAAACAATCAATATATATATATATATTTTTTTTTTTTATTATATATATATACATGTTACGAAAAGTCTTGATGATTAAGATATATATATATATATATATATATATATAATATTGTTGTGGTAGTGATTCAGTGATGAAGAATTAAATGTTTTGTTATCTGATTATGTTCTTTTCATATTTTGAATAAGGAGAGTAATAAATGTAAATGAAAACAAAAATATAACATTAATTTAACCTTTTCTTGTTATAACTCAAAATCTACTACTGCTCCAGAAGAAAATTTGTTTTTTCATTATTTCATTCCAAAATAAATAAAAGCCATTAACACAGGGGGCTACTGAGTGTGAAAGAGTATAAGAAAAAGAAAAACATTACAAATCAAGAACAATAAAAGAACAGGAATTACGAAGACAGAAGATAATGATTAACATTGTATTTACATTTTTGAAGATCAAACTTGACCAGAAAGCAAAAAGCCAAAAGAATGTTCCACAAGCGAGAAATGTGGCAGAAGAAACTCTTAACATGGAACTTTCAGTTACATCTAGCCATTTAAACTGTAAAAGATGAGACCTTGCTACCAATGTAGTACTGTGCTTAAATTTTTAAAGTCTAGATACCATAGATGAGAGTTCATCAATATAATTATCATGAAAGTATCTATAGAAAAGATACAGACAAGCTACATTATGGCAGTGTAAAATCCCTGAAGTTGAGATGCCAGCTCAGGATCAATAATATTGCAGATTCTTCTTTGTAGACCATATGTGGCAGCAATATTCTAAATATGGACAAAGGGTAGTCTTATGATAATATAGTAAGATAGATTTGGATGAGAAAAATTGTCTAGCATGACGTAGAGAACTTTTTTAGCAGCAGACCTAGCAATTGATTCAATATAACCTTTTCACTTCATGTCAGCAGGAAATGTTAGCCTGATAGGGTACAATGAGTTACTTTCCTGGAGGCTAGAATCAGCCATGCTGATGGAAAGCAGAAAGTGTTCTCTCAATCAATTAATAGCGAGCAATTTGAGGAATGTAAAATAGTGTAAGAATGTGTTATGTAAATTCTTTAATTTTCAAAAGAAAATTGTTAAGGTATACTCTTTCCTTTGTATTTTGATTTACATGATAAATAAATTGAGGATGTGCAGGTGGTATAATGGAGAGCTTTTCAAAATGAGATAACTGGATAGCTGAGTTCAAATTCCAGTCATGTTTGTTACATTCACTTACATGCAAATTCCCTTGAGAAAGGTATGGGTCTATAGTGGTGTGGAACTTCACAGTTAAAATGAACAGTTGATTCAACTACGCTAAGAAGATTAGTGAAGGATGATAATGATGAGGAAGCACATCGGTAATTTTAACAAAACAATATAAAGAATTTATTTACAAATTTACATGCTTGAACTTGTGTCAGTAGCTTATTTCAGGAAAATAAGTCATAAATTGATAAAGTCCATAGTTTTAATAAATTCTTATGAAGAGGAAACTTTCATACAATTGATTAAATGATCTGACACAAAATGATATTAAAGAATATTTAAAACAAAGATAAGAGAGTTCATTGCTCACCAAAGGTTACTTATGTTCAAAAATAGACAAAGAAAGATAGTTTGAAATACTTAGCTTTCATGAATTATGTAGAAAAATTATTTGAAGTGACATGGGCTTGGTTAAAACACCAATAATATAATTGGCAAGTAATTTGACACTCCTGAAAACTTCAACTCTGAACAGAAACAAAAACATTTCATATGACTTCAGATGTGACACTATTTTGTTGCTAGTAATTAATAATAATTTTTAATTTGAATATAAAGAGATATATACTGATAAAATTCTCATGAAATGGGTTAAATATATATAGAATGAGATAATTCGTTCCCAGAGATTGAAAATTGTAAAAACAAATCAGATGTCCAGCAGGGAACAATACCTAATTTGTATAACAGGCAAGGTGTTGACAGTTGAATAAAAAAAAATGAATGCACAAAACAAATTAAAAATGAGAAAAGGATAAGGGAAGTTATTTTGTAATCAATTCATCGCTTCTCACCTCAGCTATGGGTTAAGTAGCAGAATTTGTAACTGTAAAAATCATTATCTTCAGAAAATTGTTGCCACAATATAAATAAAATAAATAAATTTTACAATCTAAAATATGTTACAGCTTTAAATATCCCATCAAAAGTTGATAAGCTTTAAAAAACAAATAAATTAATAAATCATAAATGAATTAAGAATAAAGTATAGAATTGGGTGTTAGCTACTTTTGATATTCAAGCATAAATAAATTTTCAATTGACCTTCTGATTAGTAGTTCAAACTAGCCCAATATATTCTCTATTCTAATTCTCTTGCTTCTTTTTATTATTTGGTTGTAACTTTTATTTTTTTAATGACGTTTGATCGGAGATATAAAAAAAAGAAAGATGTAGTTATAATTAAAACTTGTTTAGCAAAGCTTTATGTACAAAAATAGATTTTGTTCATGGTATCTAATAATCATCAGTCTGCTCCTGGGATCATTGTTGGTTGCTTGTCTCTATCTTCATGCATCTTACTTGACAGATTAATGTTCTCCAATGACACTGTAATTTTTTTCATGCAGAGAACATTAAAGTAAGTTTTCCCCCTAAGGACAATTCAACAATATTGTAACTGGATTTCTGCTCTTTGGAGACTTTATTTTTCTGATATATTTAGCATAACTTTGATTTCTATTTGTTAGTGTTATTCATTTCAGTTAATTTGAGTATAAATTGTTGCGAGTTGACATCATTCTGATTTTATTCTGGACAGTTGTCTATTTAACTTAAATAAATGTTTCTTCAAGCACAGTATCAAGACATCTTGATATGTTGCAGGTTAGTTGGTCATATTGTAAAGCTTTAAATATTAAATATCAATTTAATGTCCAAAGAGAAAGCAGAAAGTCTAGTATACCAGACCATATATGAAGAGAGAAAGGTACATATGGCTCTCTCTAGACTAAGGTTCAAATGACCAACGGTATAAAAATGATTTTAATGAGTTTTATTAATGATTGTATCAGAAAAAAATAATTAAAATGCAGGAGTTATGTAAAAATTAATATAGAAATTATGGTAATGTTTAACTTTTTCATCTGAAAAAAAAATGTCTCAAAAGGACAGTTATTTTCTTGAGACTGTTATTACTGTATACACTTTTGACTCCCTCAACAATGTTTATTTACAAGATTATAAAATATATGAACTAAGTACAATGTGATTTATTATTTACCTTTTATAAAGATTTGTTATTTACTATTTTCTAAACTATGAAATCAAATATTTTCATTCATGAGATTAATCTCTTTGAAAGAACTTTGACATTTATCTGACCAATTCTATTTAATATCTTTCTTTAGCAGGTTATTCAAGGATGCCATTAATTCATGTCTGTCTGGAATATATACATGATAGTAATTACCAAACCCTAAAAATGCATGTAACTTTCTTACATTTGTTAGGACAGGCATGTCTTTTATTGCACTCAACCTTGAAGGATCTGGTCGTCTACCGTTTGCATTGATAATTTGTCTTAGATACTTAATTCTGGGCATAAACTATTCTCATTTTCCTTCACTGATCTTAAAACTGCATTCTTTAATTCTCTCAAATTCTTATTTTTAAATCTTCTGTATGTTGATTTCGGAGCTCTTCTTCATCACCACAAAGCCACATATATTAGAAATAACACCTTCAAAGAATACTGTGAGATCTTTTTCGTTTCTTCAACTCACCTGCTTAATATATACCCATATTTATTTTATTTTTACAGCATCACATGATCTTAGCAGTACAATTTCTCTAATTACATCAAAACAAGGTCGACTATGTTATGTCCTTTGGTGATCTGTGTTTAAACACAAATGTTGGCAGCAGCACTTTATTCATATATAACATAAAAATATTTTGAAAATATGGAATTTTAGAAAAAGGTTGATGCTAAGATTGGAGGATAACCAAACCCAGACCCTGGTCACCCCCACCTTTACTGGATGCAGAACTTCATATAAGCGATGTTTGGACAACTTGAGAACAACTTACTACTACTGGAATCCACATTGTTCCTTAAGACCTCCTGACCAAAACCTTGTGCCATTCCTGAAGAATGGAACTTAGAAATTTAAATTACTACTAATACAAGCTGTAAACTCCAAAAGAGGATCTTAGTGTTATTTGATAATAACGGTAAGTGAGAAGAGTTAAACATAGAATATATAACAAATCATATATAAAACAAATTGTTGCTATATTTTTAACCTAAGTTGATTCTTTATTACAAAGAATTCGTTTTTTTCATAGCTCCTCGCTATCAACCTGTTCTTCCTTTCAGTTCACATCACCAGTGATCAAAAGCACAATGTGGTAGAGGAGTTAAAGGTTGTAAAGCAGACAGTTGCCAGCTAGATGAAGTGGAACCATGCTCTTCAACATGATATGAGTGGCACACCAGCAACACTTTGACAAGAGAGTTAATCACCTTGACAGCAATCATGGTAATCTGAAAGAACTTGAAGAACAAGACATGGGGACAGGATTACATTATTGGTTGCCATTGACCAGAATCAACTTAGGGCTACATATTGATTCTTGAGATTTTAATCAATGGGAATAAAAAGTATATGTCTCTTAAGGAGTTGGTTTTTGATCTGGTTGGAACTGTTTAAATAGGGAACTTTTGACTGCACAGTCATCAAGGAATTGACGGCCTTAGGCATCTTGAAGCTGTGATCTGGGACAAGAAAGGAAAGGATCACCTTGAATGAGAGAGCTGTAGGCTATGATCTGGGATCAAAAAGGATTTGAACATCCAGGTGAAATAGCTATGAGTTGGGATGATAAAAGACTGTTACTGCTATTACTACTACCATTACTGCAGAAGAAGAAAGAAAAGGAAAAAGAAACAAAATCTCTTAAAAACCTATGAGAATTCTCTTTACAAATAATGACTTTTTATAAATCAGAGATTTTTATCTCATTCAAATGTCTTTTCTAAACCTGAGCTGTTATCTCAATTGTGAACATTTGATTTAAATCAAAATATTTTATGTAAAGGATCCAGAGAACCAGCATTGCGTAATGTAGGTCTTTCTTTTCTCATTCCTTTGACGTTCAAATTTTGACATTTTGAGTTGTGTGGTAAGTAAATTTATTTTGTTGCTAAGAAATTGATTTATATGAACTGTTGCTCTAAAAAACGTTGATAAAATTCTTTTGTTGTGAAGAAAATAATTTGTTTTTTGAAAACTGTTGTTTTGTAAGAAACAACAGATTTGTATTTTAAAGAACTGTTAATCAGCTTTGATGGCTTAAGGTGCACAAAAGAAATTTTTTAAAGGTTTATATTGTAATTTGTATAATTTGTATATTGTAAAAATATTTTGTCACTTTAATAAAGGCTTGTTTCTTTACATATTTCATTTTGAGTAAGAGTTCTTTTTTTTTTCATTAGTTTTTTAAAAGTACATTCTTTTCCCTTTCTCTTTTTTCTTTTTAACAAGGAACACTGCTGAAAAGGAAGAAAATTGAAAGAATTGGTTTACATTGGTTTATTAGCTAGTGGTGTAAGTCAGACTATATGAAAAATAGTAAAAAAAGAAAACTATTAATGTATATTTTTGTGGATTCAGTTAAAAGAGATTGAGAAGAATGGAGATCAATCGACAACAACACACAAGATAAAAAATGGTGAGAGATAGTCAGTTAGATATAAGACCAAAACAGTTTTATTAAAATAAATTAAAAACAAATTTTACTAAATATTACGGATGCAAAAATTTGGTGGTTTGTGCCAGGGATTATAAATATCTGGACAAGTAACTTATTTTGTTTGAGGACAGTACTTGTGGGAAAAAATTTTTTTTTTAACAACTTGTTTAGTCTTGGAGTGCTGTTGAACCTACTGGGAGTGGAGAGGACAAAAGGACGGTCTTCCCCAAGTAGCATTTTTTTTGGGGGGGGGGTTGTTTGCATTTAGGCAAATTAGTATCATGCAGTAGCATGAAAAATTATTGTTCCATTTTCCTCCTCTCATTCTACTTGTATCATTTTTATAGATAAAGTCACTTTATGGTATGGTTAAGTAAACACAAGACATTTACTTTGCAGGTTACATTATTAGTTAGTTAGTGTAAGGGGATATTTTCACAGCATCTGTATTGTTAATGTAATTACATTTTATCCTAAAATTGTTATTCTCTAAAAATATTTTTATTCTACTTATTTCTAAATGTTTTCCATCTTATTTTGTTATTGTAGCTTTTTTTTCTTCAATCCAAATAAAATAAATGGCTGTAATTATCTTTCTTTATATTTTGTAAATGTTGTCTGGAGAGGCAACAAATTCTATGATCACCTCATGTCGTACAAACACTAGGTACACCACTCTCTTGAAGCATATTTCCTACAGGTAAGAAAGGACTACTGTATATGAGTACTTGTTCTCTGATGTAGAAAGGGCTATTTTGTTGCAATAGTTAGAGTGAAAACAAAACTTAATTCTGTTGTGAGTTTACGCTTGGTCAGGTTTTCAGATGTTTTGGAATGCATCATGTCTCTCACTTCTATCAATGGTTGTAGTGTAGAAATAGGATGGTTAGTGTTTATTAAATTGGCCATGTGTCATACATAATTGAACTTCCTACAACTTAGGATTATTCGCTATCATCAGAAGGTTGGAGATTGGAATGTGTGGAAGAATAAAAGTATACCTTTTGCATGTTTAAATAAAAATTTATTAATATGAAAGAATAACATGAATTGGTAAATGTTCAATGAGAAAGAATATTAAGAAGTTAAGGGTATCAAGAGTTCGTAGTAGTCCTTGCAAGGATGAAAAGAGCTCCGTCTGGTTATCAAGTATAAGAAAAGGCAGACGAGTGAACCATGAGAATAAGGAGGTGAGGGAGAAAGAAAGAGATAATAATAATAACAATTACTTGACGTTTGTTAAGGGACATGTTAATTACTCTCAACTTCTTTTCTCTCTGGCGACAGTCAATTTGAAAGATTACGTGAATTTTGTTTTATCTTAGATGTTTCCTCATTTTCTATTGGCCAAAAAACATTTCACATTGTGGTGTGAAATTTCACAAGTTTTGTGTGTGTTAAGCAAAGTTTGTAAATTGGAGAAAATTTGTTTATTTCTAACAAAATCAATGAGTCAGTGCTTAGCAATTGAATTTTTAACTCTAGAACTTGTTTTGTTCACTACAGTATTATAGGAATTTTTTATACCCAAAAGTAGGCTTCAATTTACTCCCCAAATTTTGGTGGTCAACACAAAGGATTTCTAATTATTAAAGTGAATGAAAATTTTGATGTTTTATTTACTGTATCACATTTATGATATCATTCATTATGTAAACAGCAAGTATAAAATAATAGTTGATTTAAACAGCTCTATTTTATAATTTTATATATATATATATATAAATCAACTATTATTTTATACTTGCTGTTTACATAATGAATGATATCATAAATGTGATACAGTAAATAAAACATCAAAATTTTCATTCACTTTAATAATTAGAAATCCTTGTGTTGACCACCAAAATTTGGGGAGTAAATTGAAGCCTACTTTTGGGTATAAAAAATATATATATATATATATATATATATGCCCATAGCTCAGAGGTAGAATCACTGACTGACGCCAATTTGGTCAGATTTCAATCCTGGGTTAAAAGCAATCGGATGTCTAACCGTACTGATGAGCTGTGATACAGCAAAACAGATCTGTCTGTGGATGACTATATATATATATATATATATATATATATATATATATATATATAATCAGAACACTTCTCAGTTAACTCAAAACAATACACATTAAATGCTGAAGACAGACTAGCCACAAATGTACACAAAGGACAAATGTAACCTAATCTATATGACAACACAGCACCATTTACCATAATCTTACTTTAAACTTGATAACTTAAAAACAAATCATGTGTGTACATATGTTTATATGTTATTTATGTTATTTTGCATGTTTTGGTATGAAAAATCCTCCTCCAAAGTTTCTAAAAGCATCTTTTATACATCCTCTCTCTCTCTCTCTATATATATATATATATATATACAAGATGTATAACAGATGCTTTATATATATATATATATATATATATATATATATATATATATATATCTTAGGTACTTCCACTAATTCATTGAAAAGCAGCATAGCATGATGTTAAAAGGGCCTGAAACTTAATAAAAACAAAATTTTATTGTCAAAATGTTCATTATTATTAAGAGGAAAGACCAACATGCCTTTTAGTTATTTTAAACATTTTAAAAATCTTTTCTAACACATATGAAATATTGGTTACATATCTTGTTTTTTGTGTTTTTTTTTGTTTTTTTCTTTTGCATCAGTAGTGCACCAAAGATTACTATGGATATTTTAGCACTGTTTTTACAGTGAAAAACAAATTTATTTGGAAATTTTTGCAAAAATCATTGATTTTAATGAAACTTTCAGGACTTATTTACAAATGAATGAAGTTATTTTTAAAATTACT